>ML782188.1:237634-255994 GCA_009831015.1 Picea engelmannii
GTTGTCATTTCTGGGATGACAACCACTTCCATATTTTATTTGATGACTCTACTCCACCTTCTGTAGAGAACATCAATGTCCTAGATCAGGAGCTAGTTACCAGCGTTCAGTCTGCATATTCTACAGTGGTATTATTCCTTCCAAATTCTGCTACGATCCTTTTCTACTATGTGGATGGATCTTCTTATTTGGATCCACATGATAGGTGTCAGTCTTTGGAGCATCATTTGGAGTTGGTTATTGGGTTCCAAAATCTTCTACGGGGAGTTCACATGAGCACTTGGACATGGGACCTGAGCTTACAATGGTGGTTGGACTACTTCAGCATGGTGGCTTTCCTTTCTACATGAGACTTTTGTTCTTCAGTCTTCTTCAACATTACGGTCCACAATTATCCATGGGACCCTGGTATATGGTTGTACATCAAGCGTTGAGGAAAACGCTTTCATAAGGGGGATGGAATGTAAGGTAGCTAGAGAGGTAGTGGGGGGGGCCAGAGGGCCCATAGTGATAATGGTGGAGGTCATTCAATGTAAGATGGACTAGGTCCACTATATTATTAAATAAAGCCCACTATGGTAGTTAGATATAATAAATGTAAGAGGACTTCTTAGAAGGTTCTACTTCTAGAAGATTCCTCCTCCAGAATGTTCTTAGGTGATGGTAGCACTATATAAAGGGGTTCAAACAATGTAATGAGACATGAAGAGAAATATTGTATTTGGAGCTGAAGCTCATTAGGAGGATGCCCCCTCGAAGAGGCAAGTGAACATGAGAGGATCCCTTCCCTAATAGGATCCATTGGATGGTGTTTCCCTACCTCAAGGGTTTGGTAATAATAAAGTGTGGTTTCTTCTATCTTGCTTGTGGATATATTGTGTATTCAGTATTTGTGGTGATTATATTTATAGATCTATCCAGGTACTTATCAGACCTGCTTAACTTTTGGATCACCTTCGTAGATACTCTTGAGTTTGTCCCATACCTCTTTAGTAGTGTTGTATCCCATCACTTTGCTAGCAATGATTGGTGCCAATGATGCTATAATAACATGTCTGGCTTTTGAATTACAACTCATAGGCTTCTTCTCATTTGGATCGGTTGGAGCATTATTTGGGATTACATAGCCATTTACAACTAAGTACCAAATGTCTACTCCCAAAGACGTTAGGTAAGTTTTCACTCTATCACTCCAGTATGCATAATTTCTTCCATCAAATTTTTGAATCCCATTTGAAATGTGCTCATGGTCATCTATCTCTGCTAAGGATTTTCCTTCCAGTGGTTAAACTGTTCTGAAGGCAACCTACTCTAATACCAATTGTTGATACTGAGAGGGGGATGAATTAGTATCAAGTACAATTTAAAAACATTTTTCAAATTATACTTAAACCATTCAATTATATTCAATGAGAAATGAACAATAGTATAAGAGTTACACCAATACACCACAATACACCATGCACAATATATGAGAAATAATCAATAGATTTTGTTCAAGGGAAGTAATGACTTCCAAAGGTAGCTACAACTTCCAAATGTAGAGGGAGGGATAAAACTCCAAGAGGAAGATATAATACTCCAATATCAAGAGAGATTTGAACTCTCCATCCTTGCCCCTTATTTCAACCCAAGAATCTATGAGAGATAATAAAACTTTACATTAAATCATTACCATCAACCAATCATCACATAGAACCTGATAATGCTTTCTGAGACTTCTTCAATTTCTGCAATTCTTCAATTATTGGAGTACTCTGATCCTGTAGATAATATTATTCAATGTATTCTCTGAAACTCCTCCAGTTTTCACTCCTTGAATCCTCCCCAAAAAAAGGTTATAGAAAGAATGGTAGACTTTATTCAATTTTGGACTATTCAGAAGACTCAACTTGTACAACATGCCCCACGATCAATATTTAACATCTGATTCTGAAACTTACAGAAAAGAAACTAAAGTCTGTACTCTTTCCAATGGAAGTGGTCCCACTTCATTTGGATTTTGTATGAAGAAGTTATGAATGTTTTACTCAGAACACCTGTTTATTGACTACCTTCAGGACTGGTCACAAACCTTATCTTCCACAGAGTGTATCTCCATAATTGCAACGAATCAAGAGCTGAACTTGTTACCAGAGGTACCTTGATATGTCTTCTCAATACCATAGAAATTTTACCATCTGAATCGTTCTAGAAACAAAATTATAGCAAAAATGGTAAGATGACCTGAAAATAACATACCTTAGAACACATCACCAAAAGACTTCATCCTCCCTTGAAATCCGGCCTTCTTTTACTTCTTATTTCCTCTAAAATTAGACTTGTATCAAAATGAATGTATAATGATGTTTATTTATACCATTTATGTCACTTCATTTTAACATTAGGGTCGGCCTGACACTTTCTTATTTTGTAATTTTTTTCTTTAATTATCTTCAGGGCTTACATGTACTTCCTTCTTCAATTCACTTTGTCATCTTCAAAAATTCATTTCTTCTCAACCATGAGGATCCACGTGGCATGCCACATACCACTGGAAACAACATGATGTATACTATCCATTCATGGGTGTTGTATATGCATGTGCATTGTCCTTCATGTCCAAATACCTTTATCAATCTTGTGGTCCAAAACCCATGACTAGGGTTGACATCAATGACAACAACCAATCTTTCAACAGGGTCGAGTACTACTACTTGACCCTGCATGTATATCACAGAGTTATAGTACATGGAAAACCCTTTTCCATAGGCACCTTGTAAACCCTAACTGAGGGAAACACACCAGACAAGGAACACAAAGGACATTTTGGCCGTGCAACCTTACCTCCTAAATTCTGGTTGCAAATTTACTACAATTTTTTTCCTATTAATAATTTGGGCATTAGACACTACAATATTATTCAGATCGGAGTATTATCCCTGATCATAGTGGTACATATCATTTTCAATCCTTTTTTTTCCCGTGGACCCAACCCCTTCCCGACACCCTTATTTGACACTTATCCCATTGGATTCCTCTCTTCGCCTTGATCTCAGTGGTTCCTATCATTTTCAATCCTTTTTTATCTCATGGACCCTACACCTTCCTGACACCCTTATTTGGCACTTATCCCATTAGTTTCCTCTTGTTTCCCTTATTGTAGTGGTATATATCAATTATCTCCCTTTTTGACACGAAGCCAACCCTCATCTCCTAATGGCCCCCACTCACCAAGATGAAACCAATCAGAAACTGAATAATGGTTGCATTTTTACCATTCATTCTAAAATGGAACATATCTAGGAATAGTTGTCTAGCCAAATAGAATAAATCCAGTCTTCTTTCCAACAATTCCTATCCAAGGGTCTTTCCTCCTGTAGCCGAAACCCCCAAGTCGAAAGTGTTGAATCTTCCAATCCTTTAAAATTTCATTTCAATTGTGACCCCCATCTTCCCAAGGTTGAGGAAAACAAATTTGATGGCTCAGATCCAACATCCTGGGTCACTCAGATAGAACATCATTTTTCCCTGCATGGCATTACCGATTACTTGACCACGCTTCATTGCAACATTCTCTATTTGGATCCAGAATGATGGAAATGGTGGAAATGGCATAGAAATGAAAGTCAAGGGTATGTTTCTTGGACATGGTTTTTTTTCGAGTTGTATGAATGCTTTCACATAGAAACCTACCATTTAGGTCGTTTGACTAAGTTGAAATAGTCTGGAACATTTTATCATTTCCTTTGATCACTTGGCTTTCCGAACGGAGGGTATGATCGATGTCTTCTTCTGGGAATTCTTTATCGGTGGCCTCAAGGATTAAATTCAAGCCTAGGTCCTTTTGTCTCATCCCCAGACATGGTTGGAAGAAAATAAACATGCCAAGAAGGCACAACAAGTCATATTTTCCTAGATAATATATATATATATATATATATATATATATATATATATATATATATTCCCTTCCCTTGACCCCGTAATATTTCCCCTCTGGTCACTCCTCTCAAGGTCCAAAAATCAACATGAGCATAAATGGTTGAATTCTAACTCAAGTTTATTTGCTATAATTGTGATGAGAAATACTTTCTTGGGCACATGTGTAAAGAACATAAACTTTTTATGGCCATTTTAGAGGATTTTTTTGATGAAGATGCTAAGGTTTCACCTGAGGCAACACTACCCCAAGAAGATGATCTTATGCCACCCTGTGATCCTCTCGAAGTTGAACCACTGATTTCGTTGAATGCTCTCACTGGATTTTCTATTCCCCAAACCCTCAAATTGATTTTTTACATTAAGCGTAGGAAAGTCATCATCTTAGTTGACAATAGAAACACTCATAATTTCATTCAATGCCACCTTGCCCAAGAAATCAATTTTTAAATCTGTGTTGTCAACAATTTTCAAATCATGATTGCCAATCGTGGTTCCATGAAATGTTGGGGGGAATTTTGAAAATGTCTTCCTACAAATTGGTTAGTATAACTTGAAATATCACATGTTTTCCATTGACATGGGTGGTTGTGACATTGTGCTTGGTGTTGAATGGATACTCACTCTATGCCCCATAACTATGGATTTTAAGGATTTGAATATGAAATTCCAACAGGAAGGCAAACAGTATAAATTCCAAGGAATTATAACAGGCTCTCTGCATATCATCAGTTCCCATCGCATGCAAAATTTACTCAAAAAAGGTCTTTCTAGCATCATTTCCCAACTCCATTCAATTCAAGCAATTGAGACTCTCGTTGTGCACCCCAACCTTCAATCTATCCTTTCCAAAAAAAAAAAAAAATATATTTTATTCTCCTCTCTTGACCCCCCAATATTTCCCCTCTGGTCACTCCTCTCAAGGTCCAAAAATTAACATGAGCATAAATGGTTGAATGCTAACTCAAGTTTATTTTCTATAATTGTGATGAGAAATACTTTCTTGGGCACATGTGTAAAGAACATAAACTTTTTATAGCCATTTCAAAGGATTTTTTTGATGAAGATGCTAAGCTTTCACCTGAGGCAACACTACCCCAAGAAGATGATCTTATGCCACCCTGTGATCTCTCAAAGTTGAACCACTGATTTTGTTGAATGCTCTCACAGGATTTTCTATTCCCCAAACCCTCAAATTGATTGGTTACATTAAGCATAGGAAAGTCATCATCTTAGTTGACAATAACAACACTCATAATTTCATTCAATGCCACCTTGCCCAAGAAATTAATTTTTATATCTGTGTTTTCAACAATTTTCAAATCATGATTGCTAATCATGGTTCCATGAAATGTGGGGGGCATTTTGAAAATGTCTTCCTACAAATTGGTTAGTATAACTTGAAATATCACATGTTTTCAATTGACATGGGTGGTTGTGACATTGTGCTTGGTGTCGAATGGATACTCACTCTAGGCCCCATAATTATGGATTTTAAGGATTTGAATATGAAATTCCAATAGGAAGGAAAATAGTATAAATTCCAAGGAATTATAGTAGTCTCTCTGCATATCATCAGTTCCCATCGCATGAAAAACTTACTCAAAAAAGGTCTTTCTAGCATCATTTCCCAACTCCATTCCATTCAAGCAGTTGAGACTCCCTTTGTGCACCCCGACCTTCAATCTATCCTTTCCCAACATCACATTGTTTTCCAAACTCCCTAGGGACTTCCCCCTCACATGACAACCATGACCATTCCATTCCTTTAATTTTGGGTAGTCTTCCTCCCAACTTGTGCCCTTATCTCCATCCCTTTGTTCAAAAAAATGAAATTGATAAAATTATCCAAGAATTTCTAGAAGCAGATGTTATTCATCCTAGTACTAGCCCCTATTCTTCCCCTGTTTTCACATTCCTCAAGAAGGAAGGCACTTGGCACATGTGTCCTAATTTTCATTCCCTCAACAAACTTACCATCAAGAAAACATTTCCCATTTCTATCATAAATTACCTTCTGGATGAACTTAGTGGGGCTCAATACTTTACCAAACTCGACCTCCATTTTGGCTACCACCAGATACATATAAAAGAAGAACATATTCCCAAGACTTCATTTCACACTCACGAAGGCCACTATGAGTTATTGGTCATGCCCTTTGGTCTCTGTAATTCTCCCTCCACTTTTCAAAGTCTCATGAATTGTGTCTTGCATCCTTTCCTCCATCACTTTGTGTTAGTCTTCTTTGATGGTATTCTCATCTATAGTAAAACTTGGCAAGCCCATCTCACCCATGTGGATTAATTTCTCCATCTCCTCTCCAAGCACAAAATTTTCCTCAAATAGTCTAAATGTGATTTTAGCGTCTCTAAAATTGAGTGCCTGGGTCATATTGTTGGCAAGGATGGTGTACGAGTGGATTCCAAGAAAATTGAAGCTATGCAAAATTGGTATCGCCCTAAAAATATTAAAATTTTGTGTGGTTTCCTAGGTTTAATAGGATATTATCACAAGTTTGTTTAGAATTATGGAAAAATCACGGCTCCTCTAACAACTCTCCTTAAAAATAATGCTTTCAGTTGGAGTCCAGGCGTTGATCAATCCTTCCAAGCCTTGAAAGAATATATGTGCATTATTCTTGTACTGACCCTACCTGACTTCACCAAGACTTTTGTTTTGGAATGCGATACATCAGGGAGAGGAATCAAGGAAATGCTTATGAAATATGGATGACCTTTGGCTTTCACCAACAAACAGTTTTCAGAGCGACATTTGGGCCAATCGATCGATGAAAAGGAAATGTTGGCTATTTTGCATGCAATGGATCTCTGGTGCCCTTATCTATTGGGACACCACTTCCAAATTAAAATAGATCATCAAAGCCTCAAGTACTTCCTAGAACAATGGATTTCATCCCCGTAGAAACAAAAGGGTGACCTAGTTGTTTGGATATGATTATGAGATCATTTACAAGAAGGGAAAAGAAAATGTCGTTGTTGATGCTCTTTCTATGAAATATGAAGAAGAAGGATCCCTTTTTTCCCTCTCATTCCTTGTTGTCGACTGGCTTTAGATTGTTCGTCAGGAATGGTTGAAAGACCACAAAATTTCTAACCTAATCCAACAACTAAAACATGATCCCCAAGCTGCTCCAGGGTACTCTTGGCTTAATGACGATTTTCACTATAAAGGTTTCCTATATTTAAGAAAACAGTCAGCCCTTAAATCCTCGATTCTCTATGAGTTTCATGCTTCACCTACCATGGGTCATTCATGTTCTACCAAAACTTATGAACGGGTCAAACATTATTTCTTCTGGGATGGTGATCCAAAAATCCTTAGATGTCAAAATTAGTTCTTAAGTATATATAAAAATCCAACTAGATTTGGAAATGAAGATCGTCTTTGACTATTTTCAAATAACATGTGAATGTCTTACTTATCCATAAACTTCATTAACTGATAAATATAACTTGCAGAAATATGAAATATAACACAATAGAAAATAAAAGAACTAATAAGACAAGAGTTGATAATAGAGTTCACCCCTCATGGGCTACATTTCCGGGTCCCTTTCCAATCAATGAGACCGCTCAATTAATCTCAAATATGATTCTTTTACAATGACGACTTACAATACAAAATTTGAAGTCACTCTTCAATTCTTCTACTGAATCCCAGAAATAGAGGTCATTATTGAATTCCTCGGGAAATTATGAGAAGAATGAGTATAAACTTGACTATGTTCTGAATAGGTTCTTAAAGACCCCCTTTTACATGCATAATGAGATTATGGGTCTCATACTTGACGAATTGGACAAAGAATTTTTATACATAGAATTTTTACACAGAATAGACATCACCATCAGATTCCTCTCAAAATTCTGAGAAAAATGAGTATAAACACTCTATACTTCCCTCAAAAAACTCAATTGCAAGAAAAACGAGGTAAGCCAAAACTATGAACACCTCTTGCATGCAAATTGAGACAAAAATCTGCAACTGACATGAACTTCTATACAGACCCTCTCTTTGGCATGCATTTCCATTTCCCATACTATGGCCCAAAGCTAAGTTTATATATGCAAGGTCGGGCTAATCGTGGTCCTTTATTCCCAGACTGCATTAAATAACACTTTAAATACAATATTGTTGGTTTTTATAACGAACACATATTCTTGGCACAATGGTTAAATCTCTAGGAATATATCCTGGAGGTTCTGAGTTTGATCCACAACCATGCACATCCGTTGGTTTTTTTTGTTAAAACTTTATAACTATACATTAAATACAGTGGTTGTTATATATATATAATTAAAATTCATAATTACCAAAACCAATGAATTGACCACCTTGACGTTCGAACCTTGAACCATTATTGGCCAATCGAGGCCTACCAGGTGGCAGCCCGTGATTGTTCCACCTCACACCATGCCATGTCACATGTCAATTGTATTGTATGGGCACTGCCACATGTTGCTTGATCGTACTACCATGTCACTTCTTAGTCATTTCCACGTCACCGTATGAATGTTTACTGTTCCTTCCACCCGTCGCATGCCACATCATCATATAGAGGACACGTGGCAGTTTTTTATTGGTCCACATGGGTGCCTAAAAATGCCAAAAATGAGTGAAACGTGGCATCCTCTCATGCTTCCATGTCATCCTAATGAATTCAGTATGATGCCATCCTGGCAATTTTATGACCTGTACAGATAGGCCATGTGGCATCATGTGAGCCTACCACGTGGCACTCATGCTTTAACTTTTTCCCTAGTTTGACCGACCATAAATTATTCATACGAACTTTGTTTGAGGTGATTTTTGCATCGTTGGAAGGCTATCATCGAGATATACATGATGAAGGCATTCTCAATAGAATTTGAGATGATCATTTTTTTAGCATTCCAGATCCTCCTGGATCTTTTTTAGCATTCCAAATCATCCTGGATCACACCTCCCCACTAAAGAAATTTTGGACCTCCAAAAGTATGGATCATTTAGAAAGGAAGTGAGGATATTGTTAGCTCATTTGTCTAGTATCATCCATCCTTCCTGCTTGGATAATGAGCACCTGACTCATCATAATGATAATGAACACTAAAACAACATTGTTGACCAAGTTAACCATTCCCTTAAATTCGTAAGCTCCATCATTCATTGTTCCAACTACTAACCATACTCCACTGACTAGTAATAAAATGAATATACAGATGCGAAAGAGAACCATCAACATATTTTATCTTCTTAATAGGAACAACATCAACGAAAGGACTTGTTTTACTTTCAACCATAGGATGTAAATCTAGATCCTAGATATTAACATTAACTAACATGTGCCCTGTAGTGACAAAAATCAAATTCATATTTATCTGATGAGCTCTCACAATGAACTCAATCCCATCCTTGAAAAGATGATACTTATTTTGATCCCTGTAGAAAATGGCCTTCATTTCAGACAAGTATGGATTTCCCAAAACCATCTCGCAAATTTCAAGTGAAACAATGTCTAAATCTACCTCATCAATGAAATTGGATGTGGTCGCAAACCATAACTTGCATTTCTTAGTTACTTGTACCTGATAATTATCACAAATCCAACCTAAAGGATATTGTCTCTTATGAGGCCTAGTTTCCAATCCCAAATTCTGAACAACTTTCTATGAAACAAGATTCACTTGTGATACACTATCAACAAGTGTATTAATCTTAGTGTTCTTTGATATAACTTGTAAATGAAATAGGTCATTTATTTGCCTTCCATCAAGAATTACATTATCGTTTGAAGAAGAAGTATGTGACCTGAAACTTGCAACAAAATATTTACCTTTAATGTCCATAGTTGTAACCTTAGTTTCATCCTGAGAATCTGATCCAAGATCCTGAACTATGGTCGTGGTGTTCTTTTTACCCTTTCTAGGTTGAGCACACTTTGATTTCAATTCTAGATGCAACTTCCAACAATGCTTCTCATTATGTCATTTCTTCTTGCAGTGAGAAAATGTAGGCTTCTTCTCTTGACCCTTCTTCATTGTAATTGTCTTCTTACTCTTCCATCTTTCCTTCAATAGCTCCCTGCATTCATGTGGCTCTCCTGACACATCCTCAACAACATTTTTCCTTTGCTAGCTTCAAGATGTGTAGTTTGTAATTCTACTTCTTCAATATTAGTAGTATTAAACATCAATATGGTATGGCGAAGATATGAGTGCATACCACCAATATACTTTAGAAGAGTCTGGGGAGTATGTAATGGAATTCCCAAAGATAACGCCTTCCTCTTAAATTCTTATGTATAAGCTTGAACATTTTTCCCTTTTCCTTGTCTTAAATGTTTCCAAGAAATCATTGATGTTTTCTTATAAGCTAATGGATAATTGTTTTTTCTTAAGGAAGTAGTAAATTCAATCTAGGAATAAATTATTTTACCATGTTGAATAAGATCAGCTTGTGTCCGACTCTCCCACCATATCAAAGCTATGACACTCAGGAAAAGAGTAGCCAACTATATCTTTGAAGTGTCATGTATTATTTTATGTATCCTACAATATACTTCAATCTGTTTGGCCCAATTATCCAACTTATTTACATTCAACTCTCCATCATAAGTAGGCAAATCAAACTTTACGTCTAGCTTTAACAAAGGCAAATCATGAGAATGAGAGGACTTGTTAGAATGACTTTTCCTCTTATGAAAACAATGTTCACTTCCATCAGAATATGATGATGATTATGGTGATGATGATGAAGACGATGATGATAATAATGGGTGTTAGCGCTCAAAAGCGCACCATCAAAGTTTTTTGTTTCCTTATCAAATTTTGTCCAGATCTTTGGTTCTTATGTTGTTTCTAGTAAACATTTCATATGCCAAACCTCCATCTTGCTAGCCTCTTTCCTTTTTGTTACTTACGAGTCTCTTAAGGTTTCTAATGCTTCTTGAATTGATTTGAAATACATCTAGGAAGGTGATTTAGTTCTTATTGTTTCATGCTTATCACAAACCTAGGTTCAACTTTGAGCCCTTCTGCTTTCATTTGAAATAACAAAATTGGTCTTTGCTTTAACCTTTTGATCCTAGGATTTCATTACCTATCTTGACAAAAAACAAATGGTTTTGACCTAGATTCACTAAGAATATATTTGGGAAGAATTTTACTTTTTTGGGAAACAAAAGCTCTTTTTGGATTTTAAGCCAATACTGGCCTCTCAGGCTTATAATTTGGGCTAAAAACTTTGGGGCCCACAGGCCCAATCTCTAAGTTAATTCCAAGGTCGAGGCCACATGGGATTTCAAACTCCACAATTCAAGCACCTGTCACAAACACAACAAGGGTTAACCACACATTCAACATACAAGTTAGAGCCTCACGCCCAAGCATCAAGCTACATGGAGGAGGAGGCCACAAGGGACTTTCATATTGCACTACGCGTCGAACATGTACTGAAATGATGGTGTATATAAACAAAAATTAAGTGTTGTCACCCAATGAATGCGGAATATATCCCACAACACAAAAATGAAAATACAACATTGTTTATCCTCCAAGGCGCTAACTGTTAAATGTTCCAACACTATGCCACAACAAATGTCGAATTTCACAGTTTCTAGGTGTTAAATGAATGGTTATGAATGCCAAGAAGGGATCTTTTGTCGTTTCTGCAAATGATCATAGTGCACCAAGTGTTGAAGGATGAAATTCCATGAAATCTCCAGATATGAAATCAAAGGCCAAATGTCAAACTCTTAAAAATTCAGATGCCTAGAATCATTGGATTTGGCCTGCCATCACAGAAAAAAGGTCTTGTTGAAAAAATCAAGCTCAAATGAATCTCTTCTTGTATGATTTCAACATTAGACTAGTGCATAGTGTATACAGGGAAACATCCATTGAAGAAATGAATTTGGAGTCAGATGCTCTTCGAGGTGTCCATAGCCCGAACACCAAGCATCAATACAAGGGAAAATGCACCACACAGTGCCAAGAGGAAGAGGCAATGAACATGCACTTCGCCATGCATTGTAGCGGTCATTATTTCGTGATGCAGTGTTTTTTTCCCTGGGAGTTTATGCATTTTTCCTCCAACACAATTTTGTCAGTAGTTTGGTATTCTTTGTGGTTCTTAGGACCGCAAAAAATATGTTGTGAGTTCATATTTATGAGAAACTTCAAATCCTCGAGAACCTAATTGACAAGCCATAATGCCATCAAGCTATTAATCAGTAGCTCGATGGGGTTCTTATGACAGTGTTGGTGTTGGAGGTTATGCTTCAGGAATAGTAACTACAAAGTAGATGCACATTTGGTTTCAAACTTGAAAATTCTTGAAAAAATTGGAAGTTTTGAAATCAATCATGTATTTGCACATAGACAAAGGTTAAACAATGAGGCAATAGTTTATTTTGTAAAAGGCCTCTACAAGGTCTCCATGGATTCCCTGAGACCACTAGCTATGAATTTTCTAGAATTAGAGGAGCTCAGTTCTCAACATCAAAGTTATAGGTGGCAGTTGTAACAACCCTAGTTAAATAATTAATTGTCATAGTTAAATAATTGTTTAAAGTGTATTAAGTTTAATTAATTAATTAATTAATTGTCCTGAATTATTAATTGTTTAATGTATATTAATTAATTAAATCATTAAAAATTTGGGTAATGAATTTAAGTTTATTAATTAAAGAGAAGGGGATAAGGTGGTTGGCATTGAATGGAGGGATAAGGTGGGTGAGTCTTAATGAAAGGAAGAGGTGGTGAATGGGGAAGGAGGTTATGAGGGGGGAAAACACTCAAGAGAAGGGGACTTTTTGGCAGGGAACATTATTTTCATATGGGAGACTGTATTGGGCATTTTTACTTCTGGGGAGATTGGGAGACTGTATTACTAGTTTCTGGTTGGAGAATCTTGTGGTAGGACTGTTACAAGGGGGCACCTGTTACTGGGATTTTTGGGCTCAGGGGCCAAGAATCCTTACGGAATCCTAGAGCTAGAGAATCAGAGAGGCTCTGTTCCTAGCTGGTTGGGTGGTTAGATGGTTTTGTGCAGAGCATCAGGTAGAGTTGGAGAACAACAGTATCATCAATTAGAGGTATGTATTTTCATTTTTCTGCCGTGTTATATAATTTATTATGATCTGCTCATAAATTTTATTTAAGCTGAATGGTTATATGCTGGTTATGAAATTGTGAAAATGTTAGGATAATATTTCTTTAATCAAATTTTTTTGTTTTATAAGGCTCTATTTGAAGAGACCTTACACATGGTACCAGAGATTTAGTTTAAAATATGGAGCCAAGGGTCTACCTACCCACCCATCCTCTTGACTCTTGACTGAAAGCCATGTTATGTGTCAATCAAAAAACCCTGAAAACCTGCCTGAAACCCCCCCTACAACTTTAAAACTTGTTGGCCTATATAGGTAAAATCCTTGGAAAGGGTGATATAAACATAAACAACCAGAGGTATAAATAATATATTTAAGGAAAACTTATAAATCTGGGCCTGAGGGCCAAGCTCCAGCTCCACTTAACCTGCAAGCCAAGCACACAATTATTTTTAGTATATATATATATATATAATGCTCCCTCCAAATAATTCTGGTCTGCCCTAGAACTTCTAAACAAAGGTATAAATGACTGTATATAAATAGACATATATAAAAGATATTTATTTAAACTATAAAAAAAATTATACATATAAATATAAATAATGAAAACAAAAAGGTTTGCACACAAGTGACCTAGTCTAAACGTAAACATACTGAACCATGTCAAACTCCAAGTCCACTTGTCGAAAACAAACCAACACATAAATCACCAAACACAAGCGCAAGGGCCAAGTCCTTTCCATTCCATATAATTATATAATATAAATATAAAAACAAAAAAAAATTAAGGATAAAAATGTGTTTGCTCCTAGCAATCGACAACAACATTTCCAAACACTCAACATAAGGCATCTCATGGAGAAGCCCACAGGGCCACAACTCATTGCACTACGCGTCTAAGAACTTAATCAAGTTCAAGGATATGAAAACATGCTTGAAAATGGGGGTTTCCTTTCATATGGTAGGAAGGAAAATTACATACAAAAGCGCATCTAAGAACTTAAACACCAAATGCCCAAGCACCAAATTCCAAGCTTGCACCAACACATAACACAAAGTCCAACGCCAAATGTCGAGCCGTCGAGGAGGAGGATCCCAAGAGGACGCCTTTGTACACAACACATCAAATATAAAAGTGAGAAATATTATTGGCCCAAAGGCCAATTTCCAAGTTATTTTCCAACTATCAAAATTAATTTCACAACCAGTCAGCATGAGCCACATACAAACAAACGCAAGCTCAGCGCAAGCCCAAGAGGCAACACAGAGAAAACCCACATCACAAACAAATGCAAGCTCAGCGCAAGCCTAAGAGGCAACCCAACGATAACCCACATACAATACACACATCAAGTCTAGCGCCAAGGCCAGAGGGAGGAGCCCACGGGAGGGGGGGAAATAGAGTGCGCAATGCTACAATCCAAGGCTATGAGGAGTCCAGACTAATTGTCAATGCATTATTTTAAATATCAAATATAAAAAAAAAAAAAGTAATGGGCCCGAGGCTCATTGATCAAACCCCAAGTCCATGAGCCAAACCAGGCATCAAGACATCGAATCCCAGTCCACAAAGTGTCAATCCATGACGAAGGAGAATAGAAAAATATTGTGTACAGGAAGGAGCCCGTAAGAAACCAACACATAGCCACCAAACCCACGCTCAAGCGTTAAAGCCTTAAAACCCTAAGCCCGCAAGTGCACCAAGCCCGTAGGCCTTTCCCAAGCTACACGAAGAAGCCAATACACAAGCACCAAGATCCAACGCATATCCTCCAAGCTACGAAAATACACACTAATATTACAAACGAAAACACCCAATAATCTCCATCGGATTCTTTGTTGTTAAACAAAAAAAAACGTGTTACCTATGATAGTTACGGCCAAGTAGGTGTGGATGGTAGGATTAGAACCTATGCGGACATAGCCCACATGATATCAAGTCATGCCTGATAACCACTCCGGCATGTCCCCAACCAAAGCCAAGCGCATGTGCCAAGCCACCAGGAGAATTCAGACCAAGCGCCCAAGCACCAGTCCCATACATCAAGAGGAAAAAACGAAAATGAAAGAGAAGGTTGGCCATGGCAGACGATAGTGTAGCTAGGGGCCTCGCAAGAGGAAAATCTTGTGTGAAATTGAGAGTTTAGGGTTTAGTCATGGAAAGCAGGAGGAAACGGGGGCGGGGCACGTGGGCTTCATGCGTGCCCGCGCTTTAGTTATTTTAATTATATATATATATATATATATATATATCTTGTTTATTATTTGTTTTTGTTATTTTGTTGTATTTGATTATCATAATTTATTTTATATGTATTATTATTATTATTAAATATTCTTATATAATTAAATTTTAAATTTTAATTGCTTAAATTTAGTTTAAACTTTAATTATTTAATAATAACACAAGAAAACATATTTAGTTCAAACTTTAATTATTTAATAATGACACAAGAAAACATAAATTTAAATATTATATGTTTTAAAATAAAATTAAAGTAATTATGATTAATCAAGGTGATTAAGTATGTTTTATTAGTATAATTAATGTGATTAATTAAAAGTAATTAATCATTAGAATAGAATCACTAATTAATAATTAGTAATTAATGTTTAAATTATATTTAATTTTATGATTCATGTTTAAATTTAAAACCAGTTAAAGCGACTAATTAAATTGTTTTAAGTGAAAATTTTAAGGACTTACAACAGGATAAGCGGGAGGGGGCTTCATGCGCACTGGGAAGGTAAGTTAGAGGAATAGGCGAGTGTGGTACAACGCTAGCGTAGTTACCAGGCAAGAGGTTCAATAGTTTTCTTAGGAGAAGACATCAAGCTTAGATGCTTTAACCCTAACCTAGCCACTTCCCCTAAAAAGAGTAATGTCTGTTTACAGACAAGTAAAAAAAACTTACGCTTAACCCTATTTTCTAGTTTAAGTTGCGGAAATGTGAAATGTCCTAGACTCACCCTGACAACTTTGGTTGATGCAGATTCAAGTATACATGATGGTTAGGACGAGAGGAAATCAAGTCAGAGGGGCATCGACGCAGAGACTGCCAGTGCCACCACCACCATTGCCTGAATTAGCTTTCATTCTACGCTCTTTGGAGGCCATAAATGAGACTTTAAAGGGGCATCAGCCAGCAGGGATCGAAGTGGAACCCCCACCATCTGGAATGGGTAATCCTGAAGTGTCGAGGGATTTACGGGGAGGGCTTCCACCCAAAGACATCACTAGAGAACTACAGAAGATCAAACTTCCAGAGTTTGTTGAGGGTCGTGCCAGCGAACGTGTTGAGGCATGGTTGGAAGGCATGATAAGGTGTTTCACCTTAAGAGACTATGCGTCCATGTCGAAGGTGAAAATAACAATTTTTCAGTTGAGAGACAGTGCCCTGAACTGGTGGGGCAACCTGGAGAGGCAATTGCACCTTACCCCAGACAATGTCTCTTGGGAACGTTTTGAGGAGAGGTTACGAAGGAAATATATACCAGCTTACTATGAGGAACAACAGGTGGGAGTGTTTCATGCTCTAGTACAGAGAAACAAGACTGTAGAAGAATACGAGATCGGGTTTATGTAATTGGTCAAATGTGTTTCATACATGGATAATAAACAACGACAGGTAGAACGCTTTGTCTATGGGTTAAACCCTAATATAAGGGCCATGGTGTGGATGTGGAAACCATATTCAGTAGCAAAAGCAGTGGAAAATGCACATTATGCAGAGGAACACATGAACTTAAATGGAGGTACGAGATCGACCTTTCTGCATCGTTCTGGATTTGTGGGGAACACCCCTAGGACATTTTCCAGGGGAGGGAGCTCAAGGCCACCTCCATATGGTAAAAGAGTCACACCAAGGACAATCACCACAAGTATTTCAATGGAAGCGAGTGCAGCATCCTGTTCATCACTAACGACACAGGCAGGTCCACGACCTTCTCAGGGAGCATCTAGTAGGGGTAGGGGTTCCAGGGGAAGGAACTCATTTCCGAGGCAGTCATAGAGAAGTGCGTAGGTTCAATCTCATGTTACATGTTGGGGATGTGTAGGACCCCATTACCATCGTGACTACCCAGAGTTACAATCAGGAATTGTGCATATAGAAGGAAAGGCCGCGATGGGAAGAGCAAGAAGTAGCGACCAGATTTATGCAACAATTAATAATCGCTAGGCAGAACATCAATCCATGGTGGTGGAATCGTCGGGTACACTAAATCATATCAATGTTAAAATTTTATTTGATTCTGGTGCTACAGATAGTTTCATTTCACCATCTGCATTAGAAAGGAGTGGGTTGGCAGCCTACAAGCATGATGACTTTAAACAAGTCGAGATGGATTTGGGGGAAAAACAAGAGGTAGGACCTAGCATTGATAATTGTCTAGTATACCTGGGAGTGTGTACAACTAGGTTGAAGGTATACATCACTGTTCTTGGGGTGTATGACCTAATCATTGGAATGGATTGGTTAGAATCCCATCGAGCTATGGTAGATTGTTTCACAAAAAGGGTGCTTTGTGTTGATGACAAAGGAAGGCCAGTAGAGATCCAGGGTGTACGGAGAAAGGTGTATCTATGCTTTATCTCAACTATGAAGGTTAATCAGTGCATGAGGTAAGGGTGTCAACTTTATGTAGTGGAAGCAGTGAGTGAAAGGAAAGGACCCTCCTTGGATCAGTATCCAGTATTGTCAGAGCTTAAAGATTCTTTTCCAAACGAGTTACCAGGGTTACCTCCTGAGAGGGAGCTTGATTTTACTATTGAGATAAAACCTGGTGCATAACCAATTTCCAAGACTCTGTATAGGATGACAATGCCAGAACTTTGTGAGTTGCAGATGCAGTTGAAAGAGCTACTTGACTTAGGGCTAATAAGGCCTAGTGTCTCACCTTGGGGTGCACCAATAATCTTTTTGAATAAGAAGGATGGTTCCTTACGACAGTGCATAGATTACAGGTACTTGAACCATGCTATAGTGAAAAATAGGTACCCAATTGATCTAAAAATGAAAGTATTTGTTTTGTTGTTCAAAGTAGTCATTTCCATCAAATTAAGTGTGCAAAGTGTTTTTGATAACTGTTTATGAATTTTGGTGTGAGGGAGTGTTGTTTTAATTGTTGGGTATGTGTTATATTCTTTGCATGAGTACTTGTGTCTGAGCGCCTGCACCAAGCGCACAAGGGGGTAAGAGGGGGGTGCAGGGGGTTCAGGGGCAGCGCCCCCGAAATTTTTTTTTTGGGCCGACATATTTTCGCCGATTTCTGGCCGACATATTATCGCCGGGCCGACATATTTCCGGGACCACATGATATTAGGTGG
>ML782188.1:288727-309190 GCA_009831015.1 Picea engelmannii
ATGTAATGCGATCTACTATGAGAATGTAAATTGTACGAATGATTAAATGTTATTGATGATGATGTATATGATGCGACATATTGTGAGAATGTGAATTTTATGAATGTTAAATGCTATTAGAATGATGTTGGATATGATGCAATTTGTTTGGGTAAATGATAATCTTATCAATGGGTGTCGAAATTGAATTATGGGATATTATGAGATCTATTTCTACTAAAAAAATTTGATGTTAATTTATCGGTATAGGGATACCAAATGGAAATGATTATAGTATGCAATTACATGATGATAATGCATAGAAATGTATGAGTTTGTGTTACAGACTAATCTGCAGGTTATGGGCTATGAAATAGCCAAGGGATAAAGATGATGAAAGTGGATATCATGACCACTAGCCAAGAAACATTATGGTATGAATATTGTATGTGAAATTATATTAGTTTGGATGCATTGCTATGATATGTGGACCAGTGCATGATTTCAGGTGAAAAGACTGCCCAAAACCGAATAAACGATGAAAAAACCCCCAGCAACACGGTGCCACTGTGTATTCCATTATAGGGTGTGGACCCTAGTCCTGTTAGGAGGGGTGGAGGAATTTCCCACCGTGTATCCTCCGAAACCTGAAGTCATGGGAGGACAGTGATAGCTCACGCTCCCCTAGACGTGTGATGAAGATTGTCAGTTGCCTACTGGGGAAGCTTGGTCGAGATAGGGACACTTCCGCTTATGGGTTCTATTTGGAGTTAGGTCAATATAGTTGATGCTCCAAGATAGTCCAGTAGAGGAAGGATAGGAATGGATATGGAAGTAGGTTAGGGAGGAAGGATGAGTAGAAATAGTTGGGAGAGTATGGAGATTTGTCTGATGGTAGAATTTAATGGTTTCCCTTCTAAAAAGAAAATGTGTATATATGAATATTTATAATTTCATAACTAAACCATAGTTGTCTAAATAAAATTGTTGAACTGGATAATTGTAATTAAAGGATTTCTCAAACATTTGATTGGTTTATTATCTGTTATAAAAGACTAGTCTTGCTGACTGGATTGGATGCCTACATAAATTACTAAAGGATGGTAGTTTTGATTATTAGTACATGCACAAGACTTGTGTGTACTAGCTACACATACATTTCTTGTACATATACAATAGTATGTATGAGTTTTCTTGACTTACTTACTGATAGTGTCGGTTAATTGTTATGAATGTGTGAACCATGTTTCTTTTCCTTTGTACCATAAGATACCTTAACTTCGGGATGAAGTTTCCTGAAGGGTGAGTGTATGTAACGACCCTGCTTAAATAAATGTATAGGATTATTAATTATAATTAAATTGATAATATGATTGTCCTAAGATGTTAGCTAAACAACAATTATTTCTTATATAATATTAACTAATTAATTATCATTAATTATTTGTTCATAACTGTCAATGATTAATTAATTATTAATCGACTCTTTAATTATGTGAGTAAGGAATTAATGGGGTTAATAATTTAATTTATTAAGACTTACGTATAAGGGAGAGGATATGACATTAAATGTAAGGATAAGATAAGATAAGATAATAAATACAAGGGGATAAGATAATAAATAAATGGATAAGGAAATTAATGAAAGGAAGAGTCGGTGAAGGGGGAATATGACGGGGAGAGCCTTACGGTGGAAGGCATTCTTTTGGAGGAGGATTTTATTTTGGGAGGAGGAAGCATTTTGGAGGGGGACGGGAGTATTGGTTTCTTGGCTTGTCTTTTGTGGTTTTGTGGTTGAGTTCTGCAGTCTTTGAGTATCATTGCAGGGGGCACCGGGTTGCTAGGGGTTTTGGGCACGAGGGCCAGGATTCCTTTTGGTTTCCTGGAGCTAGGGAGCCAGATAGGCTACTCCTAGCTGGCTGGGAGGATAGTCGGTTTGGGCAGAGTTGGTCAGCGCATCAAGAAGCAACCAAGCAGCAGGTTGGACAATCGGGTCAATGGAGAAATTAACATCAGAAAGAGGTAAATTTGTATTATTCTGTTAAGTAATTCTTATTCTGTTATGAAATTGTTGTTCATTAATTAATTTAACATGCTTATATGTTGAATAATTAAATAAATTACTTATTTTTCTGCGTAGAAGTAGAATTTTATTGTTTCAATTTATGGATTTAATAGAATTTAGTTAATTAGGTCTCTACATAGATTTAGAGGAGAGGATTGGGAAGTGCTAGCTAAGTTTTTATTAGACTTTCATGAGTGAATTCTTAAGCTGAAAGTGGTACATGAAGATGCCTTGATTAAGTTGTTTAGATATTCTTTGGATGGAGCAACTCAAGATTGGTGTAGATCACTCCCGATTTCTTCTGTTTCTTCATTGAACCAATTTCATGTAGCCTTTTATTTGTTTTGTAAAGAGGAATTTTCAGTTGTTTTACTTTATCCAGAATGTTGTCATAGCTTTGATTTTCTATGTAAAGGAGATGATAATCATGAAATACCAATGTGTGTAGAAGAGATTATTCATGATAATCAGGATATTGAACATTTACCTGCTATTATTATTTCCGATTATTATGGATCTGAAGATAGTTTTTCTCTAGATTCAAATCATGAAGATCATATTTCTTTTAGTAAGATGGAACTTGAGAATAGTGAAGGCAGTCAACAACAGTTTTTAGTTTTGCACATGGAGGATATTGCTAGCAGTTTTAAAACTAAGCATGTGCAAAAGCAATTCAATTTCTAGTTGGAACAACCACAAGAAGAGGTATTTATTTACGGCTTTATTGACCCTACTGTTGATTATCTGGAGTATTTGAGAAGTACAAATGTCAAGTAATTCTTTTCAAATGAAGGTTGATTATGTTGTCCTTTTGAACTGCACTTTTGTATTTCATGGATTCTTCTAATTTTCCGATCCAGATAAAGAATTATACCATTTAATTAGATCTTTGCATGGATTCATTGGAAGAATGATTTCACTTGATCAAGAAGCAGTACAATTGGGTAGAGTAGGAGTAGGATGAACAAATATTTGTTCCCAAGAATTTGGGTTTGCAGCAAATTTGTTTTTAGTTTGTGGATATTCTCAGTTTTCAATAAGAAGAGGAGGTTCTTTTAGGCATACAGGTTTTGTGGAAAGAAACCAATGGATAAGGACATTGGAACTACTCAGTTCTTGGAGCCTCATAGGGAATTATCCATCCCAGTTGGATCCAATGTTAGCACTCAAAAGTGCACCATCAAATGTTTTTGTTTCCTCATCAACTTTTGTCCAGATCTTTGGTTCTTGTGTTGTTTCTAGTAAAATTTTCATTTTCCAAACCTCCATCTTGCTAGCCTCTTTCCTTTTTGTTTCTTATGAGTCTCTTAAGGTTTCCAATGCTTCTTGAATTGATTTGAAATACATATAGGAAGGTGATTTAGTTCCTATTGTTACATGCTTATCATAAACCTAGGTTCAACTTTGAGCCATTTTGCTTTCATTTGAAATAACAAAATTGGTCTTTTCTTTAACCTTTTGAGCCTAGGATTTCATTACCTATCTTGACAAAAACAAAATGGTTTTGACCTAGATTCACTAAGAATATATTTGGGCAACATTTTACATCTTTGGGAAACAAAAGCTCTTTTTGGATTTTAAGCCAATATTGGCCTCCCGGGCTTATAATTTGGGTTAAAACATTTGGGGCCCATAGGCCTAATCTCTAAGTTAAGTCAAAGGTCGAGACCACATGGGATTTCAAAATCCACAAGTCAAGCACCTGTCACAAACATAACAAGGGTTAGCTACACATTCAACATACAAGTTAGAGCCTAACGCCCAAGCACTAAGCTACATGGAGGAGGAAGACACGAGGGAATTTCATATTGCACTACTCGTCGAACATGTACCAAAATGATGGTGTATATAAACACCAAACAAGTGTTGTCACCCAACGAATGTGGAATATATCCCACAACGCAAAAATGAAAATGCAGTGTTGTTTATCCTCCAAGGCGCTAACTGTTAAATGTTTCAGCACTATGCCACAACAAATGTTGAATTTCACAGTTGCTAGGTGTTAAATGAATGGTTAGAAGCGCCAAGCAAGGATCTTTTATCATTTTTTCAAATTATAATAGCGCACCAGGTGTTGAAGGATGAAATGCCATGAAGTCTCCAGATATGAAATCAAAGGCCAAATGTCAAACTCTTAAAAATGAATATGCCTAGAATCATTGCATTTGGCCTTCCATCACAAAAAAAAGATATCGTTGAAAAAATCAAGCCCGAATGAATCTCTTCTTGTATGATTTCGACATTAGACTGATGCATAGTGTATACAAGGCAACGCCCATTGGATAAATGAATTTAGAGTCAAATGCTCTCTGAGGTGTCCATAGCCCGAACACCAAGCATCAATACAAGGGAAAATGCACCACATAGTGCCAAGAGGAAGAGGCAGTGAACATGCACTTCACCATGCATTGTAGCAATCATTATTTCGCGATGCAGTGTTTTGTGCCTTGGGAGTTTATGAATTTTTCCTCCATCATAATTTTTCCAATAGTTTGGTACTCTTTGTGGTTCTTAGGATAAAAAAAAATCTGTTGTGAGTTCATATTTATGAGAAACTTCAAATCCTCGAGCACTTAATTGACAAGCCATAATGCCATCAAGTTATTTATCAGTAGCTCGATGGGGTTCTTACGATAGTGTTGGTGTTGGAGGTTATGCTTCAGGAACAATAACTATAGAACAGATGCACATTTGGTTTCAAACTTGAAAATTCTTGAAAAATTAGAAGTTTTGAAATCAATCATGTATTTGCACATAGCCAAAGGTTAAACAGTGAGGAAATAGTTGATTTTGTAAAGGCCCTCTACAAGGTCTCCATGGATTCACTGAGACAACTAGATATGAAGTTTCTAGAATGAGAGGAGCTTCATTGACAATATCAAATTTATAGGTGGCATCGCCAGCCTGTATCATCCATTTCGCAGCACCAGGTGCTGCAAACTCATGATCTGTAGGTTTTGGAGGAACATACGGTTGACAATTCGGAAGTTAATTTTATCACAACTACTATCGGTTTATTTGAAAGTTGGAGGGACACCTGACCAAGGGAGATGCGCTCATATCGTAGGTCAATCAAAGCACATCCCTGATTTTGAGGAGACAATTGAGGGGCATCTCAGACTTCAAGGTAGAAATCAGTGATTTTAGGATCAGTTAGAAATAGATGGCAACTAGACTCCAAATTTCCAATATAAGGATTCAACAACAAAAAGAGAATCGACTCATGTAGTCCCAAAAACCCGAGACACCTGGCCACGTTCCAGTTTTTGTGGCAGGAGTGTTTCTCATTTACTATTTTTATTAAAATTTGTAAAAGCTTGGGAGGTTTTTTTTGGGGGGGGGCATATATGCTAAAAAAAAATTGAAGAGAGGGTTTTCAGTTGTAAAAGACCCGAGAGGGATTTATAAACAAGAATACGGTAGATATATCAATTTGTAAGCCAGAGGGGCAAGAGTGTTGTAATCTATTACTGCTATTGAAGAATCATAAGAGTTGTAATTTTTTGACTATAATTCTTTTGTTTTATGTGTCTTCTTAATTGAATACAACAAAGATTTGAGGATCAAAGAATTCCAATGGTTTATGGATCCCTAAGAAGCAGAGGATCTGTTGTATTTTTCCCATTAGTCATTGTGTTGTATTTTTCCCATCAGTTATGTTCTATTCAAGTATCTGTTGATTCATTAAACTGATAAGATCTTTGTTTAGTGAACATTCTATATTATGTTTTCTGTCTTTATTCTTGCATCTATTAAACATATAAATCTTGTTGTTTGATGAACAACTTTAATGCCTTAAATGAATAGAGTGTTTGTGACTCCATTTCCCAAAGGCTTATTACTGATCTATAGTTAATTTGTTTCATTTTCTCTTTCTTTTTCTCACTGATCCACTTGAAATTAAATCCTATTCAAATCAAATTCCATGTTACCAAGATTACTCCCATTTTCATTCTAGGAGTGAATCTTGGAGAGATAACAATGGGGATGAAGGAGGATTTGGAGGTTCTTCACCTTCTCCTTATACTTTTACTTCTTCATTTTTTACTGATGTACTTTCTCCCTTGGCCTTCTTTCGATCCCTGTACATTTCTTCCACCATGGCCTTCATCAAATTAAATGCCTTGAAGAAATAATCTTCAAAATCATAAGGACCTAACCTTCTTGGTGAAGACATCTCTCCTCTTCAAGTGAAGTTCCTTGAAACAATTTTAGGAATATAACATGCAAGATTTCCTTCACCTTGCTTATATTTGGTCCTCATAAGCATTCACTTGCAAATACACATCAAAACAAACTCTGATATGAAATTTCATTCCAGTGATAGGAAAGTTTCCTTCCAATGATACCAACCTCGCTGTGATACCAACTTGATCTAAAAATCCTTAGAAATCAAAATTAGTTCTTAAGTATATATAAACATCCGACCAGATTTGGAAATGAAAACTGTCTTTGATTTTTTGCAACTAACATGTGAATGTCTTACTTATCCATAAACTTCATTAACTAATAAATATAACTTGTGGAAACATGAAAGATAACATAACAAAAAATAAAATAACTAATAAGACAAGAGTTGATAACTAAGTTCACCCCTCTTGGGCTACATCTCTGAGTCCCTTTTCAATCAGTGAGACCGCTCAATTAATCTCAACTATGTTTCTTTTATAATGATGACTTACAATACAAAATTTGAAGTTTCTCTTCAATTATTCTTCTCAATCCTAGAAATGGAGGTCATTATTGAATTCCTCATGAAATTATGAGAAAAATGAGTATAAACTTGACTATGTTATGAACAACTGCTCAAATACACCATTTAGCTCGCAAAATGAAACTGTGGGTCTCATACATGAAAAATTGGACTAAGAATTTTCATACATAGGATTTTTACACATAATAGACATCATCATCAGATTCCTCTTGAAATTATGAGAAAAATGAATATAAACACTCTATACTTCCCTAAAAGAACTCAATGACACACAAAACGAGGTAAGACAAAACTATGAACAAATCTTGCATGCAAATCGAGACAAAAATATGCAACTTGCACGAACTTCTATGTAGGACCTCATGCATTTCCATGTCCCATACTATGGCCTAGAGCTATGTTTATATAGGCTAAGTCGAGCTAACCATGTCCCTTTATTCCCGTACTCCATTAAATAACACTTTAAATACAATTTTGTTGGTTTTTATAACCAATACATATTCGTGGGACAATGGTTAAAGCTCGGTGAATATATCTCGAAGGTTTCATGTTCGATCCACATCCGTTGGTTTTTTTTGTTAAAACTTTATAAGTATACATTAAATACATTGGTTGTTATAACTATATATTAATATATATATAATATAATGTGTGTGTGTGTGTATAATTGAAATTCATAATTACCAAAACCAACGAATTGACCACCTTGGAGTTCGGACCTTGAACCATTATTGGCCAAGGCCTACCACGTGGTAGCCCTGTTAGGCTCCAATCTACTGATGTAAATTAGAGTGCAAATGATTGTCAATCCGGTGTTTGTAAGACTTAGAGGCACGTCCAAAATGTATGGATTTAGAGATAACTTTTATTTTTTTATGGGAACAAACCAAAACCTATTCTAAGAGTTGAATATGGAAGAGATGCTAAGATTATGTTCAGAAGTCCTATTCATAGATCTCATGACAGTAATCAACAATTGTTTTCCTAAAGTGTATCAACAGAAAGCATTCAAGAGATATTCAAAGTAGTTATAAGGCTTATCAATGCTAGAAAGACAAAACTCTTATTCAAGAGATGCATTCATTGTCTTCTTTCATTCATTAGAAATTATCATCAATTATTATTAAATAAAAAGTACTGAAAGCGTAAATAACTCAAAAAGCATTCATGATTATCCTAATGCTTGAAATCAAACCACACATTGAATTTTTATTCAAGAAATCATTCACAACATGAGTAAGTCTTAGAAACATTAAGCATTTTACTTAACTATGGAATTCATATAACTACAGCAAATAATAAACTCATTTACAACAAGATCTGATCTAAAACATGTATCAAAGATTACTTGAAAATAACATAAAGGAAGAGTGTACTAGTTTGGCAAAGGGGGCCCTCCAATGCTTCACTTGTACACTTGAGTTGTCTCAGCTAAGAAGGATCTTCCAAAAGCATTCAAATCATCATATCATAGGCATTATCAAGAAAAAAACGCAGAACTGATCTCAAGATTGCAAATTCCAAAGTTTCTTCATTCACATCAAAAAAATGTGGCATACTAGTTTATGCCTTAGAGTATTTATACAAGAGTTTTGAAACTAATAATGCTAATAAATCTCTTGAAGATCATGATAATATCCATAATATCTTATAGGAAGGTTGAATGCCCCCTTCAGATCCATAAAATATGAACAAATCCCAAGAAAATCTAAAACTGTCCATGATTTTAGGCTAAAACATGGTATTTTCTACTGAAGTGGCCATGTTTGACCAGCATTGACCAGACACCTGGAAGGCTCGGATCTCAAAGATAATAGCTCATCATCCATCCTTGTACATCAAGGATCATGACCCATGTCTCATATTTCACCCAGTTGTCCTGTAAGTACATGAACCTAGGAGCAATTACGGGATTTAGTCAAATCTTGTAATTTCTGATAAATTCTCAATTTTAATGCCAAAAATTAGAAAACTCAATTCTTAAGCTAAAAAATGATAAATGTACATTGCATAAGTTGTTTTATGGAAAATATGGAATGAAATGGAGGCAAAATGGATGGTTATGGAGGCAAAAATGTAGTTTATAGAGTAAAAGGAAGCATAAAAATGTACTCAACATCTCCCCCAAGAGGAAGTCTTTGCATGTCCTCATGCATAAAAACAAAAATGTTCTTGAACCTCTGTCAATGATCTTCTGCCACCTCTGTTGCCTGCAATAATGTCTCCACATTAACCTGAGTTGTATGAAGATCTTTCATTCTTTGATATTTTTCTTTATATGCCTTCTTCTGTTGAAACCACTTATAGGCCTATTTGGAGATTAATTTGTTTTGCTTTTGAAGCTTCTTGTTCTTTTTCTTCAAGGTTTCATTCTCGTCCTGTGTTTTATGGATTTGATTCCTTAGCATTTCATTCTCTATTTTTATATATCTTTCTAGGACTTCAATTTCCTTGATTTTTCTCTTCATTTTCTTGTTTTTCTTATCAAGTTTTGATGTGGACCCACCAGCCACTTCTTCTATTTGAGTTTCTTATTTCATATATTTAATTAATTGTTCCACATCTTATCTCATTTGCTCATATGTGGAAGTTTCTTTTTCTTCAAAACCATCATTTTCCAATGATTGTGCCTCCAGAGTCTGAATATGTGCATATTGTTTTTGTTGTGCTTCATCATCACTTTCTTGTATTTGTCCCCTTTGAACTTGTTGGTGTTTCCTTGATTTTCTTTCATATGTGGTTAAAATCTTTTCTTTTTCCTCAAATTCTTTCTCCCTTTTTACCATGCTTCTTGTTCTTCTCCTCCCCATAGGCGGTTTTGAGCTTGTTTCCTTGGGGTTCTGTATTTCTCCCTCATCATCGGTCACAACCAAGATTTGTTCCTCTTTTCCATCTTCCTTTATTGTTTCAAAACCATTTTCAATGATAAACTACTGCCAAGTCAAGTTTTGCTTCTGTAGTTCATATATGATGATCATTTTAATAAAGCCACAATGATATAAACTCTTTTTTGTATTCCTCCCTTGTTTTTGGATGGCCTTAGCCATCTTAGAAAGGCTTTGTAGTAGAAAATAGGGCATGTTAATTTCACAGTCACCTTTTAAGTGTTGTAGCAGCTTAATGTGATATAGGTAGATGATGCTAAATCTTCCCTCACAAGTTATAAACTTCTGTATGAGATATGCTAATTCATCCCAAGGATGAATCAACCAACTCCTTGGGATTCCCTTCTTCCAATTGACTGCTGCCACCCTAGATCTAGAAATAAAAGATGCCCATGATTTATCTTTAAAATGCTTAGTTTTGAAATATCTTTCTCCTATTTGAGGAAGTCCAGTGACATGTGCAATGATATCTTCAAAGATTCTAATGGTAAGGTTTCCAACAGTAGCCCTTTCCCCATCAAATGAGTGAGCAAATTCTAAAGCAACTTCCTCACAAGATCCATCAAATTTCTCAAAGAAAGCTATCCACTTCTTTTGCTCCAGAATTTGTATACAATCCCTATGAATTTATGATGTATCAAGCTTCTCTAGTTCATATCTAGACACCATTCTTCCAAGTTTTAAGAGCAAGACCCTAAAATATTTCCATTGTTTATAAAAAGGAGGTCTATTCTTGTCAAAAGTTTTAACCCTGCAATTTCGTTGACCAAGATTTTTTAAACTTGCATACTATGTTTGGATTTAATTCTGTGAATGGTCTTCAATAAGATTTTTCTATTCAAAAACAAAGAAAATCTCATATTTTTCAAATTTCTAAACTGCTCTCTGTTCTTCAATCATAAAAAATTTTATGCAAGGGCATACCTGGTAATTCGATAAAAATTCCCAGGCTTCTTGTTGAATTCTAACTCAATTTTCCTTCTTACAGTCAGCCTCTGCTAGAAATGAATTGTCTCGTTCCCAAAATGTACCTCAGGAAGTCGAATTTTGTACTTATCTTTACAATTATTTGAGTTTGAACTTACCTTTTCATTGACCGACTCCTACTTGAATACGTTCTCTTGCCTTTGCTCACCATGCATCTCCTTCAACTTCCACGTTTTCTTCCACAGGGTGAGAATGTTGTATGTTGATAGTGAAATTGTCAACATACAATTCATTATTTATCAGAGATTTCGGGATAGGAAGGTGTAGGAGGGAACAATTTGCTAGAGCTTAGGGATTTGGAATGGCACTGGCGTGTTGAAACAGAGCATGCATTTTGAATGAAGGTAAGTATACATAGGAGTGCGTTGGTGGTTCGAGTCTGGGGAGCGTTCAAGTGAGACACAACACATGAAAAGAGTTTAAGTCGTAACACTTTTTAGGAAGGGAGGAAAATCATTGTGGAGGAAACTTAGACAAGGGTTTTATCATTTAAAAAAAAATGCATTTGTACAGCGATCATAACTGAAGGTGTTGTTTTATTTGTACCTTCGTACTTCCCTCTTCCTTGTAATCATCATAAGAAATGGTTTTTTTTTTTTTAAATGTGTTCATTTGACTTATAACTCCCTTAATTCGTTTCCTTGAGTGACCATCCCCTTTGTCAAGCATGAAACCTTATTCTTATGACCCCTTTCTTTAATGTGTATGCAAACAACCTTTCATTTATGAAAACAACAATTCGGTCTGTGTGTATGCAACTTATGTCTTCATAAACAGAGCATTTTACAGCTCAAAAACAATGTGTTTGAATTTGAAACCGGATCCTTTCCTTATAACTCCTTTGGAGACCAAAAGTGGTTCCTTTGAGTACCATTTTTTATGCTTTTGAGGGTATATGAAAATGGCGTGATGAAAATATGATGTAGGGGAAGGGAAATATAGGATATTTATCATTTCTTAGCTTATGAAGAATTTTCCAAATTTAAAGCATTAAAAAGGAAAATATATACTAACTTGTTTGCTCATTGTGTTTGCCTGATTGAAGCTGGATGGAATGTTGTTGTAAGTCTTCAATTTTGATAAATTTCCTCTTGTATTTATTTTGCTTAGTATCTCAAGTCCCTCTATTGAATGAAATTGATACTCTTCTCAGGTCCCTCTGCTGAATGAAATTGATATTCTTCTCAGGTCCCTCTGTTGGTTGAAGTTGATATTTTTCTCAGGTCCCTTGTTGAATGAAGTTGATATTCTTCTCAGGTCCCTCTGCTGGATGAAGTTCCTTTTTGAAATGCATGTTGTCATTTGTAGAAGTCTTGAAAGGTTTTCAAAAATGTATACCTTATCCCCCTCAGCCTTATTTATTGACTTGTCCTCAAGTCTTAGAGATAAGTATTTGTAAAACTTTTGAAGCTGTAAAATGAAAATAGAAGTTGGGAAAACTTAGTTATTCTAGAAAAACAGGAGAAACCCTAGCCTTGCGCCCATGCACGCCTCATCTTGATCGATCCAGGACACGCCACAACACTACAACCACCCATCTCCCACGTGAACCACCACTGGCTTTGATCTGTAGCCATGAGCGTCGAGGAGGAGGGGAAACCCCCCTCATATAGTAACATAACCGCTAATGATAGATCGGGAACAAGAGCGAAGCGTCTCGTGTTCAAGCCGCCACAAAAAATCTGAGAAGAGCTCCTTGCCAAAGAATAGGGTTTTCAAAAGGAAATGGAAACGGAAGCCAGCACGTCCCATCCCAAAGCACCCCGGGATTGGGAGCCTCGCAAATGCATCCCACAAATGGAAAAGGTGCCCAGGTACCTTATAATCTCAACCAGGGTTGGAGAGCACACTCAGTTCATGCAAGAAAATGCCCTCATTGGTAAGTTTCTGGGACTCTGGCCATCAGAAAGGGACCTAAACAAATGGATCAAACACTCGTGGAATCCCGGAGGAGACTATGAGGTTCAACTCAGCTCGAAAGGCTTCTTCACAATCATACTATATAACCTAGAAGAAAAAGATCGCATCTTTGAGAATGGCCCTTACTTTTACAACTCAGCAGGGCTATTCCTAAGGTTCTAGACAGAGCGCTTCAACCCGAATAAGGAAGACTTAACAATGGCACCCATTTGGATCCGCCTCTATTCCCTCCCGCAGGAGTTTTGGCTGGAAGAGATTCTCATGGGAATATGAAACACAATAGGTCAATATGTTAAATCCTCAGAAGCCACAAAGCAGCGAAAATACACCTCATATGCCCGAATATGTGTCTACATGAACATAGCTCAAGCCTTACCAGGTGTGGTAATACTGGAATATCAGGATGAGGATTGGTCACAAACCCTTGATTATGAACACATCTCGTTTAGATTCAGAAGATGCCATGAGCACGACCACCTGTTCCGGTACTGCCCGCTCAACCAGCAAGCTCCCAAAGCTAGTAAGAACACGCAGAAAGATGGGTTCACAATGATCCAGATGAGGAAGAAGAACCCCCCTCGAAAGCAAACAGCCGACCCCAAACCTAGGATCTCGACCAAGAATGCTTATGATATACTGAGCCAACTACCTGAGGATGAGGAAATTCAAGATCCACATAACGGATCACAGAAAGGTAAAGACTCAAGCCCCATACTCTCCCCCTCTGGCCCGAACAAAGAGATTAATGTAGAGGAAAAAGGGGATGTAGATGGAGACACACCAATGCAAATGGACGCCCAAGATCTGGCAGGCATCGACCTAGAAAAACTGGAAGAAGCCCTCAACCAAAAAGACCTACAAGGCCTCCCAGAAGAGAAGCTTAGAAAGGTGCATAAAGTATTCCTCAATTCAACAACGGGATCCACAGCCCGCCTTGGTATTTCCACAGAATCAAGCTTCGGCTCTAAGAAAATACCACGCAAAAATAAGAGAAGGGTACGGAAACCAATACATCAACTAATCAAAGAAGTTGGGAATCTCATGATCAACTCAGGTCAAATTCATAAGCTCTCGGAGGGATACCTCCACCCACACCCCTCCTCATAATGATGAAGATTATCACTTGGAACATTAGAGGACTCAATGGAAGATCTAAGCAAAGAATCCTGAGGGACTTCGTCAAGGAGGAAAGCCCAGACATTCTAATGTTACAGGAAACAAAATGTGCAGGAATGGAAGCCGAAATCATCTTCCAACGCATTTGGAAGGGTTGTAACTACATTGACACGGACTCTGCGGGAGCCTCGGGGGGGTCTAGCTATACTGTGGAACCCAAACCACACTATCCTTAGTGGGCCCTTCTCCACCACAGGAACCTTGTCAGCCCACTTTGAAGTAATAGGCTCAAATCAGGAGGGGACCATCACCAATGTTTATGGCCCTCAAGGACAATAGGAAAAAATCAAGTTCATGGAAAAGCTGACCCAAGTTAAAGCCTTGGCCAACACGCCTAACTAGATCTTGGGAGGGGACTTCAACATGATCATGTCACTAGAGGAGAAAGTAGGTGGGAGAAAAAGACTTGATCAAGACAACGGTAAGTTCAAAACCCTCCCTGAACAGTTAAAATTAGTAGACATAGAAAATATCAATTGCACTTTCACATGGTCTAACCACAGATCAGGGAGTCATCATGTAGCATGCCGACTTGACCGCTTTCTCATAACGGAAGAACTAATTGAAAGAGACTTCTGCATGGAAAGTCTGATCCTCCCCAAAGCGAGTTCTGATCACTGGCCAAAATCCCTTCAGATAGCGATAGAGACCACACCTAAATTTAAACCTTTTCGATTTGAGAAATTCTGGCTCACACACCCATATTTCCAGCATTTGAAAAAAACTTGGTGGAACCAAGATGAGGCGGACCATGGCACCAAGATATACAAATTTCAACAACAGCTCAAAAACTTCAAGCAAATGCTCAAATACTGGAACAAAAACACTTTTGGAGATATATTCCAGGGCATTAGGGACGCAGAGAACAGATTAGCCAAGATACAAAGAATCTTTATATCAGGGGCTCGAACTGTTGAGCTCATGAAGGAAGAGGAGAAAATACAAATGCAACTGGAGCAGAGAAGACAATAAGAAGAAATACTTTGGAGGCAAAAATCAAGGGTTCAGTGGCTCAAGGAAGGGGAAAAGAATACAAAATTCTTCCACAGAACAATGATACACTGGAGACACATCAATAGAATAACACATCTGGAAGATGAGCAGGGCAATCTGATCAGAGAGCATTCCCAAATCGAAAAAGATCTCAATAGACATTATCAGAACCTCTTGATGGAAATCAAGGAGGACAGAAACGAAGCCATCACTCTTGTTATCAGACACATCCCCTCACTCATCACCCCTGAACAGAATGTTGCTCTAATAAGGCCAATCACCCAGGAGGAGGTGGACCAAGCAGTAAAGGACATGCCCTCAGGAAAAGCCCCAGGCCCCGATGGCTTCACTACAGACTTCTTCCACCAATGGTGGGACATTATAAGAAAGGACATTTGGGAGGTTATCGAGGAATCGCGAACATTAGGTCAAGTTCTTCAGGCCTTTAATGCCACCTTCCTCACTCTCATCCCAAAGGAAGAGAGAGTCAGAAACCCCAAGCATTTCAAACCCATAGCCCTATGTAATGTAATCTACAAGATTATAACCAAGGTAATTGCAAATCGACTCAAGCCAATACTTCCATTTGTCATTTCCAAAGAACAAGATGGCTATGTTGAAGGAAGGTAGATTATGGACAACGTCATACTAGCGCATGAGGTGATCAACTCTCTCAAATCAACAAAAACCCCAGGTATGCTAATCAAACTTGATCTCTCAAAATCTTTTGACAAGGCCAGTTGGCAATACCTCAGAGCCATCCTAAACTCCTTTGGATTTGATCAAGATTGGGTAAACTGGATTATGAATCTCACCTCCTCGACTTTCTTCTCAATCCTAGCCAACGGAGTCCCCTCCTGTCCCTTCTCGGCCTCCAGGGGCATCCAGCAAGGGGATCCACTATCCCCCTTCCTTTTTGTTCTAATGGTGGAAGGCCTGGGTCGCTACATTAAATCAACAGTTCTAGAAGAAAGCCTCAAAGGCCTACCCCTGCATAACATCAGGCCAGCCCCCTCACATAGCCAATTCTTTGATGACACCCTCCTCATGAACTCCCCCACTATGCGTGAAGCCCTAAAGCTCAACTCTATCTTGTCTGACTTCACTGAAGCCTCGGGCATGACTTTGAACCTAGATAAATCCAAGCTTTTCTTTTTCAATACTCTTGTCGCCGTTCAACTACATATTTCCAATATCTTGGGCATCCCTAGGAGCTCCCTTCCATCCAACTACCTGGGCATTCCTCTCACAGGAGCACCTGCCAAATCCATCTCCTAGGACAACCTCCTCCTTTCTATCTCAAATAGACTGGCCAACTGGACCTTCAGACCTTTAAACATTGCAACCAGATTGGTCTTGCTAAAATCAATCCTACAGACCCTACCCACTTATCTAGTCACCGCCCTAGCAGCTCCCAAGCAAATCATCAGAGCTGTCAGAAACATCCAGAGGAATTTCCTCTGGCAAGGTCTGCAACCCAACAAGAAATGGGCACTGGTAAGCTGGGACAAGGTCTGCGCACCAAAAAACATGGGAGGCCTTGGGTTTCAAGACTCGGGAAAGCTCAATCAGATAATGGGGGCCAAGATATGGTGGAGATGCATGAAAACACCAGATGCATTATGGGCACAAATCTAGAGGAATAAATATGTTCCCATCATGTAGCCTGATCAACTAATCAGACATAACGTTAGAATACAGGGTTCGAACATTTGGAACACATCTTGGCAAAACAAAGATATAGTACAAAAACATGCTTTCTGGTAAATACGTAATGGAGACAGTGCAGAGTTCTGGCAGGACTCGTGGCAACAACTCAAACCTCTAAATGAACTTGCAGAGCTCACACCCCTCCAAAATGCTCTCAATCAAGCCCCTTCACTAAAGGTAAAGGACCTTTGGAAACCTCTGGAAGTGAGACAGACTTGGAGGCAATGGAAGACCTCCAACCAAGATCTAGGAATCCCCCCCAACGTAAACTTATCAACCTGGAAATATGAAGTAGGATGTAGGAAAATCCCCATTAAGGAGGGGCCAGACATCCTTAGATGGGGGCATTCTGCTTCTGGCAATTTCTCAGTAAAAGAAGCCTACTATTTACAAGGCAATTACCACAATCAGGAAATGGACACCATTTGGAGAAAAATTTGGAATAAGGCGCTCTGGCCAAAGGTCTCTACCTTCCTCTAGCTAATCATCCATAATAGAATTCTAACATGGGACAACCTCAAGAAAAGAGGATTCATTGGGCCCTCAATCTGTGTCTTATGTCAATGCCAAGAAGAAACCAAGGAGCATATTTTCAATGGCTGTCACTACATTCAAGCGGTCTGGGACCAGGGAGTTCAAATAATGCACAGATCCAACCAAAACAGAGGCAGCACCAGAGACACTATCGAAAACTGGGACTCAATCACTTTTAGCAACCCCATTCTAAACCACATCTGGAAACTCCTCCCAGGATTTATTCTCTGGAAAATATGGAAGGAGAGAAAAAAATGCATATTCCACTCCAAGAAATCCACTCCAGAGCTAACCTGGGATAGAGTTGCCACACTCATCAAAGAAACAATCAGAAGTAAGAGCTGGCAAGCTGGGGATAAGGTATGTAAACAGGGAGAATTAAGCACCCTTCATAGTTGGCAACTCAATTTAAATGACTTAGTGGCAGTTAGAGCTCCCAAGATTCGAACCCCCAGCTCAACCACCTAGACTCCCCCCCCAATAGGATTCATAAAAATTAACTTTGATGGTGCTTCAAAAGGTAATCTCGGACCCACAGGCTACGGAGCGGTGATCAGAAGCTCTACAGGGGAAATTCTAACTTTGATAGTAGGGTATCTAGGGGAAACCACAAACAATGTAGTGGAAATAACTGGCCTACTATAGGGCCTTCGAGTTGCAGCTACCCTACCTAGCCACAAAATAATTTTGGAAGGGGACTCACAAATCATCATCCAACTAATCACCAAGATCCTACATGGGGGAAATCCACAAAAAATCTCTCCCATTTGGTGACTAGCAGGAATGCTTGAAGACTTCAAAGGCATACTCGGGAACAACATCAACATCATCCCCTCCCATGTCAAGAGGGAGGAAAATGGCATGGTTGACTACCTAGAAAATGAAGGAGTCCAAAGGGGAATGGAACAAATAATCTTGGACGCTAGAACCTCCGAAGCCTCATACATATCCCAACAATGTCAACCCCTAGCCAGCAAGGATTTCCCACCCCCAGATGGGGTGCCACGCGGAAAGGAAGGGCACGTGGAGGCGCGAAGGGAGAGGCCATTTATGGTGGCTCTCACCTCAAACCACAACCATTTATGAAGGCTTTCACCTTCGTCGGCCTCCGGTTATCGATGGGGCCTCTCACGCGTGAGCAAAGGCTAGCCAGCCAGAGCATTAAGCTCTTGGTGTTAACGGTGGCAGCCATAGTTTATGTCATTATCCGCTTAATCAGACCTCTTAGAATGAAATTGAAGCTCGTCGAGCAGAGCAAGAACCACCGCGCAGGAGGCATCCTGGCACTAGCCCTCACTCTCACCATGCCACGGGCAAGGGGGAGACCCCGTAGAGGAGCTAGTTGGTACACGGTTGATTCAAAAAGGAAAAGGCACAAGCGTTTCAAAAGAGCTCTGCTCCTAGCCAAAAGAAAACGACGCGGTGACGCCACAAAAACAAGTTCTCCCCCCCGAACTTATGTCGAAGAAGACCTGTCCATAGAGCTCCCACTGGACTTCTCTGGGAGCCGAATGTTTATCGTCCCGAATAATTGGGACCCCCCAACGTGCTTTGGAAAAGCAACACCAGCACCCAGTTTGAAAGAGACTCGCGCCCCCAGCGACGCTCTGAATGTAGAGTTCGACACTTGCCCAGTTGAGGAGGAGCTGCCGGAATGCACATTCAACTCGCAGCCACAGAGGAAGACATAGGGCCACCAGGAAACGAAGGTTGAAACAAAGTCACCACCATCGCCACCATTCCTACATCCAGAGCACCTGAACCTGATCTTTGAGGTACGCAGCCTGGTGGATGATCAAATTTTCAGAGCCATCCGTGTTAGCCAACGCTTGGACATGCTTTACGTAGCCTACTCCAGGGCCACCCCTCGGCGCCAATGCCCCACCTGTGCTCATCCCTATGTCATCCCTGTCAATGGCGGCAAGGCAAAGGAAGGTTGCGAGGACTCCGGCGAATAGGTTCCACTATTTCCTATGGTCTACAACTCATTTTCTTTTGTTGTTTATCAGAGATGTATCTCTTTAGTTACTATCTTAGTTAGCATTAGAACAGACTTTACTAAACTGCTAATGAAGATGGATATGCACCCTGGTTTCCTTCGGGCAGGGTAGCGAAACATGGTGTTTGATTTTGCATGTTGCTGTGGATAGGCCAACTGTCCTGGTTTCCTGCATAGGCAGGATAGCTGGCACCTGTATGTCAAGTGTATTTATTTTTCTGAAGGTTTAATATAACAGGTTTCGCCCTTTTTACTTTAAAAAAAAAAAAAAAATGAAACTAGAAGTTAATAATGAAAATATTTTTTTTTTGAAGAATTTTGATTGGCCAAATTTACTTGGTTTTCCAATGAAAATTTGAGTTTATATTGCGCTAGTTTCCTGGATTTTCACAACTAAACTCCCTTTTTTTCTTTTTTCTTTATATATATATATATATATATATATATATATATATATTTATATATTTATATATTTATATATTTTTTTATTATTTTTTTATTTTTTTTATTTTTTTAAGGAGAATGTGAAGGAGACACATGATTCTGTCTATCCAACACTTCCATCTCATTCTATTGAGATATTTGTTGCAGAAAGTCTTCCTTGTTTACAGGCTTATTGTAGAGCTTTAGCCTATGTCCATTGACTATGAATGAGCTTGCCTCATCTTCTATTGTTTGTAGTTTGACTGAGCCATTGTCATATACCTTTGCAATCTCATATGGACCAAGCCAATGAGCTGTAAATTTAGCTTTGAAATCTTTGAATCTTGAATCAAATAACAAAGCCCAGTCTCCTACTTTGGATTGTTTCTTCTTGATGTACTTATCATGCCAATGTGCCCTTTGTTCTTGTATCAAAGTGTTGTGTTCAACTGCTTCCTGTCTCATCTCATCCAATTGATTTAATTGCATGATCCTCTCTTTTTGTGCTTTGGAAAGATCTATTCTTAAATCAGCTGCTAGTTTAAAAGTATGAAGTTGAAATTCTATAGGTAAAAAAACTTGCTTACCATAGACCAGCTAATAAGGAGTGAACCCAATACTATTTTTATAGGTGATTCTGTATGCCCATAATGCTTCTTGAAGCTTGTCTGACCAATCTTTTCTATGTATTTGGATTGTCTTGGTCATGATTGCTTCTAAAGTTTTGCTAGTAGATTCCACCTGTCCATTTGCTTGTGGATGATAGGGTGTAGATTTCCGATGCTTGATCTGATATTTACTTGCTAAGTCTTTCACCATTTTAGAAGTAAATTGTGCTCCTTGGTCTGTTACAATCTCCCAGGGTACTCTAAATCTGACAAATATTTCTTCAAAGAGGAAGTTGGCCATTGACTGTTATGTGTCTCTCACTGATGCTTTGGCTTCCACCCACTTTGTAACATAATCAGTACATACTAAGATGTATTGCTTCCCATTTGATGGTGGATTTATTGGACCAATGAAATCAAGAGCCCATTTTTCAAATGGCTCAATGTGAACTTGTGGTTTGAGGGGCATC
>ML782188.1:318895-340614 GCA_009831015.1 Picea engelmannii
TACCTTATCCCATTTATTTAATGCTCCTTATCTTTTATTTAATGTTTTTTATCCCACTTATATACGTAAGTTTTAATAATTTAGATTATCAACCCTATTAATTCTTTACTCACATAATTAAAGAGTTGATTAATAATTAAATAACTATTGACAATTATGAACAATTAATGAATGATAATTAATTTAGTTAATATTATATAATAAACAATTTTTAGGATTATATTATTAATTAATTATAATTAATAATCAAGGGTCGTTACAGGTTGCAGCCACAAGTCGTATTGGACCAGCATGAGCATCGTCTCTATCAGTGCACCATCAAGCAATTTTTTGTTCAATGGAAGGATACTCCACTAGAAGATGCCACCTGGGAATCGACTACCATTTTGCAACAATTTCCTCATCTCAAGATGTGAGGAAACGACTCTTTTTCAAGGGGGAGGGCATGTTAGGGACCTAACCTCCATAACCCCTCATGTAGATAGAATAATATATTTTCCATGTAATAAAGGGCATCATTAGTCAATAAGGCTTATTTAATAAATATGAATAAGTCAATGTAAGAAGACCTAATAAAAGATTTTGCTTCTATAAAGATCTTCCTCTATAATGTTCTTTAGAAGATATAATTAGTATAGATAAGAGTAGGTTGCATGAGAAATATTTTTCTTGAGAATTATTGTAATAGAGCTCTGCTATGCTAGAGGTTTTTTTCCAAGAAAAAATTACTCGATATTATAATAGATTTATAATGTCATTTACATATCTAGCTCTGTCGAGCTTGGTTACCAGTGATTTCAGAACAGAAATTTCGCCAGGCCATTCCATCAAGGCAGAGTAAGGGAATCACACAAATGACAAACAATACGACATGCTTACAGTCAAAACGACAGTGATGGAATGACATTGAAACAAAGTCTAAAAAATACACAGATCGCTCACCCACCTGGTAATGAAAAGTTGTAACAGTATGTTCGCCCACCAGGAGGACTCCAAATAGAAGTAGATTCCCACGGATAGCTAAGGACAGTCACGCTTTAACCCCACAGAGAGTTGGTAAAGACCGGCCAGCAGGGGTTTATTGTAGGTTGTAGCAGACCACCGATGGAATACATCATAAACAGAAAATTAACAAAGACAATACAGAGCGATTGCCCACCTCAGTTGAACAGATTTAGGTGGGAGATGTGACTTTCGATGCCATTTTCACTATGATAAATCGAAAGTTTCCCCACCTCCCCTCTGAGAGATTTTTTTGAAAGAGCATTAGCCATCTTATTATGTGATCTAGAAAAGTGATGGTACTTGTTGTCCATGAAGAGCTTTGAGAGAGACGGAGTTTTTTCTTTCCAGCCTTCAATTTGTACCGAGTGGAGGTTGTAGATTTTGTTGATCCAGTCGATAACAACACGAGAGTCTCCAAGGACATGAAGGTGATCAAGTGACCACAGAGAGGCAAGGGCGAGGGTAGTCCATAGTCCCATTAACTCTGCTTTTGTATTCGAGCCCTCCCCACAGTTTATGAACCAATAAGTGGTTCTCTTTGCATGATATTTGAAGAAACCACCAGCCCCGCAGCAAAGACCAGTGGAGGCCGTTGCTCCATCAAAGCATGCCAGAGTGTAACCATCAATCAAAGATATCTCACAGCTCTTGGGAGTAATAAACTTGTAAGAGGGAGGGAGCCAATGGAAAGAGGCCCCAACTCTATGGATTACCGCCTATATGGAAGGAGGACGGTCTTCAAATATTGCTTTGTTCCTCTCTGTCCATAACTGCCAGCAAATATGTACAGCCAAAGATGGGGGGGCAGATTTGTGTGAGATCCAGTCAGAAAAGCATGCAGAGAATGTGGGTCCTTTCCAGTCCACAGGGATGGAGAAAGAGTTGCTTAAAAGATGCCAAACCTCCTGCGTGAAAGTACAGTGTACTAAGAGATGGTGCACATCGTCTGAAGCGAGATTGCAAAGTGGGCAAATGCCAGGACCCTCCCAACCTCTATGTCTGAGAGCCTCCCAGGAAAGAATTTTCCCTCTAGCCGCTAACCAGATGAAAAGTTTAAGCTTAAGTGGGACCTGCCATTTCCATATAAGGCGAATCCACGAGTGGTCAACCTCCAGCCTCATCTGTTGAAGGTAGGCTTCATAAAGATTTTTAACCGTAATGGAGCCTGTAGCATCTCCCCCGGCCCAAAGTAAAATATCAGGAGTATCGGAGAGTGTGATCCCGGCTCCTTTGAGGGCTGTAGTGTAGCGGCTCCATTCTGTTGCAAGGGAACCTTCAAGGGATAGGGAGCCACTATCCAACCAGCCATCCAGAAGGGAAAAAGCGTCGGTCTGTAATTTAATTTATGACAGGTGTGTGAAATTCAGAGCCTCCATCCGCGCGCTCAGCAATGGGGAGAAGATTGATTGTTCTCCCATTCCCAGGATCATATCACGGCCAATGCGGATATCAAATCCCGAACCCGGCTTCCATCTTAACCAGTGTAAAACAACCTGTGATGTCGCTACCATACCTTTCCAGAGAGGTGAGGCCCAACGCTGAAGGAGAGTAGGCTTTCTGATCCAATCATGGAAGGACAGGGGGTCCAAATAATTAGCTTTGATAATTTGACTCTAGATGTTATTGTGAGTGAGAGCTCTCCAGAAGGAGTTGGCCAGAAGAGCTGAATTGAAAGTGGAGAGAATTTTAAGCCCCTAGCCCCCTGCCTTTCGAGGCTTAGATAGCTCTTGCCAGCTACAAAGATGAAATCGACGCTTGTTGACTAGATCATTCCATAAAAAGTTGTAAGTGAGTCTCCGAAGGGTGTGGATAATTTTTGCTGGTAAACGCTCCAGAGACATCCAGTAGACGGCTAGGCCTTCCAGGACCGAGTTGAATAGAATATAACGGCCCCCAATCGACAGCCATTTATTACACCAGAAAATGATTTTTTTTTCATAAAGTGCCACAAGCCACTGCCAGTCACATGGAGTGGAAGATCCCATCTTTAGCTGGTATCCAAGATAAGAAAAACCTTCACTAAGACTGATGAAAGGAAGGGGGATGGAGCCCTTTAGATGCTGAAGTTCTGTATCTGTAATGCCCCAAAAATGTACAGTTGATTTTGTATAATTTAGGGACAGCCCCGAGGCAAGACTAAAGAGCTGTAAAGTATCTTTTAGGACCAGCCATTCCCCCAGGTCAGCGCTCAAGAGAATGAGAACATCGTCACAAAACATAAGGTGGATTAAATTAATGCAGTTTGAAATCTTTAGACCGGTGAGAAGGTGTTCTTCGATTCTTTTGGAAAGAAGGAAGCTGAGTGCTTCCATGATGAGGATAAATAGATAGGGGGAAAGAGGGCACCCCTGTCAGAGGCCCCTTTCACTCTTGAAGAAGATAGAAGGCTCTCCATTGATTAATACAGCAAAGTTGGCATTTGTAACACATGAGAGTATCCAATGACTGAATTTTTCACCAAACCCCACAGAGAAGAGAATTAATCTAAGAAATTCCCAGTCGATGTTATCGAAGGCTTTTTTGATATCTAGCTTCAAAACGAGCGCTTTTAACTTATTATGTTGTATGCTATGTATGCACTCGTGAGTAGTAGCAACTGCATCTTGGATTCTTCGACCATTTAAAAAGCCCAGCTGCTCAGCTGAGATACATCTATGTAAAAAAGGCTTTATTCTGTTAGAGATTACTTTGGATATAATCTTGTAAACAAGATTACAGAGTGAAATTGGCCGGTAATCATTGAAGTCTAGTGGGTGTAGTTTTTTTGGGATTAAAACCAAAAATGTGGAGTTGAGACTCCCAATTACCATACCCCTGATGCGTGTATCTTCAACCATTTGGAGTAGGTCCTCGCCCACCAGTTCGAAGAAGTGAAGGAAGAATTCTGACGTCTAGCCGTCAGGCCCAGGGCTCCTTTCCTTCTTGAATTTGAGTAGAATGTCTTTTATCTCCAGCAATGAAACTAGTGCGTAGAGGGTGTCAGCTTCCTCTTCAGAAACAATCGAAGTAAATAAACCGGCTGTGTAGCATTTTTCCGGAAGATTGTGGTTGTTCTGTGCATTGTATAGATGTTTGAAAAAACTGACCACTTCTGACTTTATTGCCTCCTGTCCATGTATGATATCCAACCCGCCTCTATTTATGGACCAAATACATTTTTTATGTCTATTGAAACTTGCAACATTGTGAAAATACTTAGAGTTGGTATCGCCGCTTTTAAGCCAAGTGGCTCTGCTCCGGAGCCTCCAAGCGTCCTCATGAGAGCAAAGTATAGAGTTTCTATTAGTCTCGAGCGATTTCAGTCTATCAGCCTCCTCTGTAGTTAAAGAAGCACTAGACAAATTTTTGATAGCTTGTATGATCTCACTTTCCAGCGAGATAAGACGGGCCTGATCGTTTTTTTTCTTAGCATGATACCACGATCTGGTGTTGTCCTTCAAAGCTTTTAATTTCCATACAAGACATCGTTGTGCATTATCTTCTAAGAGAAAACAGGGGTCACTCCAAACTTTAGCAACCAATTCATTGTAGTCCGACTCTTTGATCCAATTATGATTGAATTTGAAAGGTGATGAGCAAATTCTGTCTGGAGGTCTCAGCTGTAATAAAATGGGAGCGTGGTCCGAGATGAAAGGGTGTTCAACCCACGAGGTCGGTAAAACAGTGGAGGACAAGTATTCATCGGCAACAAGGAACCTATCGAGCCTTCTAGCAATGGCGGCTGGCCCCGATCTGACATTCCTCCAAGTGGGAACAAGCAGATCAGGTAAGATATCAGTCAGTTTGTTGGAGTCAAAAACATACCTGTAAAAGTCTTCGGTGGCCCCCGGCACAAAGCTGCCTCCCCAGTTCTCGTTGGCTGATAAGATAATGTTGAGGTCTCCACCAACAACAAGATAGAGGATGGAGAGAATACCACTGTCGGCGAGATGCGACCAGTATCGCTTTCGGTCTGAGCATGGGCCGTATAAATTAAGAAGAGCAATCTCCCGTGAGGAAGCTAGACAACGACCCATACATAGAATACCACCTGCAGTCAATGAGGGTCTTAGTTCAAAACCACTTGGCTCCCAAGCCACTAGTAGACCCCCGGAGTTACCAGTGGATCTAACGGCCACAGTAAACCAGGTTGGACGAAAAAGATACATAAAATCCCTGGATTTTTGTGCATCCGAAAGCGTTTCTTGAAGGAAGACAATATCTGGCTTTGTTCGCTCCAGAAGTCTTCTGAAAGAGGAAGCCTTGAGAGTGCCTCCAATCCCTCGAATATTCAGGGATAGCACTATCATTATTTAGTACGTGCTAAGGCCTTGAGCGCTCTAAGGGCCTTTCCATCTTGAATCTGTAGGTCTGAACCGGAATGAACGGAGTTCTGTATCTCCTTTTTTTTCTTGGAGCTTCTCGTCTGGAGCGGCGAGAGATCCGTGCCAATGCCTCTCGACCATGCTAGTGATTTAGTAACTTTGACATGTCCCAAGGAGGAAGAGCTCCCATCCTCAACCCCTGGACTGATGAGTTCTTTACCCCTATAAATAGCCAGTTGTGGATCAATATTTGGTAAAATAGAGGGCGAGGTCGATGAGGCCAAAGCATCTAGAAGAGTAGGATCCACGTCTTCCGACTGTCCAAAGCCTGGGGGCTCCGAGGATAGAACTTCGGTCTCAATAATAGAGGGAGGAGAAATAGGTATCGTAGGCGAAGAAGGGATCAGGGGAGAGGCGACTGTTGTCTGCAGTAGGCTGTCAGGAGTAATAAGAGGCACTTTGTCTCGGGAGCTAGTCGGATCTGTGGCTCTACTAGTAAGCCAAGGAAAGCTTTGAAAGGTGAGTTTTTCTGCCTCTGACAAAGTAGAGAAAAAGGTAGGACAAATTCGGCTAACAAAGTGTAGAGGTGAATCCGCTGAAGAAGTAACTGGACGAGAGGGGGACACCTCCAGAAAGTCAAGGGAGGGGTCAGGATCCATGTATTCTGGAGGGCTATGGAGGAGATCAGTCTCTTCAGAGTATTCCATTGAAGACTTACCCGGACATGAGCGGCGAAGGTGTCCCGTCGCACGACAGATGTTGCAGCGGAAAGGAATCCTGAGGTAGTCCAGGGGCTGTAAAATCTTCCGACCTCTCCAAGAGATCTCCAAGGTTTCCGACAAACCTGTTGATGTGTCCAACTCCACCAGGATTTTCCCCATTTTTCTGGAGGTACTGGCCAGTAAATTAGTGTCGAGTGCTATAAACTTTCCGAGTGAGTCCCCAATCTCTCTGAGATCCTCTTCATTCCAGAGGTAAAGAGGGAGGCCCGGAAGTAAAACCCAGAGATGTATGAGCTGAAAGTATTCAGTATCCGGGTTAAAAGCCAGCCTCCAGCGCTTCAGCATGAGACTGCTGCCATCGTAGATCCAAAACAAGGAAATTAATAGAGATGCATCTTCAGGAGTCCTGCAATGGAACCCGAGCCAACCTCTCTTGAGAAAGAGAGTTTCTGGTGAGTAACCTAAGAGAGGCACCCAGTTTGTACTAATCCAGTTCTCCAGCTTCTGTGTGCAAAGGCTCTTGTATGAGATCCGGCCTATCAGCGAGCAAGTAGACATCTTGCAAAGATTTTCGAAACCTACACCATCTCCCAGCACAAGGCAGGAGATCTTTTTTTTGGCCTTCCAAACCTTTCGACCTGTGTGATCCCCATGAGAGGGAGTTTTGTGATTGTCTTGTGTTGAGGGGAGAACCGGAAAGGAAAAGGACGATGAAGAAGGTCCACCAGGAGTAGGAGCAGCACTGTTCTGAACTGTATTAGTTGAAAGTATTGGAGGGGCAACAGTAGGGAGAGGGTTATTTGAAAAAGGAGGAAAGGTGGGAAAAGACTGTTTTCTAGAAGCGAGGGTATCCACTTTGTCAAAAAATCCTTCCTGCTCCCAGATGATCTCGTCGGAAGGATGCATCAGTTGGTGGGTCAGTGACTCCATATGGAGAGCTATGTGGTCCACCTCCTTACCGCTTGTGAGGGTGACAGAGCAAAAGGTAGTCCAATGGGAGAGCTGATTAGTGCCTGACAGGGAGACAGAAAAGAACAGAAGGAAAAGGCAAGGGGGAACTGTAAAAAAGGCCAGAAAAACACGGCCTGCATTCTCCAAGAAGGGTCTCGATAAAAGGTTCTGTCGGTTTGTAAAGGCAAAATAAAAAATAAAATAAAACAAATGGTCGACAGGGGGAGAAAGTTAATCGGGATCAGTCCAGAGACAGTACTGGTCAATCAACTAAAAGACAAAGAAACTGTTCAGAGGCGAAAGTTAATAGAGAGGAAACTATGAACCGAAAAAACGTATGTCTGTCAAGTCATCAGGAAGACTCTGTAGCCTCCACTGATGTTTCGTCTCAGGTTAATCTGGGACAGTGAGGAGGGGGCCTATCACCCCGAGCCATTACGCCTGGATCACCTGGTTTCGATTCAGCTATGCTAGAGGTTGCCCGCTTGAAGAGGCAAGTGAACATTGTTTTCTTTGAATAAAGGTATTATTTATGGTATTTCTCTTCTCAATATTTTGTTGTTCCATTGGTATTTGTTGAATATTCTTGTTTCTGCATATTATATTACATCTGGTACCTTAAAATTATTTAAACATACATATAACAACATGTAATTTCTCAAAAATAAAGAGTTTATGCACAATAAGATAAATCCATAAATAAAACATTGAACAAATATAAAACACTCATATTTCAAATCAAATGCACAACCAACTGCATAGGACATAATTTCCACCCAACCATAGACTTGTTGCTCCAAATCACAATAGCAAGTCACCCCCGAGTTGGGGCTAGGAATCCACAAGAAAGGGTGTCTCCTAAGGGTGTCTACTCTCCACTTACAACAAGCTAGTTTCCTACATCCATCCCAATTCACTAGCTCTTAGTGTAGAAAATGTTTCTGGATAGACACTTTGTGCATGGTTTTCGAAACGTCCAACGTTTTGAGTGGTCACTCCACCCATCATCAAGGACAATAGAAATCTCAAATGTAGGAAATGAGTGTCAAGGTTTTTGAAAACCATGTACACAGTGTCTATCCAAAAATATTTGATCCATTGTGTCTTCTAACTGTGAAAACTTACATTCTCATATTCACTAGCTCTTTTCCACACCACCTACACAACCCAAGGAATGGGATCCCCTTCTCTAATACACAATTCCTCATGCTATCTCCCTTCCCTCTAGGGCTCCAACACATGTTTGCCAAGAATCTCTTTTGTTGGGAACTCTAGGGAATTACAGCTGTAATAGGAAACTCTCAATAGAAAGAAAAACATTTTTTCTACACAACAAAACTCACCCTACATGACTAACAACTTGATTCTTCATGTAATTTTCCAGCTCCAAATATATACCACACATACCCACTATGGCTATCTTCCAATTCCAACACTCAAATCCCTCTTGTTGTCCCAAAATATGTTTGTAAAAAATCCCCTGTTTTCCCATTAAATTTCCTTTTACGCCAAGCTAGTTGACTCCCACTCTCCTTGATGTTTATTGTACTTCATCCCCATGCTCCCAATAACTATGGGATGTGGCTCCTTATACCCACCCTCTTACATGTATTTTAATTATTGGGCTCTCATACACTCAAGGGAAAAATTAGAAGGTTCACTCAAAACAATAATTTTTGGAATGGTTTTGGATTTAAGACTCATGAATAAATATACCCCCCTTTTGACCCCTCCTCTCTTGTGGAAAACTCATCCCCCATGACTCTGTCCATGTCCATCCACAGTTAGAATCACATTTTATTTTATTATTATGATATACAATGTTTACGTATTACATATTCATGCCCACGACCATATATCATATTTACATTACATATTGCTAATCTAGGAATTAAAAATTGGGATGTTACAAGGGATGCTTATTAAGTTGGACCTATCCAAATCCTTTTATAAACTCAGCTTCCAGTATATTTCCTCGATGCTCCTAGCCTTTGGTTTCCATTAGGATTGGGTCAACTAGGTTCTCTCATTGATTTATTCATCCTTCTTCTCTTTATTGATTAATATCTCCCCATCCTCATCATTTAGGCCTTCTCATGGAATCCACCAGTGTGATCTCCTCTCCCCCTTCATTTTCATCTTTATAGCAAAGGGCCTTAGCAGAAGACTGAAAGCTACAATGTCCTCCAACTAGATTGACAATATTATATTACACAACTCGGATCATCTTGTCTCCCATAGACAATTTGTGGACAATACCATGTTGATGGGTGTCCCTACTAACAAGGAAGCCTAGCTTTTTTAAAAGTATTCTAGACACTTTCATGGAGACATCTAACATGTCCATCAATATTCTCAAATCCTAGATTTTCTTCTTTGATACTCCTCTAGCATTCCAATTCCATATCTTTCGTATCCTTGGATTTTCTAGGAGCTCCCTTCCATTCAAATATTTGGACGTCCCTCTTATAGTCTCAACAATGGGTAATGCTCCCTTGGAGGACCTCCTCACTAAGATTGGGAAAAAAACTCATTAGCGAGACCTTCTGATCCCTTAATTTTTTTGGTTGCATTACACTTCTCAATTTTTTTCTGCAAGCCATCCCTCTGTATACATTTTTATCTTTAGCTTCCCTCAAGCACATTCTTAAAACCATTCAATCTATTCAACCAAACTTTCTTTGGAAAGGTGCCAAAGAAGCTAAAAAATGGGCCCTGGTGGCTTAGAATGCCCTTTGTTTACCTAAAACTAAAGGAGGGATTGGGCTAAGAGACCCTAGAATTTTAAATAGTGTCCTAGAAGGAAAAATCTATCGGTGTTGGTTGCAAAGGAAGGGTGAAGTCTAGAGCAATCTATGGAAACAAAAATATAACAACAACATGCAAGACTCAGACCTCAACCGAATGGATGGTAATTGTTCCAGATCACTCATTTGGAAGGATGCCTAACTCAATAAATGCCTTATTCAAGACCACGGTTTCTGGGAAGTGCATGATGAAAATTCTTCTCTCTTCTAGGAAGACTCTTGGAAACAACTCCCCCAACTCCAAAAATGCAATACATATCAGGCTCTCAAAAATCATATTCATCTCAATCACAGAAGGTTTGTCTCTCAATATTTGCACCAACGAGAACCTTCCTTGTAATGGACAACTTGGGCTCTCAATCTATATCAAATACCCCTCCAATGCAGACATCAATTCTCTACCCTGGAAAAAGCTATCTTGGAACACAAGATCAAACTCTCGAACAAGTCAGACAAGCTTCGATGCAGACATAAGCTAGGAGGATTCTTTAACCTCGACGAAGATTATGATTTAGCAATTGATCATGCCCGGATCTCGAAAAAATACATTTGGGACAAGGTTTGGTATCCCAACCTATGGTCGAAAGTAGCCTTCTTCCTATGGCTCATAGTGCATGGGAAAATTTTGACTTGGCATCAATTGAATCATTGAGGTTTTGAAGGACCAAGATTATGCATCCTATTAAAACACGAAGAGGAAACCAAAGAGAATTTGCTAAATTCTTTCCCCTTCATCAACCACCTTTGGGATCAGGGTGCTTTGCTCTTCCGAAAAAATGACAGACACAGAGAGAATATTCATATCACTCTAGCTCCCTAATGCCCTATGGGATTTCAGAATCCCATCCTCAATACAATTTAGCAGATCTTTCCAGGATTTGTGATGTGGGAAACATGGAAAGAGAGGAATTGATGTATATTCAAGAATGGGGAACAACTGACTGCAAAGACATGGGATCACATCCATAAAAACATCATAGAAATAGTTAAATCACAATCCTGGACCAAGGATGACCCCAAATGCAACACCAAAGAGAAACTCATCCTCTCGAGCTGGAATCTTGATTTAGTTCTGATTGTCATTGGTAAAGCTCTGCAATGGCCTCATCGCTTCTCTCCCCTTTCCTAGTTGCTCCCTCCTCAACATTTTATAAAACACAATTTTGACGTAGTGTCTAAGAACAATCCTGGAGTTGTTGGGTTCAGGGGAGTCTTTTGCAACTCCACAGGGAAAATTCTTCGAATTTAGTTTGGAAGCCTCAACATTAGTTCCAACAATGCAGTCAAGCTCTGGGCTCTCCTCTCAGGTATAAGAAACACCAAGTAACAAAATTGTTCAAATCTCATTGTTGAAGGAGACTCTTAGCTCATTCTCAACATGTTAACCCACCTTCAAAATGGTTCATCCCCTTGGAATGTCTCTAAGAAATGGAGACTAGAAGAAATCTCGGAGCAACTCTAAACTCTCATTCAATATGCCATGATAATCATACCCTCTCACGTTCGTAGAAGTGCTAACAAGATTGTTGGTTATTTGGCTAATGAAGGAGTGTCCAGTGGTTTTGATAACACAAGCTCTGATTGGGATTCTCTAGAAAATGTCACCCTTAATCAAAGTTGTGAGAGGCTCAACCAAAATGGCCTCCACTCCCCGGATGGGTTGCTTGCTATGACAGATGGGAGGGTGATGTGTGGGCCGGATGGGAGGTTCACATGCCCACATGAACCTGTCCCTCCACCCAATATCACCATCACAGACCTGCGCGCTAGAAGCCTTGTACTACCCATTCCCTTCGATGACGAGGAAGAGACGACGATGGGTGATGGTAATGAGGCAGGTTCAAGTACTATCAAGGACTCATTTTCCACCCCAAGCAATGAATACCCCTCATCCTGATTTGATTGTGGAAGATATGATGGAAAACCCACTCCATATCAAGCTTGCACGAAGGATTTTACATTTGGGTCTTCTATGTATCAATTCTGCGCTGAGTTATTATTGATGGTGGCTTAGTGGTTGGTTTATTGGTTGCATTTGCACTCCTGTTATGGCGTTGTGTTGTAGCAAAAAAGGAAAGGTTCCTACGCACTCCACGAAAGCTGCCTTGGAGGCTGAAGCAATCATTGTCGCCTACGCCACTATTATCAACCCAAAATCACATGCTTTCATGCAGACAATCGAGGAGGATGTGAAGGTCATTAGGGCCTATCATTAAGACCAAGAGGTTGACAAGCAAGCCACCCCTTTTGTTCCTGATCTGGGATCCAGTATAGCAAGAGATACAATTTTTTTCATAATTGTGGAGTTATATTGCGATACAAAGGTTTTCGTGGCATAGACAATGTTGGCCAAAGAACCAGAATTCCAAAAGCTCAGGCTTAGGCTCAGAATGGACTCTCTAGAACAATAGAACAAGCTTATGCTCACAATGGTTTCTTGCTTGGTCAAGAAGCAAGGATGAAACTTTTGAGTGCTCTCAAACTACCTCACCTCCACCTCTCCGACGCCTCCTCTAGGGTCTCGTGGTGATGGCTTCTTGCAGACTAACCCTCTAGAGCCACTAGCATGATGATGACTATGATGGATTCTATCACCTTTAGCTCTTTGTTTAAAAGTTGTTTCTATGTTTTTCACTACTCTAGCTTAGATATTTAGACTCATGATAGTCAGGGGACTTTTTCAGTGTTCTTTTTTAATTCAGTTTAATATGCTGGTCTGATTTCCCTTTGGGGAGCCGACAAGCTCTCTAGATAGTAAGTTTTGGACAAAGACTTGCTAAGGCCATCTCCACATGGGATGAATTAATGTAAATTTTGTTACTAATAAAAAAACAAAGCTTACCAACCCCAAAAAATAGTATATCTTATGGGAATTGTGTTGCTTGTGAGAGAGCTATGAACTCTTGCACGCAAATCTGTAGAAGAGCTAGCTGAGTGTAATGTGAGTGGAAGAGTTCGAAAGGGCTGTTGAGGTTGGTGTCATGTGCACCAATGGAGCCAATTAGCAATACCACAATTAAGCCAATCACTCAACGGTGTATCCATGATCAAGTGAAACCACATTAATGTAATTAAGTTATGAACCTACATATGGGGGCTTCAATATGGACTGGAGTTGAGTTACGGTGCTATTGGGGTGCCCCATTTCAGGGATTGGGTCCGCACTCCACCCTACCCCAACAATAGGGTGAGGTGAATTGGTTTTTCCAGAGTCGGCGCCCAAAGCAAATGATATATTGTCTTCATCCAAACCAAATGATATAAATTGCCCAAACGCCTCCTACTGGTCATCGTGGTCGTGAGACTGTAAGTTTTTTTTGTGTTATTCCACGAGGATAAGGCAAGCAAGCGAATTGCAAATAATCTTGTTGAAGAAAAGGCAGAATACATCTATCTTCATACAGAACTTGATTTTCATTTCCTGAGACTGTTGAACAAGATGGGTTGCATACCCAAAAGAATTGCACGGTTACAAAACGGGTTTGTTGGCGAAGGTAACAAGAAAACAATATCAAAGAGGACAAAAGACAAAGATGATAAAATCTCCATCTCCCAGGTGGGCGAGGGCATTGGCAGAGAGGAGGAAATATCCAGGTTGCGGGAGCTTAATCAATTACTTATTACAGCTATCAACAACTCACGACAAGAAAATGCTTCTTTCTTACAGAAACTCACTCAAACAGAATCACACATTCACAATATTGACGGAAAATTCCAGTCCAAGATGGATAATCTGCAGAGGGAACTCATGGAACAAATGAAAGTCGGCGAACGATTGAATGGCGGCTTGAAGGAAGTCGACAAAGAATTCAAAGAACTTTGTCAAAGGAAAGCTGAGGAATGTCGGGCTGCCATTTCTGAACAATTGCAGGACGCCGAGGAAAGATTCAAAAAGGAAATTTTTGACAAAGAGGAAGAATGCAGAGCGGTGGTTTCTGATAAAAGAATTCTAGAATCTACTGTTTTAGAGTTGAATGGTAAAATTGAGGTGATATCTGCAGAATTAGAGGCAGCACATAGAGGTTGGAAATTAGAAAAAGATGAGCTTTCATCACAGATTGTAGCAGCAAGACAGGAGACTGAAGAGATCGCTAAAGGCAGCCAAATGGCAGAGCAAGCATGGAACACTGACAAGGACAAATTTTTGTCATCATTGGCCTCATACCAAAAAAAAATTGAAGAGATGTCTATGGAAAATGAGAGGATCTTAGTTCAATCTAGGGCAGAAAAAATCGAAATGCAATCCAGGTTGAATGAATTCAAGGCAAGGGCACATGAGTTACTTGAAGACAAGCATTTGAGGGTTTCTGAAAAAGAAGATTTGGAAAGCAATGTTGCAGAGCTGCAAACAAAGTTTGATTCGATTGTTAGTGAAAGGGGATTATTGAGTCAGAAAAATAGAGAGCTAAGCACTGAAGTAGAGTCTCTGAAGTCCCAGTTGATTGAACTTAATGCGAAACTGGCTCACTCGGAAGACGAGATGGAGCGAAATGAGGGGGTTCTACATAAATGTAGAGCAGAAAAAATTGATTTGCAGTGCGAGTTGAATGAATCCAAGGAAAAGATTTGGGGTTTACTAAGAAAAATTGAACAAGATGGGCATTTATGGAATGTGGAAAAGAGAAATTTGGAGGCCACTGTTGCAGAGCTGCAAACTAACATTGAGTCGATGGCTGGTGAAAGTGGATTAATGAACAACATTGCAACAATGGAAAATATAATAAACAGCCTTCAGCAACAGGTGAATGAAGGAGTCGAACAACGACTAGATTTAACTGAGCAGTACAAGGTAACAGAACATTCTCTTCAACAACGAAATGAAATCCTCCAAGAGGAGGTGGACAGAACTAGGCATTTGCTAGAAATACAAAATCAGAGAGTTGAAGAGTTGGAGACTGCTCTGCACTCTGTCAACAAGGATCTTGAATCCAAAGAACGCCAACCTTTGCAAGGGAGGTCACTTGTGCTGGTAAATGCAAAATCAAAACTGAATGATTCGCTAGAAAATAGAAAGCCAAAGCCAAATCATGTGCATGAAAGTAAAAATGGAAAACCAAACCCTATGCATGAAAGTGAAAATGGAAAACCAAATAGTGTTATTGAAAAGACAAATCCAAAATCTAATGTTCTTACTGAAAGGAGAACAAGAAACGGATTGCTCGAAAAGGCAACACCACCACCAAAGCCGGTGGGTGAAAAACGAGCATCTGCAATGTCGGTGTCTGAAAGCTGGACTTCATCAGAGCTCGTGTCTGAAAAACAAACACGAAACAAGGTGCCTGGAAAGCGAACACCGAAGCAGCTGTCTGGAAAGCAATCCCCAAATATTGGGCCTCAAAAACCATGGCGGTGAAGATGGCTCTATAGGCATATCCCACTCTTGATAACTTGTTTTCAGAGTTGTTATTTTATGATCAGGATCAATAATAATGTTCAGTCTGTACAGTGTATTGTAGAGGTATTATATTGTGTCATGCATGCAGTGGAGGTATTAGAGGTATGGAGGACATTTCATATGATTAGAATATTCTTGATCATCACAATAATAAATGAAGGGCTCTGATTTTAATCATTAACTCCCTTACATGACAAAACATGTACATTCTTCATTGAAAAATAATTAACATAATAATGGTTAACATAATATTATTCCTGGATTTTACTGCCGGTTTAGAATTTATTTAAGACTGTTGGTATGAGTAGGCCACACTTTTGATTCCACTTCTTTACCATATTCCCATGAACTGATGGCTGGTATGCTCACTGCGTGGAGCACCATCTCTGTAATGTTTCGTGTGGTAAGGGTTTCATCTGCCGAGTGGCACCGCATGCGCGTTCCAGAAATCAGCCAAAACTCTGACCCTATCTTCCTGTGCTGCTCCGGAGAAAGAAATGTACAGAGACATGTTTTGTTGTATTTGTTTATAAATGGTGTATTTGAAGAGGTCAACTTCGATTTGTTATTCACACACATACTACATCATCTTAAAAAAAAGCAAAATGACATTTTCAAATATTCTTTCCAATATATTCTCGTTACATGTTGGCTTTATGAATTATTATTTTTTAAATAAATTATATATATTTTAAATAAATTATATATATCGAGTAGATTCATCTTAACTCTGGATTTATTATGAGGTTAAAGGGATCAAATTTATCTAGGTGCAATAGTGAAAAAACTAAGGAAATGTTTGCACCTCTAGTGATTTGATCCCTCATGATAGATCCAGAGTTAAGATGGATCTACTCTGAGGTTCCAGTAACAGGCATGAATGTGAAATTTTTAGATGATAATGCTTATCTATATGTGTATGTTTAAGATGAACTTGATAATTTGGAATTTACATAATTATGAATCCAAATAATAACAAAATAACAATGTTTAGTGATGAAGATGTTGAATAATAACAAAATGGAATGATTAAGATAATGAATAACATATACACTACATCATATCATTAAGAAATAATTTATATATTGAATAAGTGGTATATTACCTAGTAGTTGATCTCAATCTACCTTCTTTCCCTTTTTTCTTAGACACACAAACACACTTTCTCATTATTTTATATGGACCATATGGAAATGGATGTTGGAATTAGACACCATGCAAATCTTTATTGCATAAAAGTGCGACCTTAGGAATTTTAGAGCTATGAAGTCTTTCATATTTTATATATCTTAATATTATAATGGTTTTGATGTGCAAATACTAATAGATGAATCACATAGTATAGGACTTCAACTTATATATCTGTTTTGAAATTGATTTTCATTGAGTTATTGTTAAATTCATTTTACTTGATAATTTGCAGTATTTGGCACTTGAAATCAATATAGAGGATTATTAATTATTTTCTTCAGTATCTTTTCTTCAATTAATTAATACACTAAATCATTTTTCATAGTGATGTTGAAATCAATATAAATGATTAATTTAGTTTGTATCATTTCTTCAATTAATTAATGCACTAAATCATTTTGATAGTCTTGACAGTGAAATCAATGCACCCTATTCTTTTATATTATATAATTTTTAAAATGAATACAATCACTTGAATATGCTAAATCATTTTTCATTGTATCATCACTTAAATTAATACATATTTTTTGCATTATATCATTATTAAAAGAAATGCAATCAATTGCTCTAAATTATTTATAATTGTCTCATCACTAAAGTCAATGCATTGCATTGTTTTGCATTATGTCATTATTGAAATCATAACAACTCTCTAAATCATTTTTCATTGTATCATCCCATACTCCTCTTAGAAACAAGCCTCTTGCCCATTGAGAGCATGGCTATGACTAGATACCTAATGTATAAGAACAAGATAAACAACATGGAAGACAGGAGGCTACCTAAAATTGCTTCAAAATCAAGTCATAACCACCATCGACTCAAGAAAGGATGGCATAAAGATGCTCGGTCTTGGCTAAACTATTGGGGATTCAATGAAGAAACCATTTTGCAGAATAAAGATACTATTAAAAAAAATGTCAAATCAAAATGTAAGGAGAAAATGTGGCGTGATAAAGAGTTAGAGGAAAAAATAAAATTAAGACATTGTAAAGATGTAATCAACCCTAATCTAGAAGATCAAAATTATTTATTTGTTTTTCCAAGTGTAAAGAAAAAAATAAGCATTGCTAAGATAAGAAAAAATCCTCACAAGCTCCATAGTGAAACTGGGTGTTGGTCAATTCCTAAAATGCCATGGGATGAAAGAGTGTGTCACCTTTGTGACACTAAGAATGTTGAAGATGAAAAACACTTTCTCTTAGATTGTCCAGCCTATACCCATATTAGATCTAATTTTCAAAATATTTATCACACTACCAACCTTCCTAACCTCTTAACTCAACAAAAGTATGGTGATCTTGGAAAGCTTCTCTTAATGCTTTTCGAGCACAGAAACAAAATTTTAAAGAATCACAAGTAATCACTTACCCTCTTAAGGCATGATAGACCAATTCGATCTTAGTGGACGTTAATCATCATCATCATCATCATCATAATAATAATAATAATAAATGCACTCTATTGTTTTTTGTTATATCATTTATACTCCCTTATTTATCTAAATCATTTTTTTAATATATGCCCTATTGTTTTGTGTTATATCATTATCACTTAAATCAATGCACCCTATTGTTTTATGTTATATCACTATCAGTGAAATCAATGCACCCTATTGTTCTATGTTATACCATTGTTAAAATGAATACAACTACTTGATTATGTTGAATCATTTTTCATTGTATATCACTTAAATCAATGCATATTGTTTTGCATTATTTCATTATTGAAATCAATAAAACTAATTGTTCTAAATCATTAATCATTGTGTCATCAATAAAATCAATGCATTGTATTGTTTTGCATTATGACATTATTGAAATTATAACAACTAATTTCTCTAAATCATTTTCCATTGTACATGTACAAAATAAATGCACCCTATTGTTTTGCATTATATCATTTATGAAATCATTTCAATTCCCTTATTTCTCTACATCATATTTTTAATATCATCACTAAAATCAACATGTCCTATTGTTTTGTGTTATATCATTGTTGAAATCAATGCATTCTTGATTTTGATAACCCATTAAAGAATAATTATATATCTTAAAGTATAATTGTATATCTTGTGAAGACCTTCATCCTCTTCATATTGAACTATTATCTGAGTAATATATTCAACCTCAATACACTTCTTGTTATTTTACATTTGAATGTATGGATGTCCAAAACATGACTACATTTTTCATGTATTAAACTCATTAAAAAGTAATCTTATATATTTATATGATACATAATAAGTATGCAATAGCTTGTGCTAAATTTGAAGTTTACAAGAAATCAAAATATTCTAGAAATAGCAAGAAGATTGGTCCTCTAACATAAGTTTGATATTAGTCAAGACTTAATATTCACCTTAATAATTATTGAGGAATATTGTTGAAATTTGTAATAATTATTCAAAATATTATACTTGAATTTTCATTGTTTTTGTAGTTAGTTATTGCTTTAAAAAATATATCAACATAATAAAACCCTCCATAGGACTCTAAAATCAAACCCTAATTCAAAAAACACCTTCATTCACTAATAAGTGACCAAGAGATAAATGTGAATTATACACACTAGCTTTGGATCTATCATATGTTTAAATTGTTCATAGCTCGTGCTAAATTTAAGCTAACATATGATCCATCAATATTTTGTTAAAATAATGTAACTGCAAAGTGAATTATTATTATTATTTGATATATTATTCCTTGGATCAATCCCCATTGTGGATTGATCATGTCGGCTATTGTAAAAGGACCAAAACCCCTTTTGTGGATTGGTCATAATGTAATTGTAAAAGGAAAAAGAAGAAGTCAGCCCCAGAATATATCAAGAGGCCCCGAAATATAATAAAGGTGTTATAACCACCCAGTTGGAGAAGTCAGCCCTGCTAGTGAAGAGACACTTCACACGTTCCAGTCTTGTATAAATAAGGAGGCTAGCGCCTCACTTAGACACACAACTCACTTGCTCATTTTGAGAGACAAGTTTCAGAACTATAGTTAGAGAAGGAGAGAGAGTGTCGCATCTTTGGGAGAGGACCTTTTGTATTAGTTTAAGTTATCTCTTGGCATTGTATTGGCTATCTATAATAAGGAATTTTTGCTGGGTTTTCTTCCCCTAGAGGGTTTCCTAGGATTAATGTTGTGTCTCTTGTGATTGTGTATTTCTCAGTGATCTTGTATTATGCTATTGTTATCTATTGAAATGCAAATAACTATAATAATGGCTTAAACATTAACATGGTATCAGAGCCAAGCTGAAGGAAACATCTTTCACAAGAGTGAAAAATGTCACTGTTGTCGTACATGCAAATTAGGGCTTTTTGATGGTGATGATTTTCATCCCTAAAACCACCTAGAAAAGTGCGCCCTCCCCCAAGGATTAATTTGATACTCTTAGCACACCTTTTCAATGGTTGAATCTCCCGGAATGTGAAACCCTAGTTTCACAAAGTACCAGAAGTACCAGAAAACCAGTGTACCAGAAGTACCAGAGTACCAGAGGTACCAGAAAACTAGAAGCACCAGTCTAGAAATCTGCAGATCAAGTTTGGAGGAGAAAAAGTTAGATTTTCTCAGATCCAAACACACTAGTCTACTCGCCTCAGCCAAGCGCACCTCCTGGTAAGTTCAGATTTTGATTTTGAGCACTTTCATTTTTCGGTCATTTTCCTAGCTCTAGGTAAAAGATGTCTATAAGCGTTAAACTTGTTGACAAGCTAGAAGGAGTGGAAAACTTTCGTGCCTGGAAGTATAGGATTGGCCTCATTCTTGAAGAGAATGATTTAGCAAGATTCGTCAAAGAAGAAGTACCGGAACCCATCGATGCTGTAGAAAAATCCAAGCATCAAAAGGACACAATCAGGGCCAAAAGAATCATTGCAGATTCAATCAAAGACCACTTGATTCCTTATGTGTCATCTAAGAAGACTCTGAAATAAATTTTTGATGCCTTGACCAAACTATATGAAGGAAAGAACATAAACCAAAAGATGAATCTAAGAAATCAACTGAAGAATACAAGGATGCAAAAAGGAGAAACAATTCAGGAATATTTCTCTAGAATCTCATAATTCAAAGAATAGTTAGAAGCGATTGGAGATAACATGGATGAAGACGAACTCATAATGATGGCCCTAAATGGTTTCACAATACCTTGGGATGCATTCATCCAAACAATATGCGCCAGAATGGAGAAACTGAAGTTTGATAGTCTATGGGAAGAATGCATCCAAGAAGAAACAAGAGTAGCTAACCATGAAGCATTACTAGAAAGAGATGATGATCAAGCCATAGCTACTCACACAAAAGGAGGAAGGAATAAACCCTACTTCCAAAAGGAGACTCATAAAGAGCCTCAACAGTCAAACAAATTCAATCATAAAGAATCTCATCCAAGGAGATTTCAGAGGAAAGGACAACGAAAGGAAAGAGACTACTCATCTGTACAATGCTATCATTGAGACAAGATGGGACATATTGTGAAATTTTGTCTAGCTAGACGAGAAGAATACAAGAGAAAACATAAGAGGCACCATGTCCATGTAGTCGAAGATGAAGAGCCACCTGGAAAGATGATAAGAGAGCAGATCAAAGACCGTGTCTTAATCTCGGCCCTCTCAGGATCTGTAACACCTAGAGAGGACACTTTGCTCATTGATAGTGGTGCATCCAATCACATGACGGGACACAGAAACATTCTCTCTTGTATCTCAGAAAATGAGTTTTCTCAGAAAGTGACACTTGGAGATGATTACCAATATTCCACCAAGGGAGTGGGAGAATCAAACCACAAATTGAATTCAGGGAATTCATTGAAGATGAAGGACGTACTATATGTACCAGGTTTGACCAAGAACCTACTCTCCATTTCATCTTTAGAAAATAAAGGCTTCAGAGTTGCCTTTATAGATGGAGAAGTTCTTATGTGGGCTAAAGGAGAAACCTTAAATGAAGCAATCATCATTGGAAGTTAAGAAAATGACTTGTATAAACTAAAGGGTCACTCAGAGGCTGCCATGACCCATGCCATTGAAAACTCATGTGAAATTTGGCATAGAATATTATCTCACATTAACTACAAGGCGCTACCATACATATGCAAAGCAGTCACAAATTTACCAAAACTCAAAGGTGACCATGAAGGCGTATGTAATGGATGTGCACAAGGGAAGAACATCAAGAACCTGTTTCCGAAGAGAGACAACAAAGAAGAAGGAGTCCTAGAGCTCAATCATTCAGATGTATGTGGCCCAATGCCATCGTCCTCCATTAGTGGATTAAGATACTCAGGTCAGATAATGGAGGAGAATATACCTCAAAAGAGTTTGTGAACTTATGCAAAG
>ML782188.1:373394-403400 GCA_009831015.1 Picea engelmannii
TATATATATATATATGTATGTATGTATGTATGTATGTATGTATGTATGTATGTATGTATGTATGTATGTATGTATGTATGTATGTATGTATGTATGTATGTATGTATGTATGTATGTATGTATGTATTTATTTTGCAAAGAGGCATTTTATTAAAAGAAGTATTAAAGGGAATTATACAAAGTAAAAAACAAGAAAGTGAATGAAATATTAAAATACCGAAGAAATCAAATGGATCCTACTAATAACAAACAAAAATAAATATTTTCTTATGAAGGTTGTCTAATTTCATGTTGTGGATTATTTACATTAAAAGGGAGTATTCAGGGAAAATAAATTAACATCATTATCAACACAAATCGTGACGAAAATAACATTAATATCAATTTGGAAAACCAATTATTAATTCCAGAGTCGAATATAATTGAAAAGGAAGAAATTTTTCGCAACAAACAAAATGAAATTAAGGAGTTACACGTGAAAATTGATTAATATGAATATATATCTCAATTCAATGTTATAGATATGTATAAAGAAGAAATTGACATCATTATTGGGTTACCTTGGTTTAAAAGTCTAGGTACCTTCATCTTAAACATGGAGAATAAGTCTTTGACATTTCCCCATAAGAAGAAAATGTTGACACTTCAACACACTACTATGAGGTCAAAATCGACAATACCTTCCTCATAATACTTTAAAGATATATTGAAGGTGATCCTTCCAGAAAATCAAAAGTAAATATCAAGGATGAAAAAATATTTTGACGAAGCTATTATGGATAAAAACCAAGAAATTTCCCACTTAAAAGTCCACAGCCAAAAACTACTTACATAGATCAAGAAGTCAAGGGATAGAAAATAGTGTGTTCAGGAATTGCAACAAGAAAATTAGGACCTCTAAAATAAATTATCAGAAAAGGATGAAGAAACCTCGCATTTAAAGAACCTTAATCAAAGATTATTGAAACAAATCAGAGTTTTGAAAGAGGAATAATATGAGAAGGTAGACACGAACACAAGTCAACAAATTAGAAAAGGAAGAAAAGTCACGCTTAAAAGGTTCATAATTAAAAGTCTAAAGAGTGATAAGAAGTTGCTACAAAACAATTTAGACAAACTTGTCAACAAGGAATCATTGGTTGATAAAGAGACAATGACTGAACATATGGAACTAGAGAGGTCTTCATATCCCAATTATGGATAAAGGAATTAATACAGGTCCATTCAACCTTACAACTCAAAAGGGTGCAAATCCAACTGATGTAAAGAGGTCTTCAAATATCGAAGTAGAAACAAGCCAGGGGTATGAAGAAGACTCAATTATAAAAGTTAATAAAGAAAAAGCTACAAGTATATGAAGTAAATATCAAGTTGCAAGGACTGCTTATCAACATCCTAATCAAAAAATTCAATACTTCAACCAATCAATGTATCAACATAAACAAATGAATGATATGTCAAAGAACATTACTTCCACTGCAAATGGTTCTCAAAGTAGAAACTATCATGGGAATCTAAATACATCAAGTTTTATCCAAGAACCTTATAAACACCCAGTTCCGCAAAAGATCGAATTAGGGTGGACATAGTACTCCTTTACAATGTGACATTTTTGCTCGTCGCTTAGAACATCCTATCATCTCAAGTCTTCAACGATCACTAACTCAAGAATAAAGAATCAGGAGACAATATTACAAGCCAGATCAAGAGATAAGTCTTCCATAAGTATGCTTTGAGGACAAAGAATTTCTAAAGGGGAAGACTATTGAACAAACATAAATATATATACAATATATACAATACAATTAATAATAAATAATCAATAGTTAATGATTAATAATGAAGAGACATCTTCCTGATGAAAGGTTATGTATCTTCATGAAAGGGAACCCTTGTGTGGGTATGTAAGGCCTTCATTGTCATTGTATTCAACATACTATCTCATTATTATACATTTATTATTCAATATATAATTTATTATTGTCATATATGGATATCTTTATATTCCAAGTATTTTGGATTATTAACTTGTGAGCTGGGTTGGTTCACCACAAACAATTTGCCTTCAATTTTGTTACCTGTGTTGATTCTATGCTCTCTTCAAAGTTCTAGTAGCTATGTCATTATCAAGGATCCAACATATTTGATACTAATATGACCTGTATATGAGGGACATATAGACCACTTGCTTCACCAACATGGTTCCTCTGCGGAAGTTAAAATATGACCTCTATTTCTCTATCTTGTGTAGAGATATATGTTCTCATAATGGCTACACGGATTATATTCTTTATATAACCTCTACTCTTGATTCATTATTTAGATCCTTCTCCACGTAACTTGCACACAAGAAACTAGATGACGATGCAATGGAAAATAATTTTATGTTCTCAATGTGCTAATAAATACTAGGTCTTTAACTCTGTATGATTTCGAGTGCTCTGTTTCCATAATTAATATCTAGGTATTTTTCATAATATAGTTTTGAGTGCAAGTTCTATGCAACACCTCTCTTCTCACTATTCATCTAAAGGTATTTGAGGATGGTTTTGATTGTGTGATGGGTTACCTTACTGTGTACTTTCTTATAGTGTCCAACAAGTCTTCTCTATCTTCAGGTATGGTTTAAAGACTTCATTGGTTTGAGTTTTATGGGAAAACAAGGCCAATTCTCAATAATGGAGTAGCCCAATCATCAATACGGTTCTAAGCATGTCTATTTTTGTTTCTAGTGGTTTAGTTTGTTGACTTTGAGATTCCAAGAAAAACTTGTTTTTCAAGTGAAATGTTTCCATGCTTGGTATTGCGATGAAAATAATTCATCCAATGTAACATACAACTCTTCCTAGAGCACTCCAAGCCTTCAATTAACTTCTTGGATATAAATTCAAGTGACTTAATCTTGGCTACATGTGAATTCAATAGGATAGTTTGTATACCAACCAATTTTGTATCCATAATTACAATAGATTCATCTTTTCACCTAATATGTATGGTGATATAAAACTCTCCACACTCAAGTTGCTATATAAATTTCACCATGTTTCTCTATGTAGAACACATCTCTTCTCTAAGCACAATAATGCATTGAATTTACCATCAGCTCCATTAAATGTGAAAAATATGTATGGTACAACAAACCTAGATTTGTATGTCACAACTGTTGGAATACTGAGAGGGGGGGGGGGTGAATTAGTATTACCCTTTCTTGATAATTAGTAGTCACTTTTTATATTTTATTTATTATCACAATGAATCAACAATTAATTGTATGCAAAATTAATTGTATAAATATATTTAACAACAATTACAAGCTTTTATAAAGAATAGTGAAGGAAACCAATCCTCTTTAGAGCACCAACACTAGGAGACACAGATCCCCTTCTTCAGGGCACCAACCCTAGGAAGCACCAACTCCCTTGTATTTAGGGCACCAACCCTAGGAAGCACCAACTCCCTTGTATTTAGGGAACCAACCCTAGGAAGCTCCAACTCCCTTATATTTTACAATTTGATTAGTAAGGATATGAATCCTTACATGATCCTCCCTTCCACCCTCACTTCATAAGTATCTTCAACTTTCCTTCTTGGAATCTTCTTTAGCTTTTGATCTTCTGATCTAGACTGCAGAGACACTTTCTTCTCACCACTCTTTCTTGTTTATATATTCTTCAAAACGGCGTGAGTGTGATACACTGTGTCCCTTTGTTTGGACCATCACACCTCTTTGCTAGCTTAACCATACTCACATTTTATTATTCTTACCATGACATCTTTTCATAAATTGATCACAGATACAAATTAATTTCATCTTTTAACTTGATCCCAAATCTCTGCAATTATTTCAGAAATATATTTCTATAGAGGTGCTTCCTTTAGATCATTACACGTGACCAATAATGCAAAACCATGGGCTTATCAATTTTAGTGACATATTATATTTTGCCTCTATATCTCTTATTCCATATGACCAACTTCGGTGACCAGACGCTAGGCCAAACAAGCACTTGAGTTCTTATCAAAATCAATGGTCATGATTTAATCTCCTGATGATATGGACGTCTGTCAGGACTTCGAGACTTTGCTATTATACTAACACTATCCTTCCAATGTAATATGATCAACAATTAAGAATGCACCCAAAGTATTCTTCAGATCAGATGACTCATGTCCACTTCGGGACTTCGATATTCGAGACTTCAGGACTTAGGTGATTTTTTGGTGGTGAAACTCCCGAAGTAAATCTCCCGGAGCGACATAACTTACATACGTCACTTGTTGACATGGCACAGGTCAAGTTACAGCCATGTGTCACTTAGATTCATGATTTACAAGTACCTCATCTACTAATTTTATCTTGACACTTGTCATTATCTAATTGTGCCACATGTCCTTGCTAACGTGGTCTGTCACATGTTCTTGTTGACATGGTCTGTTGAGGTATATCTTCTGATGTGACACATATTCATCCCCTTGATCTAATGGTCAGAATACTATCTGAAATGTATCTCAGATCGACGAATGAGGCTGACTTCGGAATTTCGGATTTCGAGACTTTGGGTAATTCAATATATTGACTTCACAATTCTTCTGAAGTGAGAATATCAAAGCATAACCTCCTCACATATTTTAACCCGAAATGAATGATGTTCATTTGATCAATATATTATATCGACGGCTTGATCTGTCTGCGGTGCTGATTTTCCTTGATTTAAATCCAACGACCCTTTATCTTTGCTTATCCCATCCTTCTACTCAAAAGTGATCCAACGACTATCAGGTATTCGAGTATTCGAATTCTCAACCCTTTTTCCCCACTTATTCTATCCTTCCACTTAAAGTGATCCAACGACTGTGAACACTCTCGAAGCATATTAACGATCAAGGATGATTGTGGAACCACAACTTGCGAGTGATTTAATTCGTCACCCAAGCTCCGTAATTTTGAAGTTGTGTGTTTGTTGGTGAGTCAACCAAAATCATCGATCTTTGAATCTATAAGATCCAACGGTCTTGAATAATTGCGGGATTGGAAATAGCATGATATTTAATTCTCCTTTTTCTCTCCGCAATCTATACCTGTTGTTGATCTGGCGCTTGCGCATTCGACGATCACGACTTAATCTGACTTAGTCTAATCGTTTGTTGGATCAACCATGGTTATCGATATTTGAGTTTATGATATCTAACGATATATACCAATTGTGGGATTGGAACTAGCAATTTTTTAATTCTTCTTTTACTCTCTGCAATTCATCCCTATCGTTGATATGGTGCATGTGTATCAACGGTCCTGGTTTGTCATGTGGGGATTTTGATCCTGATCATGTTTCTGCACCATGTTTTCCATTATGATCTTTATTCATCATGTTTCTACATTGTTCTTTCCCTTCTGATCTTTATGTGCATCATCGGTTGTTGACATCAATGACAATACATCAATAACAATATGTCCAACAATCTCCCCCTTTGTCATTGAGGGAAACATTCTAACTTCATACATACTCCCCCTTGTGATGATGATTTTCTCTATGAAGTTACTCTCCCCCTTTGACATCAATGGTAAAGGGTTTCTCCCCCTAGGGTAATGCTCCCCTGACTATTCGATTTTAATGGGTTTTTTGAATTACTCCTAATTTCTTTCAAAGATTCGCAAAAGTACTCCTTAGTAGAGGTTTTGTGAAAATGTCTACAATTTGTTATTTGGTGTCTACATACATTATTTTGGCCACCTTCTTGGTAACCTGATCTCTTAGAAAATGATATTTTATCGGTATGTGTTTAGTTTTAGAATGCATCACTGTATTTTTAGAGATGCTTGTGGCACCAGTGTTGTCACAGTTAATAGTAATAGGATTGTTGTATTTTATTTGTAGGTCTTCTAAAAATTTTTTCATCCGAAGGACTTGTTTGCAACATGATGTAGCAACAATGTATTCTACCTCTATTGTAGAAAGAGATGTGGATGTTTGTTTCTTGATTGACCATTCCACTAGACTTTTTCCCAAGAAAAATTTTGCTCCACTGGTGCTTTTTCTATCATCTATGTTACCTTCCCAATCAACATCAATATATGCAGTTGGGTTGAAATGTTTATTTATCTTTTGGATACCACAATCCAAATTCTAGGGTGCCTTAAAAGAATATGGATATTCTTTGTACTTCTTTTAAGTGAAATTCCCTAGGTGCATATTGAAATCTCTCCGCAAGTCCTACAGCCTGCATGATGTCAGGTCTCATTGTTGTTGAGTAGAGTAAACTTCAAATCATTGATATATACATTGTTTGATCCACTTTTGGTGAGTCATATTCTAGACTTAGCTTACATCCAGTGACCATGGGAGTACTCATGGGTTTACTATCTTCCATTTGAAATTTCTTCAGTCTGTCTTTGATATATTTGGTTTGTGAAACAAATATTCCATTTTTAGTTTGATTTACTTGTAAACCTAAGAAAAATGAAAGTTCTCCCAGCATAGACATTTCAAAATCTTCTTGCATTTTAGTTGCAAATTCTCTTGTTAATGTAGTGAGATTACTCCCAAATATAATTTCATCTACATATACTACCAAAAAAATCATGTTTTGATCCTCAATTTTGATATATAGGTTGTTGTCAGTCATCCCTCTCTTGTATCCTTGTTTTTGTAGATATTGATCAAGCCTAGAGAACCATGCTCTTGGGGCTAGTTTAAGACCATACTGGGACTTTTTTAGTTTGCACACATAGTCCTGGTTTTCTAATAAAATGAATCCTTCTGGTTTCTCAACGTAGACTTCTTATTCTAGTGTTTCATTAAGGAATGTTGCTTTGACATCCATCTGATATATTTTGAAATCTTTGAAGCTTGCAAATGCTAGGAACATTCAGATGGCCTTAAGTCTTGCTACAGGAGCGAAGGTTTCTTCAAAATCAATACCTTCTAATTGGGAATATCCCTTGTAGCATAATATGGCTTTGTTATTTATAATTTCCCCATTTTCATTTAATTTGTTCTTAAAGATCCACTTAGTTCCTATTACATTCTTGTTCTTGGGTCTTGGAACTAGTTCCCAAGTCTAATTCTTTTCTATTTGATCTAGTTCTTCATTCATTGATTTTATCCAATATTTACTTTTGACAGCTTCTTTAACGGACTTAGGTTCAATTAAGGATAACATTGCTTGTTCTGATTCAAAGGATAGTCTCCTTCTTGTTTCTACTGCTGCACTTTTATCTCCAATGATCTGGCTTTCAGTATGATTCTTTTGAACTCTTTTTGATGGAGCTCTTGGAAAGGGTGTTTCTTCATTGTCTTCTTCGTCAGTGTGTGGTTCATTTTCCTATGTTTCATCATCATTTTCTTGCTGATATTCTACATCATAATCCTCTTGTTGAGATTTTATATCATCATCTTTTTGTTGATATTTTTTATCAAAGCCTTGGGATATGCCCTTTTTTAGATCATCTATTTTTACATTTGTACTTTCCACTATTTTTAGTAGTCTGAGATTATAAAATATGTATGCCCTTTTATTAGATGAGTATCATAAGAATATTCCTTCATCATATCTTGGGTCAAACTTTCCTAGGTTATCTTTTTCATTCTTTACGTAACATTTACTTCCAAAAATTCTAAAGTGTTTTACAGAGGTTGGCCTCCCAAACCATAGTTCATAAGGGGTTTTGTCATGATTGGGTCTCAAATGAGATCTATTAAGTATGTGAACTATTGTGTGAATTGCATCTCTCCAAAAATTTTCTGGAAGTTTGGCTTCATTTAGCATAGTTCTTACGGCTTCTTGAACTGTTCTATTTTTCCTTTCTACCACTCCATTTTGTTGAGGACTCCCAGGGGCTGAAAACTATCTTTTGATACCATGGTTTTCACAGAATTGAGTGAACTCTTTAGAGGTGAATTCTCCTCCATTGTTTGATCTTAGACATTTAATTTTGAGATATGTTTCATTTTCTACAAGAGCTTTATATGTTTTAAATTTCTCAAAGGCTTCTGATTTTTGTTTTAAAAATAAAACCCAAGTCGGTCTTGTGTAATCATTAAAAATCAACATAAACTAATGTTTACCATAAGTGATTTTGGTTCTGGTAGGTCCACATAGATCTGTGTGAATAAGATCTAATGGTTTTGTTGTGGATTGTTCTTTTGTTTTGAACCTAACTCTTGTTTTCTTTCCTATTTGACAATGTTTACAAATGGGATCTGAAGGCTTAATAATTTTTGGTAGGTCCCTAACTGCCTCTTTCTCGTTGGATTTGATCAAGTTGTCAAAGCTTAAATGTCCCAACCTTTTACTCCATAGCCAACTTTCATCTACTTGGCTTAAACAATATCTATCTTCTTCATCTATATTAATGATGTACACATTGCTAGATGTTCTTGGTGTGACTGCCACTAGTCTTCTAATGTCCCTTTTTGTGATCTCACATTTCTGAGAATCAAAAGTAAGTATGTGACCTTGATCACATGTTTGTCTTACACTTAGAATATTAGGTTTGAGATTTTCTACCATAAGTACATCTTTTGCTTTAGTTTTATTATTTCCTAACCTAACAATACCTTTTCCCAATATCTTGGCTGACATGTTATCTCCAAAGGTTACTTTTCCTTTTCCTTTCTCATTTAACTTTAGAAATTTACTTTGATCTCCAGTCATGTGTTTGGAACATCCACTGTCAATATACCACTGACATCCCTGATGTTTTTCATATAAGGCTACTTTGCACTCTGTTTGTCTTTTCTTCCATATATTTTGATTAATAGGAATATTTATCCTTTTATCATATTTTGGCAACCTACATTCACTGGTTTTGTGACCATAGTTGTTGCATTTTTGGCATTCACTATTGGCGCTGAGTTATAGTTTTTCTTCTCTACATTGTACTCATTGGTTTTATATCTTTGGTCAGTTCTACAATTGTGTTGTCCATAAGCTTTGCAGTGTACTGCTTTATGTCCAAAATTATTGCAAGAGTAACAATATCCAATAAATAGATAATTAGGGGGATTCCTTCTGGTGATTGTATTTATCTTGTCATTTTTTACTCTAGTAGGGAGTATTGATTTATGTTTATGTGTAACAGTTTTCAATGGAATCATTTTTGTTTGGTTATCCTCCCTTTTTAATGAATTTTTCATAGTATCTTCATAACTAATTTGTTTCTTGACAGATCCTTGTAATGTAGCAGTTGAGTCTTGAGTGTATCCCAAACTAGTCTTGTTGTTTGGTGACCTTTGACTACTAAGAATTTCATCCAATATTTTGGAACTATTTTCAAATTGTGATCCCTTCTTTTGTTTCTCAATTTCACCTTTTAGCAGCTTAATCTCAACTTCTAGTTTCTCACATACTTGTTTCTTATCATTTAGTTGTTGTAAAATGACTTCTCCAATTTTATTAGTTTCCAGGAGTTGGGATTTTAAATCACTAATGATTTGTTCTGACTTTTTGATAGTTTTGGAAAATTCCCTCTCGATTTAGTAGCTTTAATTTCTAGAATTTCTTCCCTTAGTAGCCTATTTTGTTTTTTGGTTTTACTTATTTCTTCAATCACACTAAGTATTTCTTCTTCTAAGTTTACTTCTTATTCATCTTCTGAATGACTATCATCTTGATTTTTTATCCCCATAAATAGAATCTCTAGTTCGTCTTCTTCATTTTTTTCTGATGAGATATTGTCTTCTTGGGTAAAGAACGTTTTATTTTTCTTGTAGAACTTATTTTTACTATTAGTTTGAGTTTTCTTCTAATTACTTTCCTCCTGCTTAGGATAGAGACACTTATCAACAAAGTGTCCAATTTTTCCACAATTAAAACATATTTGAGGAATCCTCCCTTTGTATTTCCTTGTCCCTTTCTTGAGTTTCTTTATGAAGTTTACAGTTTTTTCATCAGATATATCTGATAAATCATCTTTGGTCTTTTGATCCTGCCTCACTTTATATTCTTTAAAGGATATTTCTTTTTTTGATGATTTATCATTCCCTGTTCTTATTTCATATGCTGTAAAAATTCCATGGAGCCGATCAACTGTGAGTGTGTCAAGATCAGAACTATCTTCAATTGAAGATATCTTGGAATCATATATCATAGGTAATGACCTTAGTATTTGTTTCACAATAGGTTTATCTTCAATTTCTTCTCCCGCTTCTCTGATTGAATTGACCACTTCATTTACTTTATGAAAGTATTAAGCAATGTTTTATTCTTCTTTCATTTTCATATTTTTAAACTGAGCTCCATAGGTCTCTAGTTTGGCTTCCTTGACTTTGTCATATCCTTCATATACAACCTCCAACTTGTGCTAGATTTTTTTGGCTGATTTAAAATGCATAACCTTCACACATATGGAATTAGTCAACCCTCCTAGAATTCCATTAACTTCTCTTGAATTGTCATTACAATTTTTCTTTCCTACAACATCTTTGGGTGGAGTAGTTGGTGCAGTGTAACCATATACAACAAATTGCAAGATATCAAAACCAAGATCCAACAGGAAGTTTTTCATTCTTACCTTCCATAGAGCATAGCTTCCTCCATTGAACAATGGTGATTTGTTGTTAGGAATTCCCTCTTTTTGATCCATCTTCAGGATCTACCTCTCAGTTGTTAGATTGTTCTGAAGGCACATAATTTGATACCAATTGTTGGACTACTGAGAGTGGGGGTGAATTAGTATTACCCTTTCTTGATAATTAGTAGTCACTTTTTATATTTTATTGATTATCACAATGAATCAACAATTAATTGTATGTAAAATCAATTGTATAAATATATTTACAACAATTACAAGTTTTTATAAAGAATAGTGAAGGACACCAATCCTCTTTAGAACACCAACTCTAGGAGACACAGATCCCCTTCTCCAAGGCACCAATCCTAGGAAGCACCAACTCCCTTGTATTTAGGGAACCAACCCAAGGAAACACCAACTCCCTTGTATTTAGGGCACCAACCCAAGGAAGCTCCAACTCCCTTATCTTTTACAATTTGATTAGTAAGGATATGCATCCTTCCATGCTCCTCCCTTCCACCCTCACTGCATAATTATCTTCATCTTTCCTTTCTAGAATCTGCTTCAGCTTTTGATCTTCTGATCTGGATTGGAGAGACACTTTCTTCTCACCACTCTTTATTGTTTTTATATTCTTCAAAATGACGTGAGTGTGATACACTATGTCCCTTGTTGGACACACCTACCACACTTAGAGGGGGGGTGAATGAGTGTGGAGTAATTTTTCCAAAAACTTCCCTCTTACACAAAAAATTCTTAGTTAACATTCAACATTTATTCATTACCCATTGCTGTCATTTACCACCATTTATATGAGAACATATATCAACAATATATCATCAACAAGTCATCACCACAAGGAACAAAAATAACACAAGATGTATGTACAATTTTTATTTTTATTATGGACAAAACTTTGGGGTTTATCAAGAACAACTGAATAGAGTACAACTATACAAGAGCACCAACGCTATAATGCAAGACTCAACTTACACCCTTAGCACCAACTGAGATGAGGCAACAATCCTCAACAGATATCAATCTGTCAATAGGTATGTGACCTGTCAATAGTGCAGCCAGCGTGTGCATGCACCCTGGCTCACTACAGCCCACGTATGCACGCGGCCAGTGTATACAACAGATTGCTTATACCTTCTGAGCAGTTAGGGTTTATCCTTCAAGATCAACTTAGATCATCTGCAATCAATATATCATTCTCTTATGTCTCTGACTGTCTAATTTGACCATCAACCAACACATCCAAGATCTCCAATAGCATGCTCATGCCCCACAACAAATCAATATGAATGCTACCTCAATCATGTAGAAACACGTAGTATACCATAGCAATCATGTCATCACTGAATTACAAGAGTACTTTTCACTCCATCAAACAAATCAACCAAACTGAACAACATCATAGAAGCCATACCAAGAATACCCTAAGAATTCACAACACATCAAACAATAGTATCCATCAAGACAATAATGTAACCATACCAGTGTCTCAGTGATAGATCTGAGCCCATAGAATGTAGATCTAGAACCTGCCTCATCATCTAAGAGCTTGGCACCAACTCAAACACAATTCTTCACCATTCTATCCACTGTACGCACCATGTCCTCATACAGCCTATGTGTGTACGTGTTATGGCCCATTACAACCCGCGTATACCTCAGAAACTAGGGCTTCTGAAGCTCCAAGACTTTTTCCGTCAAGATCTCCGACATTTCCAAAACTTTGATGCATTCATGAGATCCTCCTCTCTCTTTATTCCTCAGAATAGATCTTCAATCATGCTCAAGAGATCCATACCAAAAATGCTCTCATAAGAATCTCTCCATTGATCCACCAAAAAGGATGATTTACAAGAGACCATAGCTATCTTATTTATACTTTCATCCTCTAGGTCACTTAACCCATTTTCCTTATTTTAGGTTTAACCACTTTCCATAAATAGAAAGTTCTCCAATATTTTATCATTTAAATATTCCTTGTTGATTTTGTCACTTCTTTATCATTTAAATAATTATTTCTTCTTTTAGGTCGATTTGACTTCTTTGACCTTGGGGGCTTCAAGTCTTCATATGGGGGTCCTCCAACTTCATAAGGACATAACTCTCAAACTGTGAGGAGTTATGTGACATTCCACATACCACCGGAAATGGCATGAAAAGCACTATCCATATAGGATAGTTTCACCAACTACTTCATTGATCTTCATCTTATTATTCCATATACAAGCATGGGTCCTCCAACCATTCTTCTAGGATAACTCAATCCGTAAAGCGTCTTCCCATGAGGGCTTTCACCATAAGGGGACCACTTTGGAGTTCATCCATTTGTGAACCTTATCAATCATGATAAGACAATAATGATTCATCTTTGCATCAATTCACCACTACATCATATACATCATATCAATGATCTATGTTTATCAATTGGTTTCCACTTTGACATCTATCATTCTCATCAAGGAAAATCATCAATCAATCAATTACTTGACATCAATCAATCAAACCATTTGCATTAATGACAACATGATCCAACAATATCCCAAATAATCAAACCATTGGCATCAATGACAACATGATCCAACAATCTCCCCCTTTGGCATTGATGGCAATACCAACATTGATGTCAACACCAATTACCAATTATTGATGTCAACATGTAGATAAGGCATGCTCTATCTTAATAGTCAATGTGACTATCTCTCCCCATCAATAAGCATCAATCACATCAATGTGTTTAACTCTCCCCCTTTGACATCAATTGCAAAGGGCCATTCTCCTCTTGGGGTTGCTCCCCCTGTCTGAGTGCCTTTGATCTTCCTCTAAATAATCTCTCCCCTTTTGAAAAAGGGATATTACTCTGATGTAATGCTGAAGATACACCGAACATACTCCCCCTGTGACCATTTCTCCTCTTGGAATTATGGCTCTGTGCTCTTTCTTCAAATATAGGGCTCTTTTCTGATAAATATCTCTTCCTAGAATCATGGGAAGAAGAATGACCCCCCCTAACAATATGGTACCATATGATGATCCTTGGACCTATTCATGGATCAAATTTGTTCCATACCATGCATCATGAATGTCGGCAATAAAAATAAGGAATCATGAACAATATATCAACAAAGTACATTATGTACCAAAATGTGCCCATAGTGCACAACACCCATGTACATTAACCATGTGAAAAATGATATCATCCATGGAATGTATCAACCATATGCCTCTATCAATACACCAACATGTGCATCTACCAATATGCCAACCATGTGCATCCACGAATATGCCAACCATGTGCATCTATGAATATGCTAAATAGATACCATCCATGAGTGTACCATCATGCATCATTACTTGCACCAAGAAAGTATATCAACCATGCATCAACAATATATGACTCCCAAATATGTACAACTCAGCTCACCAACTACATGTCCCAATATGTAGTCCAACCACAAGCAAAATGCATGCACCATGATATCTAGCAATACCATATGCTTCCAATAATACATCATAAGATATATCAATGAAACTTCAATTATGTACCATCCATGTAACCCAATAGATTATTTTACATAATCCAATAGATGATCATTTGATCAACATCAATCCATATTCATGGGTTAGTGCCATGCACCCAAGATTTATTTTATATCATAATCTTGTGTGATCTAAATTAGAACCATGAAAACCTACAACAAATAGTGTCAAAACCTGCAATAAAAAATGTCAGACCCTGCAACACAGATTTATACTATCTCATCAAGCTGCAACTCATGTGCATTGCCTTTTTCCCAAGGCTTTATCACATATACGCAACCTACTGCACAATAGAACACATATGTACATGACCTATTCAAGATCAGCCAATGTATGTACGCGACTTTCACCACTGTCACCCGCGTATGCCTCAGTAGATGACTTACTTAAGCTTCCTTCAGTCTTTCATTCTGTTTTGGCTACTCTGTCTTCTTCACCCACTTCTGTAGATGACCCTTCTCCTCAGAACTTGAACTCTGAGCATCCATCTTTTCAAAGATGTCTCCCTTTCTTACTTCATACCTTCTTCTATCCATGCTATGTGAAGTCCTCATCATGGACATTCTTCTTGTGTTCCAACACTCTTGGGATTTGTGGCTAAATCCACCACAGCTATAGCATCTCTTGGAGTTACAATGAACAACAATGTGTCCTACTTAATCACATCTCCAACACTTTGTGGTGTTATAGAATCTTCCATTGTATCTCCTTTCATAAGATCTACATTCCAAAATATTTGTGACCATATCCATTACATGAATAACAATACCCATGAAAAATACTTTCATACCTTTGCTTGGGTGTCCCAAGAATAGCTTCTTGATGTCTTTCTTGCTTTGTTCTTTTGAAATTTTCCTTGCCTTGTATAGATGGTTGCTTTGCAACATTGTCTTCCTTATTTGATGGACTTACCTGATGCTTCTTTGAGGTGCTTGCTTTAGCATGTGTATCTTCTCCTTTTTATCCAAGACCTAATTTATCACATGATGATCTTTTATTTTCCAAGATCTCATCCAAGATTCGTGAGCTATTCAAGAATTTGTTTGACTTTTAAGCCTTCTTTCTAAGGACAAAAAATTTGAGTTTCTAACTTACAACATGACTCTTCCTTTTCATTTATTTGAATCTTCAATAGTTCCTCTATTCTTTTGGCTTCTTCAATTTGGGTTTTGAGATGGACAATGGTTTCAAAACTTTTTCTAATCTCATCATCTATATTCATGTCTTCTTTTCCATTCTTTAGTCTTGTGATTTCTTCTTCCTTTTTATTGCTCTCTTCTTTTTCCTTGATCATTTCTTTTAACTTCAAGATGTGCCTTTGACTCCTCCTAATAAACTTCTTAGTGTTATCCGAAAGATAGTTATAGTGTGTATAAAAATGATCACTTCTATATCTATATAAACCTTCTTCAATTTCCTTTTGAAGTTTTAATAGATTTTCTTCTATTCTTTTCATGGGATAATTACCATCAAACTTTACACAAACTATTTCTATATCTTCTTCTTCACTAGTAGAGAAAAAATCAACATCATCATCATTGCAATCAAGTGCTTTTAAGGGTTCTTTACCTTCATTTGAAGTATCTTCACTATCTTCCTTTTTGCCAACATCAACACATAATTCTTTGCCTTCATCTTCAAGATCTTCCTTTGTGCCATCATTACTTGATTCTTTATCTTCACTTGAAATGTTTTCAAAATCACATTTAGAAATAATGCATTCAAGAGTTTTTGATGATTCTTTACCTTTGATAATATTGATGGAGTGGTCTTCAATGTCTTCCTTCTCCTTCTTGCTTTGATATGTATCCTCTAGCTTTAGCCATAGATCCTTGGTGGAAGTGCATTGTCCCATGCTCTCCTTGATGGGGCTTGAGAGTCCACTACAAATAGTCTTAAGAGCCAATGCATCATTCTTCTTTCCTTACCTTTGAGCTACAAACTTTGACTTGTTCTTCAATGGAACTGATTCACCAATGGTTTCCTTCCAAATATCTTCTCCCATTGTCTTCAAATACACTCTCATCTCTATTCTCCAAGTAGAATAGTTTTCCTCATCAAGGATTGGAACTTCATCATCCATTTGTGTGTCTATGTATCTCCTTCAATCTTGTTAAGGTTTGTAGTGAAGGCCTGCTTTGATACCAATTGTTGGACACACCTACCACACTTAGAAGGGGGGGGTGAATGAGTGTGGGGATATTTTTCCAAAAACTTCCCTCTTACACAAAAACTTCTTAGTTAACATTCAACATTTATTCATTACCCATTGATGTCATTTACCACCAGTTAGACAAGAACATATATCAACAACATATATCAGTAACAAATATCAACAATATATCATCAACAAGTCATCACCACAAGGAACACATAGAACACAAGATGTATGTACAATTTTTATTTTTGTTATGGACAAAAATCTAGGGTTTATTAGTGAACAACTGAATAGAGTACACCTCTACAAGAGCACCAACTCTATAATGTAAGACTCAACTTACACCCTCAACACCAACTGAGATGAGGAAAAAATCCTCAACATATATCAATTTGTCAACAGGTATGCGACCTATCAGTAGTGCAGCCAGTGTGTGCATGTGCCCTGGCTCACTATAGCCCATGTATGCACGCAGCCAGTGTATATATCAGACTATGTATACCTTCTGAGAAGTTAGGGTTTATCCTTCAATATCAACTTAGATCATATGCAATCAATATATCATTCTCTTCTATCTCTGACTGTCCAATATGACCATCAACCAACACATCCAAGCTCTCCAATAGCATGCTTATGCTCCACAACAAATCAATATGAATGCTATCTCAATCATGTAGAAACAAGTATTATACCATAGCAATCATGTCAACACTGAATCACAAGAGTATTGATCACTCCATCAACCAAATCAACTAAACTGAACAACATCGTAGAAGCCATACCAAGAATGCCCTAAGAATTCACAAAACAACAAACAATAGTATCCATCAAGACAATAATGTAACCATACCAATGTCTTAGTGATAGATCTGAGTCCATAGAATGTAGATCTGGAACCTACCTCATCATCCAATAGATTGGCACTAGCTAAAACACAAGTCTTCACCATTCTATCCATGGTACGCACCTTGTCCTCATACAGCCCACGTGTGTATGCGTTCTGGCCCATTACAACCCGTGCATACCTCAGAAGCTAGGGTTTCTGAAGCTCCCAGTCTTTTTCCGTCAAGATCTCCAACATTGTCGAAACTTTGATGCGTCCATGAGATCCTCCTCTTGATTTATTTCTCAGAATAGATCTTCAATCATGCTCAAGAGATCCATACCAAAAATTCTCTCACAAGAAGCTCTCCATTGATCGACTAAAAAGGATGATTTACAATATACCATAGCTATCTTATCTATACTTTCATCCTCTAGGTCACTTAAACCATTTTCCTTATTTTAGGGTTAACCACTTTCCATAAATAGAAATTTCTCCAATATTTTATCATTTAAATATTCCTTCTTGATTTTGTCACTTCTTTATCATTTAAATAATGATTTCTTCTTTTAGGTCACTTTGACTTCTTTGACCTTGGGGGCTTCAAGTCTTCATATGGTGGTCCTCCAACTTCATAAGGCCGTAACTCTCAAACCGCGAGGAGTTATGTGACATTCCACATACCACTGGAAATGGAATGAAAAGAACTATCCATCTAGGATAGTTTCACCAATTACTTCATTGATCGTCATCTTATTATTCCATATACAATCATGGGTCCTCCAACCATTCTTCTAGGATAACTCAATCTGCAAAGCATCTTCCCATGAGGGATTTCACCATAAGGAGACCACTTTGGAGTTCATCCATTTGTGCACATTATCAATCATGATAAGACACTAATGATTCATCTTTGCATCAATTCACCACTGCATCATATACATCATATCAATGATCTATCTTTATCAATTGGTTTCCACTTTGACATCTATCATTCTCATCAAGGACAATCATCAATCAATCAATTACTTGAAATCAATCAATCAAACCATTTGCATCAATGACAACATGATCCAACAATCTCCCAAATAATCAAACCATTGGCATCAATGACAACATGATCCAACATCTCTTTGTTTGGACCATCGCATCTCTTCGTCTAACTTAACCATAATCACAGTTTATTATTCTTACCGTGAAGTATTTTCATAAGTTAATCATAGATATGGATCAATTTCATCTTTTAACTCGATCCCAAATATCTTCAATTATTTTAGAAATGTAGTTTTGCAGAGGCACTTCCTTCATATCATTACATGTGACCGATAACGCAAAATTGCGGGCTTATCAATTTTAGAGATGTATTATGTTTTTCCTCTATACATCTTATTCCATATGACCAACTTCGGTGACCAGAAGCTAGGCCAAACGAGCACTTGATTTCTTATCATAATCAATGATCATGATTTAATATCCCGATGAGATGGATGTCTGTCAGGACTTCGAGAAATTTTTATTCTACTAACGCTATCCTTCCACTGTAATATGATCAATGGTTGAGAATGCACCAAAAGTATTCTTTACATCGAACGACTCATTTCCACTTCGAGACTTCGTTATTCGAGACTTCGGGACTTAGGTCATTTGTTGGTGGTGAAACTCCCGAAGTAAATCTCCTGGAGTGACGTAACTTACAAACGCCACTTGTTGACATGGCATGGACCAAGTGGCAACCATGTGTCACTTAGATTCATGATTTACATGTACCTCATCTTCCAATTTTATCTTGACACTTGTCATTATATGATTGTGCCACGTGTCCTTGCTGACGTGGTCTATCACATGTTCTTGTTGACATGGTCTACTGATGTAGATCTCCTGATGTGATACATATTTATCTCCTTGATCTAACAGTCAGAATACTATCCGAAATGTATCTCAGATTGATGACTGAAAGTGACTTTGGAATTTTGGCTTTTGGAATTTTGGCTTTCAGTACTTTGGGTAATTCTATATATTGACTTCACAATTCTTTCGAAGTGAGATTCTCGAAGCATAACCTCCTCACATATTTTAACCCAAAATTAATAATGTTCATTTGATCAAGATCTTAGATCAACAACTCGATCTGTCTGTGATGCTGATTTTCCTTGATTTAAATCCAACGACCCTTTATCTTTGCCTATCCTATCCTTCTACTCAAAAGTGATCCAATGACTATCAAGTATTCGGGTGTTCGAATTCTCAACCCTTTTTTCCACACTTATCCTATCCTTCCACTTAAAGTGATCCAAAGGTCATGAAGAATATCGAAGCATATTAACGATCAAGGATGATTGCAGAACCACAACTTGCGAGTGATTTAATTCGTCACCCAAGCTCCGCAATTTTGAAGTTGTGCATTTGTTGGTGAGTCAACCACAATCGTCGATCTTTGAAGTTATAATATCTGATGGTACTTACTAATCGCGGGATTGGAAACAACACGATATTTAATTCTCCTTTCTCTCTCTGCAATATCCCTGTTGTTGATCTGGCACTTGTGCATCCGATGGTCACGACTTAATTTGATCATTTGTTGGATCAACCATAGTCGTTGATATTTGAGTTTATGAGATTTGACGATCTAGACCAATTGCGAGATTTGAACTAGCGAGTTGTTTAATTCTTCTTTCTCTCTCCGCAATTTATCCCTATCATTGATATGGCACATGCCTATCAACGGTCTTGGTTTGTCCTGTGGGGATTTTCATCCCGATCACATTTCTGCACCATGTTTTCCCTTCTAATATTTATTCATCATGTTTCTGCACTGCACTTTCCCTTCTGAGATTCATGTGCATCATCGACTCTTGAAATCAATGACAATACATCAATAACAGTATGTCCAACAACAACCCCAACGATCTTATAAAAATATTACAACTAAAAACATCCAACATGAAGAATACCCAAATACAAATGGTTTTGTGCTAACCAAATCATATTTCATATCGCTACATCAATTCATTTATAAAGCCAAATTTACAAAGTAGAAGATCACTTGATCAAGTATTTGATCACATGCTCCCTTAGAAAGAGAACTCAATTGGATTTCTCCATTGGCATTGATATAGTCTATTAAAACAAAATCCTTCTTGATTGCATATCAAGATAAAGCCATGGTATCACACTCTCTACTAGCAGCCAATGCTCACTCTTCAACATGGATTAAGGAGGTTAACTTCACTTTGGTGGTTGATTGGAATTCCCTTGATGCCAAATGGCCTCTTAGAGGCATGTATGGCCTATATGACCACCATACAACCACATACATCCTATGTTCCACCTCCCACAAGCTATGCACAATTCTTAACTATAATTAATGCTAAGGGAGGTGTATGTGGCCTCAACAAGAGCCAATTCTTCTTCTGAATTTACCCAACAATGAGGACATTTCTCAAAAACAATCCCAACAATATGAAGAGGACTATAATGCTAAATATGATGGATAGATTTATAAATGTAGCAAGATAATTTCCACAGTGAAATTATGGAAACCATAGATCTCATAATTCGAAGCATAATGGAAGGTTGTCATCCCATAGTTGTTTCCATTCATAAATTTTCCAATGGAGATTGTTTCCCATAAACCTAAATGGGAAAACTTGCTTTAAATTGATGCTCGGTATATTTCGGCAATGCTCACAGACCTTGGTAATTTTTTTTCCTATGGGCGCCCTATATTTTCCATATTTTTCCATCCATACAGATTCTCCTATGAGTGGGTTTTCCTACCTCCCAAATCCTCACTTGGTGCAAAATTCCTATGCATAAGTGTGAAAAACCAAGGGAAACTTTAGGAATGCTACCATTGTCACCTCAGTATCTTTACCTTTCTCACTTTAGGCTAGAGAAGGTTATAGCCAAGGGGGGATTCCCTAATTTCAACTAAGCTAAATGTGTGTAGTATAAAGTGGGAGTGAGAGAGAGATTATCAAAACAAAAAAAGGAAAATGTTTTGATATTTTGTATCTTTGGGTGGTGGGTGAAAGGGAAGATCAATTCTTTGCAATGGTTGGGATATGGGGTCAAGATGCAATCTCAAGGGGTTGATTATTCAAAGGATCTAAAGGGATGATTGGGATGTTAAACCAATATCCAAAAATTTCCTATATTTAGCAATCCAAATATCCCAAAGAATCTGAGAGGGAGGTGCCTTCAAGAATTGTACCACCTCCAAGTCAACTATGGAGTGTTCTTTTCCTATAAGGGATTGAATTTTTCTTTTGTTCGCATGGAATAATATGGAAATGATAAATTCTCTAATTCAAAATAAAAAGAAGGATTTATGAATACCTTCTCCCATGTAGTGTTATCACTCCTCTATCATGACCAAATTGACTTTGATAATCCAAACTTGCAACAAAAACTAGCCAATATGCACCAAGAATATATTCTACATTTCAACAAGATTGATCATCCATTCCACAAATCTTAGAAAAAGACAAGATAATTCTATTGCAAATCTTGGGATCTATTTTGGTCACACCTTATAATTAAGGGAGTAAACTCTCATATAGGTTTCAAATCAATCTTTTCTTACAATAAACAATGAATTGTTTTCATAGATCCATTAGTCATCCAAGGAATAAGAATCAAATAACCATCTCAACAACTTCCTTACTAAAAGTATCAATGAGTTTGTTGATATCTACATTTTCCTCCAAGAGGTTACAACAAAATACTCAAGGAAAAAAATACAATAGAGCTCTCAAGTAACTAACTTCAATAGACAAGTCAAACAATGATAAAATATGGAGTTAGTTAGAAATATCCTTCAAGAATAGGAATATATAGTAGGATGCATTCCTTGATATGAGGTTTTTTCCATGCCATATCTCCAAAAACTGATGAAGTAACCCTCCATTAGGTGTTACCTCCTAAAAATGTGTCTCATGTGTGAATCAATCCTCAAAATGGTGAGATTCCCTTAATAATTAGCATGAATAACCTCCTCAAATTTATCCATGATATGTGCCAAATAGTCAACCAAACTCATACACATATCCCCTCAAGGAAAAGTTGTCCCTTGAAAGATAATGAAGAATGAGAAAATAAATCTCCATGTGGTGTTTTCCATCATCTCAAGGTGATATATCAAATGGATAAATCCACACATGTGGATGACTGTAAAAAAAACATGAAAATGTGTACAAGATGACCTCCAATATATGTGGACAAACCAAATCAATCCATGTGCTAGATAACCAACTCCATAATATGTATGAGACCTTTAGACAAGGCCATCCATGAAATGTGATGAAGTGTGCACAATAGAACCTCCATGTGGCACTTCCCAATCATCCAAGCTAGAATAAATGGTACAAGATCAAATAGGTGTCCTCATCAAGTGGATGTCCTTAAAAAATGGTATGAAAAATAGTGAAAAGTAATCCAACTAGAAAACCTTATCCTCATCATGAAAAGAGATGAAAATATTCCTCAAAAGGTGGAGTGCTCAAGAGGAAATTCAACAAGTCTCAAGATCCAAGGTCTAGTCAACCCAAAATATGTCTAATAAACCCTCTAAGTTGCATGTATGGATCCAAAAATAACAACCTTCATACAAAACAAGGCAAGTATAATGGATCTCATAGAAGTAGGATGACCATCATAGAATAAACATCATAGGTCAAGGGTCAAAACAGAAAAACCCTCCAATATCCTCCACATACATAAGTGATCTATCTCTAAAGACAAAGTGTCCTCAAATCACATGAAGTACCTCCACATGTGTTCAAGAAGAGGGGTACTCCATGATAATGTATTGTAAGTTCTCTACCAATGAATTTCATCTATGCAACATGCAAGCCTTAAATACCATGGAGGAATGGAGTGCTCCATGGGAGTGAGTGTCTCTCAAATAAAGATCACCATGGGGTGATGATAGACACATAAAACCCTATGGTTTCCTCATCAAAGTGACATGCCACAAATCCTATTGCATAGGTTGAAAACCATTTGAATCTTGTGCCAAAGTGCCAATACCACATCCATTGAAGAAAGATCGTCACATGAAACTTGTGACCAATATCCTCCAATACTCTAGGCAAGTTCATGGTTCCCAATGCATGCCACAAAACCCTTGGAAATATCACAACACCTAAGGCAATGTTGCAACACCTAAGGCAAGGGACAATACCCTAGGCAACACCTGTCATTATTCCCAAGGCATTCAATCTTTCTAAAAACTAAAAAAGTGTATTTATTATGAATTCAACCATGAAAAATGAAGTACTCCTTACAGATGAGATTCAAATCCATGCCAAGTTATCCTCCAAAACCCCAAGTCACTCCAAGGAAAAGAACTTGTAGTGGAGGTTATAGCGAAGGTTTTTAGTGTTGAAAAATTAGAAACATTTGTAAAAAAAAACCTCTGCTAAAACATCTATTTTTTGTTCGAAAACACAGGTATTCCAACAGAGGACGAACACCTTTAGTAACCACTAACATAAATAGATCAAATATCAACACACCGATGTTTTCACATGGTAAAACCCCTATGGGAAAACATCCACGGCCCCAGCCAACACGGCCACTTGGAGAAGTTTATTAATGCAATAGAAAAAGATTATAGAGAGATTTTACAAGAGTGTTTCTCACAATCAATCATCGACAAATGACCTTCCATGCTCTTTAAATATAGATCATGAACCAATCGGGTGTTAAGACATGGATCAATCGCCATTAAGATCGAGGAGAGTATGAATCGTCAGATCACTCTATGTCAGGAACATATCGTGACCATCGAATTTCCTAACTACAAATTCATACTAATGCATACTAAACAAACACACTAAGAAACACATTTTTACCTAACGACACATTATACCAAGTAGATCTTAACTAACTCCTAAGTGTCTAAATATCATAACATCCCCCCTTAAGAACAACTTGGGATAGGATTGAAGGATTTACAATGTTGACACAATAGGAGAAGGAAGGAGGCATTAGAGCCTATCCCCCATTAATGAAAACTTCCTGAACTCCTAACATAGATCAAAGTTTGGAAAACTTTTCTTTTGTAAGAGACTTTGTGAAAATGTCTGCAACTTGATCTTCTGTAGGGAAAAAGAGCACTTCAATAACTTGATCATGAATGATCTTTTTGATAAATTGCATGTGTATCTCGATGTGCTTGTTCCGTTGATGTTAAACTAGGTCTTTGACAAGCTTGATGGAACTCTGATTTTCACACCAAAGGTTGGTCGGATGCTACTACTGAAATCCAAACTCTGAAAGGATCTGTCGAAGCCACAAGGCTTCCTAACTTGCATTTACCATTTCTCAGTACTTTACTTCTACGGAAGAAAGTGAAATAGCCTGTTGTTTCTTACAAGCCCAAGTGGCAGGTGTTGAACCAAGGCTGAAAACATAACCTGTAGTAGACTTCATATCATCAGGGTCATCGGCCCAATCTGAATCAGTGAAACCAACCAATAAAGGAGTCCCCCATGAATTTTATTGTATCCCGAACTAAACTGTACCACAGACATAACGAAGTATCCTTTTAGTTTCTTTCCAATGGATTTCATGGGGTGTTCGCATATACCGGGAAACAAGACCAAGAGAAAAGGAAAGATCAGGACGGGTATGAGTCAAGTATAAGAGGCTACCAACTAACTGACGATACAGGGTGACATCAACTTCAGGATAAGTATGGGTGTCAATAAGATTGACTTCAGACTGGAAGGGATAAGGGGTCGGTTTATAATCATCCATGTGATAGCGACGAAGAAAGTCACAAGCATACTTGGACTGAGAAAGAAATATTCCTTCATTGGTTTGCAAAACTTGGAGGCCAAGTAAATAGTTCAAAAAGCCTAAGTCTGTTATTTAAAATTTCTTCTTAAGGTTGGTTTTCACATGGTTTAAAATTTTTTAGTCACAACCAGTCAGGATAAGGTCATCAACATAAAGGAAAAGGATCATTATATGGATTCCTACTTTCTTGGTATAGACATTAGGATCATAGTGACATCTAGAGAATCCAATGCCAATAAGAAAGTTGTCCATTTTGGTATACCAAGCTCGGGGAGATTCCTTAAGACCATAAAGAGATTTCTTAAGGTGACAAACAAGGCTAGAGTCATTCTGGACATAGCCATGAGGTTGTTCCATGTATATTTCTTCTTACAAATCTCCATGCAATAAGGCAGATTTAACATCCATCTGATGGACCTCCCATTTATGTGAGGAAGCAAGGGCAAGAACAAGACGGATGGAATTCATTTTGGATATAGGGGAAAAGGTTTCATTATAGTCAATTCCTTCAACTTGGGAAAATCCTTTGGAAACTAACTAGACCTTGTGTCTTTCAACACTTACATCTGATGCATACTTAGTTCTGTAGACCCATTTACATATGATAACTTTTCTTCCTTTTGGAAGAGGTACAAGATCCCAAGTATCGTTTTCCATTAAAGAACGATACTCTTCATTAATTGTTGTATCCCAATCTGGATGACTTGAAGCTTATGCAAGTGTCTCTGGATCACGAGTCTCTAAAACTTGAGCCAAAAGAGAAGAGGCTCGCTAGAACTGTGAACATGTTTGATGCTGATCTGAAGTATCATTGACAAGACCACCAGTTGTTTCTCATGTTGAATAGACCCATCTATGAAGCGGTGAAACCGGTGCTGGTTCAAGTTCAAAGGACTCATTTGGAGGAAGGTGAGTAGGAGGAGGTGTATTTTTATCCTCACTGTTATCATCTGAAGAAGAAACCAAAATACGAACAATAGAAGGAATAAACGCCAAATATGGCTCGCAGGCCGAAGAAGGCACAATCGTTGAATTGGGCTCATAGGCCAAAATATTTTCATCAAATTTAACATCTCTTCTAATAATAATTTCATTACAATGTGGTTGAAGAAGTCTATAAACTTTAACATCTTTAGAATAACCAACAAATATACACTTATCACATTTAGTCTATAATGCTTTCCTTTTCTCATCAGGAATGTGAGCCCATGCTATACTGCCAAATACACGGAAGTGACTTACATCTGGTTTAATTTTAGTCCAAGATTCTTCCGGTGTTATATTTTTAAGAAATTTTGTGTGAGTGTGATTGACTGTGTAATTTGTACAATTGATTTCTTCCGCCCAATACTTTAGACTTAGTCCCTTAGATTGGATCATACAATTAGCCATTTCTTTTAATGTACGGTTCTTTTTCTCAACAACACCATTTTGTTGTGGTGTATATGGAACAATGTGTTGCATTTGGATGCCCTGTGTAGTGCAATACCTTGTAAAATTATTGTTCACATATTCACCTCCTTTATATGTTATTAATTTTTTAATTTGATGTCCAGATTGCTTTTCTACAAGGGATTTGTAGGCCAAAAACTTGTCAAAAACTTCGCTCTTAAGTTTTAATAAGTAAACCCAAGTATGTCTAGAAAAATCATCAATTAAAGTTAAGAAATGCATGCACCCAGAAAAAGAAGGAGAAGAAATTGGACCACACAAATTACTGTGAACAAGATACAAAGGGCCCAAGGCGTGCCAAGAGGCACGTTTGTCAAAAATGTTCTGATGGTGTTTGTTGGGAACACAACTGACACAAACACCATCTCTACACAAAACAAGAGTAAGACCAACCACCATCTATTGATTACATATTAGTTTCAATGAGCGATATTTTAGATGACCAAACCACTCATTCCAAATTTTTTGCAAGTCATCCCTATGAGCAACAAAATTGATGAAAAAGATGATGACCCAAAGTTGTCAAACTTGTACAACCTGGTAATATCATCAGCAATTCTAGTTGCAAGATCATGCTTAGGATTTTTTAGATCCTTGATTACAACTTGGTGAGGAAAAAACTCTACAGTTTTACCTTCACCTGAATGAGTGATTTGATAAACTGATACTAGGTCACAAGAAATACTTGGAACAAATAATACATCATTCAAATGACCATTATCTACTTGAAATGTTCCATATCCAACAACACTAAGAGATCTATCATCACCAACAAATATTTTATAGGTGTTACATTCATTTAGAGAAGAAAATATGTCTTTATCCTTATCCATATGATAAGATGTTCCTAAATCAATAAGCCACTCATTAGAAGAAGAAGTAGAAGTTGTATTGAAGGAGAAATTGGAAGCGAAAAGTGCATGTCCACGAGAAGAAGTAGAATCAATACTAATGTTGTGCTTCTTCATCATTGATTCTAAAGTTGTCATCTTCTTGAAACATTTGGACTCATCATGACCATCTTTATCACAAAAGTTGCAATGTCTAACAGTCTTCTTATTTTTGTATTTTTCTCCTTTGTCACCATTAGGAGCTGAAGTTGTCTGAGCGGGTTTGGGACCCTTATGTTGCTTGTTGTTGTAGCAAGGATGCTACTTCTTGGAATACTTGGGTTTATCTTTCTGTTGGGAAACTAAGGCTTTGTTGGAGGTTCCTGTAGTTTTGATCGCTCCAAGTTGTATAAGCTTATATTCCTCTCTAATCAAAGAAGCACAAAAGGACTCAAGAGTGGGTTTTTGATAAGCTTTCCCTAGAGTCTCTCTCATGGCATAAAAGGTATATACTATTGGTTGTGGAGCCTGATTATCTTCTTGGTTCAGAGGTCTTTTACTTTCAGCCATGTTTAAACCCCATGAAGTATTTACACCCCAGAAGTATGTACACTCTTCCACGCAGGGGAGTTTAGAGGGGGGAGTGCAGAGGGGAGTGTAAATGTATATTGTAATTTCATTGTAAATCTGGACTGTTCATTATAAGGTTGCAGATATAACGATAGAGATTATGTTAGGGTTTTTTTCCCTAGAAGGAAAGCTTCTTTTATGAGGGAAATGTATTGCGGCTATGGTTGATGGTGAATATTGTATTCTGAGATAGGATACTGTGAGAGAAAGAAGAGGAAGTTATAGTGGGTTTGCTATAGGTTGTATCCCTTCATATGCTAGATAATAATAAAGGAAGGACCTGAAAATTTCTCTGGTGGACGTAGCCCACACTGGGTGAACCATGTAAATATGTGTCTTTATTTTATTGTGTATCTTCTGTGTTTTGTTTTTGCATTTGTTTTATTTTATTGCTCCACGGTCCTATTTTTCTAACAAATGGTATCAGAGGGAAAGGTAACTCGCAGGAAAAGAGGGTTCCTAGTTTGAGTGGGAGCAATGTCGAAAGATGGAAAGATTAGGGTCGAGAAATTTAACGACCAAAACTACCAGTTATGGAAGATGCAGATGGAAGACTATTTATATCAGAAGGATCTATTCCTACCATTGGGTGGAATAACAAAGAAGTCGACAGCTATGAAGGACAAAGAATGGGAGATTCTTGATAGAAAGGCTCTAGGAATGATGCGGCTGATCTTGGCAGTGTCGGTGGCTTTCAATATTTCCAAAGAAAAGACAATGAAGGGTTTGATGGACGCATTAGACAAATTGTATGAAAAACCCTCGGTGTCCAATAAAGTATTTCTAATGAAGAGATTATTTAATATGAAGATGTCGGAAGGTGGGTCTGTTGCAGATCATTTAAATGATTTTAATACGATTACTAATAAACTAAGTTCTGTAAAAGTGGACTTTGATGATGAGGTCAAGGCTCTTCTAATCTTGTGCTCATTGCCAGAAAGTTGAAATGACTTGGTCATGGCTATAAGTAACTCTGTCTCTGGTTCAAATACTTTAAAATTTGATGATGTTGTTGGTGTTATCCTTAGTGAGGAAATGCGATAGAAACGCACAGGTGAGACATCAGTAAATTCGTTGAACATGGATAACAGGGGAAGACAAAAGGATAGAGGAAAGGGTTTCAAGAACCATGGGAATTATGGGAAGGGCAGATCCAAATCTAGACTTGGAAATATAGAGTGTTGGAATTGTGGGAAGAAAGGACATTTGAAGAAAGACTGCAGAGCTCCAAAGAAACAAAGAGATGGACAGTAGGAGAGAAATCAGGAAGCAAATGTAACAGGTGATGTGTTACAAGATGCTTTGATTATTTCTGTAGACAATATTTCTGAGTCTTGGGTAGTAGATTCAGGGGCTTCATTTCATGCCACACCCCATAGAAAACATTTTCTAGATTATTTTCAAGGTTATTTTGGACAGGTTCATTTGGGTGATGATGCACCATGCAAAATTGTTGGAATGGGAAAGGTAAAAATAAAGCAACGTAATGGAAACCAATGATTGTTGAAAGAGGTAAGACATGTTCCAGATTTAAGGAAAAATCTAATTTCAACAGGGCAGTTGGCAAGTGAAGGTTGTATATCCATATTTACGGATAAAATGTGGAAGGTCATCAAAGGATCATTGGTGATAGCGAAAGGAGAGAAGGTAGGTACATTGTATTTATGTACTGGTAATACTGACTCTTCTATCTCTTTAGCTTCTACAGGAGTGGATACAGCATTGTGGCATCATAGTCTTGGACACATGAGTGAGAAGGGGATGCAAATACTTCACAAAAGAAATTTGTTTCTAGATATTAAACAAATTGATTTGGACTTCTGTGAGCATTGTGTTTATGGAAAAGAGAAGAGAGTCAGATTTCTCAGAGTCAAAAAAGAAAAGAAGAGTGAAAGGTTAGAGCTTGTGCATACAAATGTATGGGGACCAGCTCATGTATCATCTTTTGGTGGATCTCATTATTATATTACTTTTATTGATGATGCAACTAGAAAAACTTGGGTTTATTGCATTTGACAAAAATCTGATGTTTTTGAGACTTTTAAGAAATGGAAAGATTTGGTTGAGAATGAGATAGGAAAAGAGTTGAAGTGTCTTAGATCATATAATGGAGGTGAATATTGCAGCAAGGAGTTTTGTGATTACTATTCATACCATGGGATTTGTAGAGAGAAGACAGTTCCAAGAACACCACAAGAAAATGGTGTGTCAGAAAGGATGAATAGGACAATCATGGAGC
>ML782188.1:411095-421164 GCA_009831015.1 Picea engelmannii
TTACACATGGATGAACGATTTTTTTTTAAATTATGTTACAACATTTCTGATATGTTTTATCAGTAAGTGCACTGATGCATCATAGTCAAATCGGTGCATCGATAACCATAAACCATTTTTTTTAAAACCATGACAAGGTCGACGGGGTTTGGATCCAATGCAATAAGTCTTCCCCTTACATCACATGCCAAATGCCTTATATATAGAAACACAAACCCATTAAATCTAAAAGGCCTAAAATGAAAATCCCTAATTGTGAAGTGATAGAGGGAGTTAAACCCTAAGGTGAAATTTTTCAAACACATAAGCAAGAAGAAGGAAGGGTTTAAGGTAAGTATTAAATTGTTTTATGTTTTTTCTAAATTTTAATTAAATGTAAATAGGGATACAAATTGTAAAAAAAAAATATTATTAAAATCAACAGTAAAATTTAAAATTTTTACTATGCAGGCTTTTGAGTGAATCACAAAACCCATCAAATTCTGATCTTTTGAATAATTTTGTTTCTCCAAAAGGGTTTTGAGTGAATCACCATACCCTTGAAATTATGATCTTCTGAATAATTTTGTTGTTTCAAAGTATTATGTTGCTCCCCAGTATGTCTCTCTTGCAAATATCTCCCTTGTAAATTTTTACAAAATAATGAAATAATGAATATCTTAATACTATTTAAAGGACTTTATGAAAAGGGTTTTGAGTGAATCACCATACCCTTCAAATTTTGATCTTCTGAATAATTATGTTGTTCCAAAGTATTATGTTGCTCCACATTTCTCCCTGGCATGTCTCTCTTGCAAATATTTCTCCTATAAATTTTGGCAAAATAATGAAATAGTGAATAGCTTCTTACTATTTAAAGGACTTTATGAAATTAGATTTTTGAAAAATAAACTCTCGCTCATTTTTCAATTGTAAAAAAACAAAGTCATTTTTTTTTTTTGGTTTTTCGAAACACCAGTGTGTTTATTAATATAATAAATCAGTGTGTTTTTTTATATAAGGCACCGGTGTGCTAAATTATTTGGAGCACCGATATCATATAATTCTTTTGTATTTATTTGAAATATTGAGAATCGATGTGGTTAGTAATTAAATGTCTCGGTGCTTTATATTGTTATAGAGGCACCAATGTGTTTTGTTTAAATAAGTGCACCATTATGCTTTAAAAGTTATATGAATTTTCAATTGCACATAAAATAGTATATTCGTCTTAAATTATCTTTTAGGATGCATCTACATGACTTGCAGTACTTCTTAGTATACATTTTCTTCTTAAAGTTGCCTTATTCTTAAAAATTTATTGTTGATTTTGCTGAAATGTAGGGAGAAAAGATTATAATATCAAATGGCCAACTCTTCAAATTCTAGCTCGTTCCATATTTCTCAAATTCCATCGTGGAGTTCTCGCTTTCCATCTCTAGAAAGTTTAAATTTTATTTATATTTCGATTATCTAATTGAATTTATTTTTTTATCGATGTCAATATGAATAAAAATGTATCCAAATTTGTAGGATCATGATTCAACATTGAGTTCAGATGTAGAAAATATTCCACTAGTTCAAAAACATTGGAACTCTTATTGGGAGCAACATACCACAAACAGTTGGTAGATGAAAATGGGCAGTCGCTTTACCCTGTCAATTGTAACATGTAATCTTTGAACCAAAATCTTGGGTCAACGATGGTAATAATTTTTTGGTATAATGTAACTTGAACAAACCAATTGCATTGTGCTTACTAATATCATCAATGTACTAATGTTCAACATTTTTGAAATTAGGATTTTGATGATGAGCGACCTACCTATCATCTTCCATTGCACCCCACTACAATGTCAAATCGAGATAAGGTTGAAATAAGAGAACAAATAAGAGAGGAAGCATACCAAGAATGGTTGAATCAACCACCTATTCAATTCCCACTACGTCCAGATTCACCAATTATGAATGACCACAATAATAGTAGTTCTTCACAATTTGGCAATGGACTTCGAGTGGACTTCGAGTGGATCAATACAAGAGATCATTCAAGTGTAATTCTCTTCTTTCCAATGTGTTATTTTTAGGTGCAATTGGTGGGACACATTTGATCGGAATAATGTAAAGAAAGATCATGATAGTCTGATGATATGTGTCAACTCTAGAAATATGCGGTGAGAAGCTAAGATGCCTTATGTTTTCCCAAAACACTGCAAACAAGTTTTTTTTTACCCAGATATGTTGGATATGGATTGGTGGTTCGTATTAAGACACGACCCTAGATCAAAACATATTTTTGAGAACAATAGTGTTATCATGCCAAGCAAGGAAGATAATCAGGGTGATGACAATAGAGAGTAATATGTACATGTTTTATTTCATCATTTATACTATTGTTGTATCTTTTTTTTTTATCTTTTTTTCGCTAATTATATTGTTTTTTATTCATCTTGTGACTAAGGAAATGGAAATTTAATTATAACAAATCTTTGAACAATTTTAGTTGGTTAACAGTCAGTTTGATGTGTAATGTGTTTGTCTTTCAAATTATTTGTGATTGCATGGAATGACTAATTGAAATAGAATTTTATATTTTTATTTAAAGATATTTATATGTCGTTGCATGTTTAATATAAAATTTTAAGAATTATTTTCATGATAAAGTCATAACAACATGTTTTTAAAAATAATTTTCCATACATTTTGTAGTTGGAATTTTATATAATCAATAAGATTCACAAAGGTTTTTACACTTAAAACTAAGTATTTCCAATTGTGAAATCCTGAAAAATGTCAAACCAGTTGAAATTTTAATGGGATATGAAATTCTATTTTCTCCATATAAAGTTTTATGATGTTGAAACCACTCTCAAACATCTTGGAACAATTAATAACAATGCTAACATTTAACTAAAATGATAGAAACATCTTTTCCTTATAGAAGAAATATGTCAAGTTTGAAGTATTTAAGAATTTAATATTACTATTAATTGCCAAAATACACATCTGAGATTTTTTTTTTTTTTTTCAAAAAGGCCTCAAGATGTTAGAAGTTTGACCCGTTACCAACATGCTATTGAAGCATTAAGACCTAAAAAATATTTTCCAAAACATTGTTTCATTATCACAATGGTGTTGGAATTATGATGTGTATAGAAGTTGACATTTGTCTATTTATTAACAATCCTGTTACCCTTGGACACACTCAAGCACTTGTACAAAGCACTTTTGTTAGTGATATGACTTTGATCCTTAAATATATTAGGGAAATTTTAAGGTTTGCATTGTATCTCCTTGTTTGAGCATTTGAGTTATGAATATTTCAAACCATGCATGATTTACTTAATTAATTTTTTTAATTTTATATATGTGCAACGACATACAATTTTATAGTTGGCAACATGTTTAGATATTGAATTGTAATATTTTAATTTACATAGTTTCTTATTTATCCTAATAATCTATTTTAATATTAGAAGTAATAATTTGGTTGATATGCATGTTTAATAGTACAACATTTTTTATGATATGTTAACATGATGATTCAAAAATTGAGTTTATGTTCATGTATTTTGTAGATTTAAAAGTAAGATTATATAAAAATGTGGTTTATAATTTAAAAATTAAATTTTTAACATGTTTTAAAGAATATATTAATGTGATACCAGTTTAAAAATTAATAACTAAGCTTACAATGACATTAATGTGAATATTTCGAAACATAATTGTTAGATCCTAAAATTTTTGAAAGATCATTTAATAAAAATGAAAATCATGATGATAACCATCTAACAAAAATAAACATCATCTAAAATACGCATTTAAATTTGCTAACATCATCTAATTATATATACCTCTAACACATAGAAACGCCAATAATTAGCTAGCACACAAATCTAATAATCTAACAAGGCATCATCATTGTGATCACATCTAACAAAACACAAGCATTGTCTAACATCATCATCACACACATCTAACAAGTATCATTTAACATACACATCTATGAAGAACATTTAACAAACATATCTAACATGACCTAACAATATACACATCAACATGAACATAAAAAATGTACCATATATATATATATATATATATATCATGAACAAATCAAATAAATGTTATAACATATTTGGTCCAGTCGATCTGATAATCATATCTACAACAGTACTGAAGGCCTAGTTGGTAGTAGAAGATTATGGATGGTCAAGAGGAAGTGCAAGATTGGGCGGTGGAGGAATAAGTGTTGCCTACTCATCTGGGTGAGGTGAAGGAGGAGGAGGAGGAAATGGAAAAGGATCATGGCCACCCTCATCAATTGATGGGGTACTAGACGAATGGGTACTAGAGGAAGAGTGTGTATCATCGTCATCCCTCCTCATTGTTAGTATCCTGGTAGCTCTGATAATATGATGCATAAGAAACATCATATCACATGACATATCCTTATAAATCTCCAAGAGTGTAGGATCTTCCCTGATGTCTTGCATCAGCATATGGAAGACTCCCACCTCAACCAAAAGTGCACAGAGTCGGTTGCCCAACTCCAACCTAAATCTAGTATTCGACCTACGGTGCATGCAATATGGTATCTGCACCCGAGGACCCTAAATTGTCCTGGCCTCAGACATCTCCTCATCTGCATATGAAGGGGGAAGAGGAACGTCCCCAAGGAATGTACCAATATCTGCAAAATATATAGTACACAACAATAATTACATAGTTTGATTAAACAATTTAATAAAACAAGTTAAAGAACGTGTTAGAATTAATTTTATTTTAATCAAGTAAGACAATAAAATGAAACTATATTAATTTAAAAAAAACACTAATATTACCTCTAGCATTTGGTGGCCCATCTAGTATGAAGATTATGTTAGTACATCCTCAACAATCCAACCCCGCGTAAGGACACACCACCATCATGAACATGTGATCGACCTCACTACATAGTAACCCCAGTGTGTCAGTGGAAATCCTAGCCGAAAACTCCGACTGGCCCCTCTTTGGCACCATCTTGCCCCACATGTGCATCTGCACCTAATTCATCATCCTAGAAGGATGACAGACAAAAGTAGGCCTCGTCTCCAGAAAAATCTCAAAAAATAAACAAAACAACTCTGAAGCAAAAGGGAAGTTCTCCCTCCCATGTATCATAGCACGACATCTATATAGAGTTATACAAAACTACCACAAAAAAATGGAAGACCATCTAATACATCATGGTCTCTATACCAAAGAATCAACATAATACAAAAGAGTGGAGCTAATGTGTTTCCCATAACTAGTAAAGTGTGCAATGGTCATCACTAACATTGAGAGGCACCTAACCTCCTATGCATTGAAAGAAGCGATTCGTAGTTGTCCACCAGACACCTGAAAATCACTTGGAGAAAGTACATCAACCAAAATATATCTCTGAAAGTAAATGAAATGACTCTCTATTGCAACACCGACTGGGACATCAAGGAACTGTGGAAAATCCTCCCCTCTCCTGGATAGACATGTGATAAAATATATATCCTCCTCAGTGGGTGGGTACCACTGATCAGGATTGACATGGAAATCATGCCGATGGACATCCCATCAATGGATCAATTGCACCAAGAACCTGGTGCCCCTTTAGGTATGTAGCCTCCTCATAGTACTTAAGGAGACCTACATTCCTCAAGAGGACTTGGATCTCTATAGTAATAGGGAAAGGGTACAAATCCCTCTCCCTCTCCCTCTACTCCCAATCTCATACAACATTGTACAGGTCAACCCTCTACTCTTGTTGTTGTTGATGCTCTCTCTGCTGACATCTCTACATGATTAAGATATAAAATAAATCAGCCTCATACATAAAACATAAAAAAAAATAGTAAATGAGAAATTTATTTATAAATACGGAAAAACAATGTTCTTAAAAAAATAAGTAGATTTCATCACTAATGCTCCCAAAAAACATTCAAGCACCACCCGCGATGCATATATTACTTGTGAGCATCATCTATGGTGCGCACATGTAACATAACACACCATATAAAATTTGTTATATTATTTTATGCGGTACATTATATAACCTTACCGCACCACTGCATTAAGGTTAAATGATGCACTGCCTAAAATAATAAAAACATTAAAATCCTAAAGCACCGTAAAACCATTTTTAATTTTTTTTTACTGTGGTGCGTAGCCTTTCCCGTCATGCACCGGTGCATTATAGGAAAGGCGATGAACCACACCAATAATATTTTAAAAATTGATAATTACGTTACTTTGGCATGTAGGCTCTAATTTTATACAGTGGTGCATTGGGTAAACATTATCGCATCGGTGCATAAGTTTACCAATGCACCGCATAAAATAGTATATCTGATTTATGCGGTGTATTTGTTGGTGAAATTATATGTATAATATATTTCCAAACATAAATTATCGACCGAGATTCATAATCAACAGAGTTATTACACTATATGTGTCAGAAACAGGTGGTGTATCTATGTCTAATGAGTATAGTCAGAATAAATAACACTTCAAAATACACACTTTGTTTTATAATTCTTAATTTTATTTTACAAACTTTGCAAAAGTTAAAGAACAAAATTTAAAGAAAAGAATCTAACTAACATTCACCCCAAAGACTCTCTTACAGGTAAGAAGATTATCCATTATTGGCTCATGAAGGTGGAAGATGGATTTTGATCTCATTCCCTATAGAACTCAATTCAATATCAACTTACAAGTTATCTAGTTTTGCACGCTCTTCAAATTAGAAAGGAAATTCAATGTAATTTGGTATTATTGGAAAGTTACTTTATTTCTACACATGAAACAAAGGTTTAATCAGATGTTCCAAGTGTTGTCTCATGTAATATGAAGTTTGGACTCTTAAACTGTTCATGTACTACCACACCTTGCAAAATAAAAACTGAGAGATTAAAGAACTCAATTCAGAAAATAAATGATCACACACAAGAATGATAAATGCTCACACCTAAAAATCATAAATGATTATAAAGAGATACCACTATATTGGTGTTCACAATTCTTGATGCATTCTTACTTATCCTTTGTTGTAACTCACCATTCACTTCTATCAAACATTCTCTTGAATCAAACCAAAAATTGAATTATACTAAGTATGATGTAATCAACTGTTAAGTACACGATCACTCCACACACACACACTTACAAAAATTAGATTCACATTGTAATTACATAAATCTTTCCAAGTTGGATTGGTGCGACGTTGCCATGCCAACAAGGAAGCTTGAATAAAATTCACAGAGCGATAAACTTCATGAAACACATCAAATCAATGAATTTCAATTCACATTATTTCTTCAACAAGTAAGTTTACAAAAGGAATATGTTCAGAAATCAATTATGCAGCATAACAATATATGGGATTCCTCTCTCCAGGCCTATGAGGTATTATTTATACATAAAAGCATTGAAGTAATGGATGAAACCGAATCCCCAAACTCAGAAAACAATTTTAGGATAAATCTAAAAAATCTAGGTTTTTCATTAATTTTGGTAGATTCAAGTTAGAGATCCACCCATATTTTCCAAAACAATTTGAATTTTGAAAATTTTCCTACATGTTACTCAATTTTCTACATTCTAGACAAAATCCATATCATATAATTTCGAGATCTGATACCATCTACATGGAAATCAAGACGCAAGTTGGCAGTTTGAGATTTTTACTAATTTTTGTAGAATCATTCCCCCTAAGATGGAGGTCCACACATGCGATCTGGGTGAATTATGACTTATTTTTTTTCATGTCAACATCACTCTGGATAAAACCCATGTCCTCGATTTTCCTCTAGAAGCATGACAAATTTTTGAACTATAATCTGGTGTCGGATGCCTGTAGGATGTTGGTACTGGATGAGCACAGGTGTCTGACGAACACAAGTACCGGATGAGTGCAGGTACCATATGAACGCAGGTGCAGGTATCAGATAGCATGGAACTATGTCTTAAGATTTTGTCTTAATTGAGATATTCATAACAAGTTAATTAGATAACTTAGAGCATTTAATTATTCAGTTCTAACTATTAATAAACCACAAAATCATGACTAAACATTCATTACCTCATGTACATAGAGAAGTGGCTAAGGGGTGTAACAATGAGGATAATAGGTGAATTATTCATGCATCCATGGAAAAATGAACAATATGGAATGCAAAAATGAGCCGATTTTAGATGTCAAAAAGGAGACCTAACATTCCCCCATGCCTAATCTATTGCATGTCCTAATGTAACAATGGTCTTCAAAATTTGAAGACTGGTGCATAAGAGGTTTTATTACCTTTATTACCTCATTAGAATAAAAGTGACATAGTTATGGTTGCAAGACCATAGGAAAAAGGAAATATACAAAATGATACATTCTTAAGTTGATTAGCTTGTTTATCTTCCAAGTATAAAGATTTTAATGTTCAGGTAGAGTGAATTACCTACACTGAGGGTCCCACTTTCATGAAAACCCATTTATTTTAAAAGATATAACCCTAAAGTGGATACTGGAAGGTTCTTAAGAGAATCATCCAAGAGATATTAAGTTCATCTCCTAGCCTTGATTTTAATAGTGATTGCTTCAGAATGAGACGCAAGGGTTTTTCATTTAGTTTTAGGTGTGCCTATTTATGTTTTTCAACTCCCTTTACCCGGCATAGCCCCGCTGCCAACAGGCTTGTTCAGTACCCTGGGGAGTTTACCTTAGTACCATACAAGCATGGCCTCGCTGCCAGCAAGCCTATTTAGTACCCCAACGGGTTTACTTGTACTTCCTAATACTTCCTTTTATTATATTACTCAAAAGATTTAGAATGATTCATACTATTCATTGACAACATTAGAGTATAAGGAATGCATGCGGTATGAGAGTGTTTTTTGTTTATTAGGCACATAATTGATTATTTGTATTTATCCCAAGGGTGGCATCATCCACATTAGCCTTAGATCTCATATATTCAATGTATAATGGAACATCTCTGATAATGACTAAGAGGCCCCTCTAGTTAATCATGTTAAGATTCTCATGAAATTCCATTAAGGTTTTACAAGAGTGATCCACCACATGAGGTCTTTCATGAATACCTCCCAAAAGAAACTTAAAAACAAAACTTCTTGGATAAGAATTTGTTAAATCAATTAGGCCAGTATCAAACATAATGATGTCAACCTTCCCAAAGTGATAATCTCGATCATTAATAATTAAAGTCACTTTACAAAATGATGAGCTAATAATAAGGAAGACGCACTTGTATACATATCAGGCAAGATTAAGATGGATGTGGAATTTTCACTTAATAATGGTGATGCATGTAACATTAGGTATGCAAATTTAGAATGGGAAGTGTACATAAGAGTAAAAACAATTCAACACCTAATTTAAATGACTCTTAATAGAAAGAATATGATAAAACAACTCATACCTCCAATTACCTGAAGTGATCTTTCACAAATAATGATAGCGTCAAGTATAGGATAGTGATCACATTACTTGGCACCAGTACTAGATTATTAACCGGTACCGAACAGGTTTCTACAATACTAGAATTGTTAGATTACTAAGAGGGGGGTTGAATCAGTAATAGAGCAATTTAATCCTTTTTAACCATAAAATGAAAGTGTTAAATCAATGTAGCATTATCATCCAATAGTTGTAGAGTAAATAAATAATGAACAAATGAGAAATCATACACATATTGTAATACCCCAAGGACGTGCCCCAATTGCATTATGAATTGTAATTATGTTTTATAGGCTGGTGAGCCAAGTTTATATAAGCTGGTGGGCTTATGTGTTTATTAGGCCAGAGCGCCTAAGTGTTGAAGGCCAAGAGACCAGTTTTTGTACATGTAATGATGCACATTATTAATATAAAAACATCTTTGCATGTGGATTGACCATGATGAATGAGTGATGGGGGAATAAGCTTCCACAAAATCTAGGTAAGTGAGAGGGGGTTGAAAGGTTGGGAGAAGGGCTAAGCTTAAGAGATTAAGACCTTGGGGATAATAATTAAATATTATTCCAAACCTGTGTAAATGTTTATGTTTTATCCTAAGTGTTGCGCCTC
>ML782189.1:10373-44120 GCA_009831015.1 Picea engelmannii
CTTGACTATCGGGATATTGTGTTTCGTGATATCGCTATTCCTGCTGCTATGCTTACGGAGTTTCAATCCACGAAACCCCGATACATGATTTCACGTGTAAATCCAACGGTCCCTGCGACTCGGATCTATGGTCCTGCCCATCCTGAGCTTCGAACCTTTTGAGAATACGTCACCGTATCTCCCCTACACCTCTATGAGATCTAATGGCTCACAAAATTTTGTGAAATCTCCTTAGAGAATTTCGACCATCTATCTTTCCCGATGAATTCTGTGAATTGAACCAAGTACTCCTCCATGAAGACTTGCCCACCTGCGTGCAAACTTACAACGCCTCTTACAACTTCAAGGTAATTGACCTTTCCTTCCTTCGACTCCTTCGAAGGTTTTCTTCCCTTTGGGACTTTCCATGACTCTACGTCTTCTTAGAAAAACCTCTTGCGTGCACTCCTTGCGACAACTTTCAGGAACTTCCAAGTGCTGAATTCTCTTTGACCCTGCACACACCTGCAGCAGCAGTCCTTCAAAGCTTCACTCAGGTTCACAATCCTGATACTTCCCTTGGCCTACGCACTCCTTGCACGGCTCCTATGCTTGTATGCACTTCTGCATGAATGAGAACAAAAGCTACTCTATATGAACCCTCTGTCAACGCACTCCTTGCGGACACTTCGACTACACTCCTTGCAGGAATCCTCGGCTCAAATAGAGAAACAATTGAAACTCATTCCTACTTCCTCTTAGACTTCAATTCAAACATGAAATCATATACACATCATATAAAGAAAATGTATAATAGGAAGAAAACATCAAATGAGCATATCATTTAGCATCAATACACAGAGAATAACACAAACCATGAATTTGATTCAAACTCTTTCTATTAATCTAAATATCTATACATGGGTGTTTTTACACAACTCTCTGCATGCTCTTTTTCTTCCTTGATAATGTTACAATACACAATGAGGGTATCTATATCCCGTTTCCCTCTTGCGCTCTAGAAACTGTCTAATCTAGAATTAAATTCTATCTACTTGCATTAACTACTTTAAATGCCTTCTACCTACTAAGGACGAGAGCTAAAGGCTCAAGGTCCATTTACATTTTACGAGTGCGCCTTCTCTTAATGACTCATTTAAGATTGCACAACAACTTCCAAGGTCATTTTCAAAATTTGTGCTGGTGCTCGTCCAGCTGTCCAATTATCTCCGCGCCGTCTCGCTTGATGTGGGAGATGGTCCTGCATCATCTTGGCTTGTAGAAAAGGTGATGAACAAAAGTAAGAAGCAAGGTATCAGGTTAATTGTTGTCAAGGTGGAGATTGTTGGGATTTGGAGACAATGAATTCCTCCAAGGATGGAGTTGGATCCTATTATTCTACGTTGGTTACAACCAAATAGACCAAGTTAGAATATGGGTAGGGATTGCATTTATTATTCAGTTTCTTGTAAATGTATATAAATACATGTAATCCCGTAGAGGAAAAAACGACTGACTGTGAGAGACTGAGTGTATGAGAGACTTGCAAATATGATGTAATCTCCATATTCTGAATAATAAGACAACTGATGCCTATGCTTGGTGGACGTAGCCCAATGTTTGGGTGAACAATGTGAAATCCCTGTGTCTATTTCTTATGTATGTGATTGTTAATTATCACTGTGAATTGTGTTTTCCGCATTGACAATTCTAACACTTGTTATGGGAGCAGAGGCCATAAAAAATCTCAAGCTTATATTTGTCACAAATTTCATTGTGGTTAAGAATTCTTTAGAAATGGAGATGATGATTTTTAGGCAGGGAAGCAAAAAAACGTAACAAGATTCTAATAGTGAAGAATATAATAGCAAAGAATATAAAACCAAGATTAAATCGAGAAAATCAATCACACAATTGACAAACTAATTAAAAAACCATTGGTAATGATAATTGATATTGTTATTATTCAAGGGAGAATCACAATAGCCAACACAGGCATAAAACCATCATCTCATCTCATACACACAACACCTCACTATTGTGTCTTGATCTCACACACTCACTACACATTGCACATTCACCTCTATGGGTATGCTAGTATATATAACATCTATCACACAGTTACACGAACTGATCATAAATAGATCACATATATACACAATTTGTTCACTCAAGAGTGCATGCATGCACAATCTAAATATAGCTACACTCATGTGCATGTGACCTCATGGGAAATTCATTGGCATGTTTCCAACAATCTCCATCTTGACAACAATTTACCTGATATATCATGTCCAAATTTATTCATCATCTTTCCTGCAAGCCAAGAGAAGCCAAACACCATCACAGCTCTGCAACTTCTTTAACATTATAGTTATGTGAACATGCATGCACGATTTGCTCCAGTATGGACCATTCTGCCTCCATAAGTAACATGTCTAATAAATTGATGCACTTGTCTAATTTTTATATGCTAGACTGTTAGTCAAATGCACAACACTTTCACCACCACATAACACCACATCTTGTACCTTTCCAAACTTACCCAATAGATCTTTTCATTCTTGCAAGACATAACCTGGGGTAGGTCTTTTCTTGTCCAAATCTCATGAATCATAACCATAGACTAAATCAATGCAACCACTGTAGGTGATACTTGTGCTTATGTGTTTGAAGCACCCATTTCCATGCTCTTCACCTGGTTTTTCCATGTGTCCACTGACAACACCAACTACATGTGAAATGCTGACCATTCCCCATTGCAATAATCAAACTTCCTACTAGCATATATTACTCGATTCATATAACCCTTTTCTTCTTCATCAGTTAGGACATAAAACTGAAGAAAACTTACAATGGAAAGTCAAAGGGATTTTACTAGTTTCACATTATTCATACTGAATTTCCTGAGTATCTTCACCACATACTTTTGTTGTGATAACCAAGCTTACCATATTTCTTGTCTCTATGTATTTCCATGCCTAAGATTTATTTTGTTGCTCCCAGATCCTTCATAACAAATGTCCTAACCAACTGAGACAACCTGTTGACCTCAACCATGCTTGTGCTTGCAACAAGCATAACATATAACACCAAGATAATGAATATACCATAAACATAATGGTTATATTCAATTCTTGTAAAATTTGGCTCACCATGAAGGAATCAAACATCTTGTACTATTTTCTTGGCATGCTTTAGGCCATACAATGATTCTTGAGTTTGCAAACAAACCTTACGTTGTGATTCTAAACTAATCATTCGGGTTGTTCAAATACATCCCCTTATCCAAAACAGATCTATGTAATAGATTTTTAACATCTATATGTACTAACACAACTAGTGGTAACACAACATGAACTAGAAATAAGCTTTTAACAACTGGTGAAAACTTTCATGGAAATTATTACCTTTCAAATACCCTTCTACTACCAGTGATGCTTTGAACATTTCATCTTTTATAAAAGAAGATTCATCAAACACTGCATCTTTGTCTAGTATGATTATCTAGGTAGTAGGATCCCACAGTTTGCATCGCTTAATATCATTACCATATCAAAGATATACCTGTTTGATCTAGGTCTTACTTAGAACGCTGATAAGAACATAAGCATCACAACCGAATAATTTCACATTTGAGTAATTACCAGATGATATGTTCATACCTATTCTGGAATCTTCCATTCTTTTGCAACCGATGGTGACCGAGTTACTAGATAGCACAACTGCTTTTGTCCACAGCTATTGCTGCAAATTGGTATTGTTGAACATGTTTATTCGATCCCAGCTTCCTTGCAATACTTTTGAAGTTCCATGGATACGAACCTTCCTTCATCATATATTCTCAAACACTTGATTGACCTGCCAACATATCAACATTTCTACAGACCCACCTTTATAACCTGGACACAGTGCTCCACCTTGAACTTTTCATTTGAACAACTTTGACAAAATCTGCCCAAGTCGGCCAATTAAGTCTTCACCGCTTACTTCCAGCCCCATTTACAATGGAGTTCACCAAGCCTTTTATAGACTTCATTACATGCAATCCATGGACACACTACCATGGGATACCCGAAAAACCAGCTTCTTTGACCTAAAAAACCAGATTTAACTCATTAAATCTTTCACCGAGTCAAGGTTAACCTAACATACATGCCCCCCCACATATTTAATCTACCTAAATCTATGTCTAGAATTTTCATAGGTGACCTGATAAAACATGGGTACGCATGCCTATTCAGGTATTACAGACATATACTCATTTACAAGAAATCAATAATTTTTACAAATCAAAAGTAAATACATTTTTTTTTTTATTTCATGCTGACTCAACCATCACCGCCCTGCACCTTTTATTTGAACATAGGTGGTGAGACACAACAAACAGAAAAAACATCATCAGCCATACCTATATCTAAATTTGCTTCTTTTGTGGAGTCATCTTTGGATGCTTGTTGTAGTTTCCAACAATCCTTCTTGAGATGCCTAGATTTGCCACAGAACCAACATTTTCCCTTACCCTTATTGTCTTTTGACTTAGACCTAGCTGTACCTTTCTAATATTTCCCTCCTTCTGTAGATCGACCTCTGACCAACATTTCTATTGTTGTTGAGGTTTCCTTAATGGATCTTTTCCTCATCTCCTCAGATAACAAATCTCCCACAACAATGTCATAATCAATGGCATATGTTGATCTAAACCACATAGTTGTGACCAGATGATCCCAAGACTCAGTCAATGAACACAGTAACGTAACCGCCTTGTCCTCATCTTCGTACGCTACATCCATACTAGATAATTGACAAATCAGAGTATTGAAAACATTCCAGTGATCAACAATTTTCGTACCTTCTTTCATCCACAAGATGTACAACTGCCTCTTCAAGAAGATTATGTTCGTTAAGGACTTTGTCATATACAAACTCTCTACTTTGTTCCACAAAATTGTTGTTGTCTCTTATTCAACGATGTTAAACAAAACTTCATTTGCCAAACACAAACGAATGGTACTGAGAGCTCTTGCATCTAGATCTTCCTAGTCCTCCTCTTTCATGCTTGCCGGTTTCTTTATCTTTCCAGCCAACCCCTTTTGCAATCCTTGTTGCATAAAATGATATCACATCTTGATATTCCATAGCACAAAGTTATTCTTACCACTGAATTTCTCCACCTCAAACTTAGAACTTTACACTTTTTCCATTAACAAACACCACCCCAAAAAAAATCACATCTTATAACAAACGTGGCTCTAAAAATATCAAGGTTGAAATTCAAAAAAGATTTAGGCTTAAAAAATATATTAAAAAACCCTTTTAAAACCATTCACCTTACCCACTTTAATAATAAAATATTAAAATCGATTCCTATTATGATTGTGCATGATAAGACAAAAACCTTAAATCCCTCACCATATTAAATTAATATCCTCCACCTCACCTTTTTTCATAAAAAACAATTTCCTTCGAACTTCATACCATGACACTAACCTTTTAACTTTTTGGATTAATAGGTTGTCACACCTTAGATAAGGCTGGCATGCGGGAATTCCAATTTTGTCGCACTATTTAATATAGAAATCATGTGACAGTTTTTTCAAATTGTCGTAGTGTGTGATATGTAGTACTTCTGATAACTTGCAAAATTTGTAAATTTCACAAATGTGTTTTAAACTATCGCACTCTGTGATAGGGATAACCTGTGAAAGTGTAATAAAATCCGTTCTAGGATGATCCATTCCACTTGATTTGGCCTGGTTAACCTGCTCTCCTATCCAGTGATTATATTATCTTTTCCTATGCTCTCTAATTCTTCATCTTTGTGTTCTGATATCACTTGTTAGGAAGTGGAAACAAAAAAATGTAACAAGATTCTAATAGAAAAGAATATAAAACCAATATTAAACCGAGAACATCAATCACACAATTAATACAATGATTTATGTGGAAACCCAATAATGGAAAAAACTACGGGCAATGATAATCAATATTCTTATTATTCAAGGGAGAAATATAATAGCCAGCGTAGGAATACAACTATCCTCTCCTCTCATACACACAACACCTCAATATTGTGTCTTCCTTTCACACACTCACTACACATTGCACATTCACCTCTATGGGTATGCTCATATATATAACATCTATCACACAGTTACACGAATTGATCATAAATATATCACATAGATACACAACAAGAGTGCTTGCATGCATGTGCATGTTACCGCATGAGAAATTCGTTGGCATGTTTCCAACAATGATGATTGTTATTTTCTATTAATATTAAATGATCTAAATGATTTAATTTGTTCTAAAATTTATTAATATTAAATAAATAATTTTTTTTAAGATTTTATTTTTTATTTAAAAATTAAAAATATAGGTTTAGTATATTATCATAAGTTAAAAAATGAAGTTAAAGTATTGTAACAAATATTTTAAAATAGTGATTTAGTGTGGATGTAATATGATAGAGATTTAATTAGACCAAGTGAAACATGAAAGTATAGAGTATTTTCTAAAAATATAATCAATCTAGAATATTTTCTAAAAATATAATCAATCTAGAATATTTTCTAAAAATATAATCAATCTTTTTACCTTCAGTACYATCCTTGAAAAGAARGGAAATGTGTGAAGGGAAAAATAAATAAAATGRTTAAGTATAATTAARATGAACAATCTTAAAGCACTAGAAAAATTGTCATTGCATGTAGCATTATARAAAGTTAGTAGAAGTTTTTTTGTTGGTTGTAAAAGCTCACTTATGAAGAAAATAAACTACCTTCGAAATAATTGGARTGGTTATTTTAATTAATTATTTTTTAATACTCTTTTAAAAAACAATAATTTGTGTTTTTAATAGTCTTTAAAAGAAAACTAATAAAGATTCATTCAACAAATTGGGTTGGTTATCTTAACTAAAAAAAATTTAATACTTCTTAWAAAACTATTAAAAATCCATTCAACAAAAATATGTGTTTTTAATACTCTTTAAAAAAAAAACTAATAAAGATTCATTCAACTAAAAAATTGTGTTTGATATTACTKRATTATGTTTAATTATCACAAATCCCATATTCTCTTAACAATTATTTTATGTATGATGAGTTTTGTTATTACTTAATTGTRTTTAATTATCACAAATCCCATATTCTATTAACAACTATTTTATGTGTGATGAGAAAACGAACTAGTTGATGAAATCATAACAAGTCTTTCTTCATTCATCATTGCATAGTGGTAAGGGAGACAATTGACATCACTTTCTTCTACCATCATGGTGCACACAACTAAGCTTCGGCTCATTTCATTATCTATGGATTGGGAAATATCACTCATTGTAACATGTTTTGCTAACTCAAAATATGTACAAATATAAGAAAGAGGAACATTTTTATTGTTGCAGTGAAAGCATATAAGGGGTAATTGTTGAAACATGTCAACTAATTTTTCATTATTTTTGGGATATGGGTGGATTTTTTGACTCCTAGTATTATGTCATTAACTGAACTAAATTAGTTAAAAAGAGAATATGGATACATGCATATTAAAGTGATCAATTTGTCTAAGTGTTTGATAGATGCCATATATTTATCCATGCTCGTAGAGGCAAATGGCAATGTGGGATGAGTGTGAGGTTTGCAAACTTGTGTTTGGTTGTTGTAATTATTCCTTAGCCTGTGTTTGATTGTTGTAATTCTCTCTTGAACAATTATCATTACCCTGTGGATATTTCTCTTTTGAAGAGTCTTACCACGTAAATTGTTGTGTTTCTTGTGTATGACTGATGTTGTTTTATTTTCCATTAAAATCTTGTTCTATTTATGCTTCCATTTCCCAACAACTAGTGTCAAAACGAAGGTGGTTTGGTTTGTGGAAGGAAGAGGAGAAGTGGAAAAGTAAAACCCTAGCCACCAAAAACCTATCCGCCATTTTCTTTGAGTTTTGTTGGTTGTGTGGTAAAGTTAATAGCCTAAGCAGAGGAGACACAAAAAGTCGACGAGAGTTAGTTTAAGTCGAAGACTAAATATGAAGTATGTTTTCGTGGATGTTCAAAGTGATTATTTAAGGAACCACCTGCCAATTCGAAGAAGCCGAAGTCTATTGTCGTGGATTCTCAGGGTGCTCATTTTCACATGCAAAGGGGAGATAAACCAAGTTGGGGGTTTGTCGAAGGCCATTGAGTTTTTGAGTCCACACAAGGGTGCGGGCCTAGAGGAAAAGGAAGGAGCGAATTGAACCATAGGAATAACGTGTTGAGGGGTTCTGAAGACTGAGCAAGAAGAGGCCGCATAATTGGCTGGGGTTTGATAGTTTGTGGAGTCGTTCAATTGCAAAGACGATGTGATTGCAGAGAAAGAGGAGGAAGAAAGAACTATTGAGAGAGTCCATAAATTCCATGCGAATGTTTTTTAGGAAAGTATGAAGTTAATATATATTAAAAGGAATTGTTTAATTGTTTTATGAAATGGATTTTTTTTTGTTGGAATCTGACAACATAAATATGCACGAAATCATTATTATTTTGTTTAAAATTCATTTTTGAATGTATAAATGGATTCAACGTGCTGAAAAACTTTTGAGACACTCAGATTATACATAAATACTCACTCAAAAATACAGATCTAACATATTTAAATTTATTTGTATAGAGCAAAAAGTTAGAAGTTGTAGTTGGTTTATTTTTTATTATTATGTAGATGCATATACATTTTATGAAGGATCCCATAGAACATGAGGTATGAAAGAGAGCTTTCGTTTTTCATTAAGAACAAGGATCGACTTTATAAATTTTTATGATGTCCTATAAAAGTATTTGAAGAGAATTGTCTTTATTAAATGGGTGGAGGATGGTATATAATATTATTTGTTTAAGAGGTGGATCCTTTTTGTTTTGGTAAAAGGTTTTGAGGTAGAAATATATATTAAATATTTTTTAAACCTTTTAACTAATATTTTTGGGTTAAATATTGAATTATAAGTTTATTTTTTCTTATTAAAAAAACTTTGTTTTAAAAGATATAATTTTTGGAGGTTTTCTATTAATGGAAAAAATGCAAAGTTTAAAGTTTGAGGTGGAAAAAAAAACTTCAAGATGTGGGATTTGCTCGTACAACAAGTATTGCAAAAGGTGTTGGCAGACAAGACAAGGAAATCGATAAGCATGAAAGATGAGGTATGGGGGGATCTAGATGCAAGAGCCCTCAATACCATTTGTTTATGTTTGGCAGATGAAGTTTTTTTTAACATCAGTGGAGAGGAGGAAACAACAAGAGAGATGATGTTTGAGTCATCATGAAAGAAAAGAAAATGTATTTACCTTGGAGTTGTAAAAAGTATTGATTGCATGTAAATGAGCATACATCTGTAAGACCTGGATAGGCATGTGTATCCCTAGTTTATGGGGTCACCTATGAAAAGTATAGACATAGCTTTAGGTAGATTGAAGATGTGGGGGGGATGCATGTCGGGTTAACCTTGACTTGGTGAAAGAGTTAATGAGTTGAATCTATTTTTTTAGGTCAAAGCACGTGTTTCTATTTTTCGGGCCCATGTTTTTGGTATTATGTGGTATTGTCTCTATGAATTTCATGTAATGAATCCTATAAAAAGTCTTGGTGAACTCCATTCTAAATGGGCCTGGAGGTAAGCAGTGAAGTCTTACTTCACCAGATCAGCCAAATTGGGTCAAGAGAATGTTCATGTTAAGGTGGAGCATTGAGGCTCCATTGTAAAGTCCATGGAGGTGAGAATTAAAGGTCCACATGGGTCATCTTGGACGGATTTGGTCAAGATTTTTTTAATGAAAAGTTCGAGGTGGAGTAGTGTGTCTAGGTTATAAAGGTGGGTCTATAGAAAGGATGATGTGTTTAGATATTTGTAGTGAAATGAACATTGACAGGTCACTCAAGTGTTTGAGAATATATGATGAAGTCAGATCACATTATAGAATTTGGATTTCCAAGGAAGATGGGATCAAGGGGGCATGCTTAGTAATGCCAAGTTGTAGCAAGAGTTACAGGAAGAAGCGATTGTGATTTATGGTAACTCGGTCACCATCGGTTGCAAAATATTGGAAGATTATAGAAGAGGTGTGAACAAGTCATCTGGTGATTACTCGAATGTTAAATTATTGGTTGTGATGTTTATATTTTTTATCAACATTCTGAGTAGTACCTAGATCAAACAGGTAGATATTTGATATGGTGATGATGTTAAGGGATGCAGATTGTGGGATCCTACTTCCCACAAAATCATCATGGACATAGATGCAATGTTTGATGAATCTCGTTTTATAAAATAAAACATAGTAAAATATGAAAAGTTCAAAGCATGATTGGTAGCATAAGGGTATTTGGAAGGTATTGACTTCCATGAAAGTTTGTCACCAATTTTTAAAATCTTGTTTCTATTCATGTTGTGTTAGCACTAGTTGTGTTACTTGATCTTGAGTTAGTACATCTAGATGTTAAAATTGTTTTACATGGATTTTTTGGATAAGGATATGTATATGGAACAACCAGAAAGGTTAGTTCAGGATTGCAACAAAATATTTGTTTGCAAACTCAACAATCATTGTATGGCTCAAAGCATGCCAGGAAAATGGTACAAGATGTTTGATTCCTTCATAGTGAGCCAAATTTTACAAGAAGTGAGTATAACCATTGTGTTTGTGGTATATTTATTATCTTATTGCTAAATTTTATGTTTGTTGTGTCAGGGTGTGTGCACGAAGTTGGTGGCCGAAAAAGTGGCAAGGGGGTCAACATGAACGTGTGTATGTTCTTAGAAACGTGCACACATTCCTAACCCTATAGGTTTGGAAGTGCCCAAACCTCCACTCATCTTTCCATGTAGGTTTAGTGGCAGGAACATGTGCATGTTCCTAAAATCACGTCCGCATTCCTAGGAATTCTCTCATGTTCCTCTGCTAAACATTTTTTAAAGGGACACGAGCGTGATTTGTCCTCATTTGCACAAATCATGCTCGTGTTTTTACCCTCATTGAGAAAATAGAGAGGAGCTAGAGAGGAGAAACAAGGTGAGGATCTTGCCACTTTGTCCCATTCAAGCTAGGTATGTTTGATTGCTCTTATTTTTCTCCCAATTTAGTCATTTCCAATTTAGTCTTTTTCTCCCAAGAATCTAAATTAAGTAAATTTGTAATTTTCTATTTTAATTAAAAAACCAACGCAATTTACATTCCATGGATTATTAAATTATATCCTATATAATAAAATGTAACTCGAAGACAATGTAAACCACTCAGAATAAAACCAAGGAGAGGAAAACCCCAACCCAACAAACCACCCAATGTAAACACTCAAATTGATGAGGGGTTGGTTATATTAAAAACCCTTGAGGAACAATTAAGAGACACTAGAGAGCCTAGTAGAGTCTCCTTAACCACTTCTTTGAACATCATTGTGAATTCAATTACAAGTTCCCAAGGGAAATTGACCTCTATTTTTTATTATAGGGAAAGAATGTATGAGTACTATAGCACTGGTTTGGAAAAAAACCAAGTCAGAGACTTGGGCATTTCAAAACAACAGATATTGTTTATTTTTAGGGATCCTAGAAATGGGCAAGAACTACCATTGACCAAGAAACACATTTCCATTGATTGGTGCATCCATCTCCAGATTATTAAAAAATGTATGGATAGTTGGTATAAGGTATATGATAAACCTCCATGCAATAATAGGGAGGTGCCCTTATATTTTCTAAGAAAATTATGGGCTGGGTTTATTTTGGGTAAGCATGTCAACTACTTTAACATGGGTGACTTCTAGTGGGTGGGTAGAGGTTTCGCACAGGATAGAGAGAATGCCAGGAATGATCCCATGTTAGGTCATCATCCCCCTAGGCGAAGGCCTGACCCCCCTACCCAACATCCTCCTTTTGCAGAAAGATTGCAATAGGTACAACTAGCCATTTCATCTTTGAATCATAGCCTAGTGAAACACAATATATTTGTTTCACTATCTTGATAGGAGGTGCATGTTAGTGACATTGATAGAGGGGTTAGAGCTTCAACATGCACAACATCATACAGTGAGGAGAGGGAACATAGACATAAAATTCATCCATGTGAAGCTCATAGATGCTTGAGTAGCGGGAAGACATGCTATGGGCCTATAATAGAGCCCATTGGACAACATAAATTCATGGAGGAGGTTAATATCTTAACCCTCTCTATATTTTTCGTCATTATATATTTATTTTGTATTCCATGTATTTATATAGATTTCTTATTGTATGTTGTTTTGTAGTTGTTATGTTCAAGAAGTAGACCCTCTACGCCGATGGATGCATCAGTGCCTAGCCCCACCATTGATGCAACAATAGAGGAAACGTGTTCATTAGGCACACCCCACACACATGTATGTGTCACATTTAATAAATTGACCATAGTCATTTCTTTATTTTATGACATCCTCAAATTTTTAATGTTCTTTTGTTTCTACAAGATTTGGGACGAGGTGATGTCGGGGAATGTCCCTCTGGGATGGAAAAATCACTTGCATCACAAGTATTATGTGTAGAGTTAAATATCGTATAATTCTCAAATTTTTTGTGTTTATGTTTTTGAATTTTACAATTTGGTACTAATAATTCAATATTATTAATATGTATGTAGGCTCCTAAATATTTTCTAGTTATAGTACTATTGCACTCCCTAGGAATCTGGGATTTTCTTATGGGTTACCTTTCTCCATGCCTAGGGAGTTTCAATCACTTGCATACCCTGTGGGTTTTTATTGCAGCCGACCCCCAACATCTATATTATTGCATGCATCCTCAATGGATTCACATGCAAGCCACCCATCTGCACCAACTCTTCCATCGTATTCATCCACAATGGATGAACCTATATGCTAGCCACCCCCACCACCATTTCCATCGACCCCATCCATCGAGGTTTCCACGGAGAAATTTGTACAACCTAGTGCTCCATCTTCCAACGAATCTCCACCAAGGCCCAAGATATTCATGGTGAGATAATGTGTTGATGATCATTTTTTATGTATCATGAATTTGATTTTACGCATATTTGTTTAATTTTCTTGAATTGATCCTTGTAATTGATGTAGGGTGGAATCACAGAGATATTGGGTTCGCGGAGGAGGGTAACACCCTCACAATTGATAGTAGCATACGCGGTGAGTTTTCTTAGGTTAAATTACAAAGTATCATTTTGTATGTTTATTAATTCATTGAGGAAAAATACTTATAATAATTTTTTTTCTTTGTGCAGTCTCCAGAGTGTCGAAGCACACCCATTCCTAGAACCACTCGAGGTGCTTCCTCGAGAAATAGAAGAAATATAAATTTCCAGGATGCTCCTAAGGGTGGCAATGGTGGTAGTGGTCAATGATTGACCAACTACTACCATTTTGTATCTAGGCCACCATATGGATGTTTTTTATGTTAGGGTACTTTTTGTTTATTTGTATATTGGGAATGAGGTGCCATTTTGTAAAAAAAAGTACAATTTAAGTGATGTTGAATATATATATATATATATATATATATATTTCATGCCATTTTTTTTTTGAATCTCATTGTTTATGCATTTCATGTTGATGAATATATGAATTTCAAAGTGTATGAATTTTATGTGTATTAATCCCTTGATTTTTTTTCTAAAGTGATTATAAATACTTGCATTACAAATTAACGAATATCTTATGGTGGAAAATATTTCTAAGTGCTAAATCCATAAGAAATTAATGGCTTTGTTGTGGCCGCAACAACCCACCTTTACTTTTTCTTTTACAAGCGAAAGGAAAGGCCCCCCTTCTAAAATTTCAACCCTATTGCCTAATCCTCTACCTCTTGAAGCTAATGTTATCCCTCTACCTACTTTGAAGGAGTTGGGGGTTTTATCTTGATGTATGATTGTCTCTGATGGGTGTTGACTATCGTTCCCAATCGAATGATTTCAAATGTATTCATAATGCTTATTGCACTGTATATTTGTTGACATTTGTATGATGGACTTGACATGTTGTATTTAGACCTTTTGTTGATTCTGAAGTGCTTGATGATCCTATTTGGTTGCATGGATTGATTTTCTATTGCATGTCTTGGATGAGGTTGTGGCTGATTATTTGTTGATTCCCCAATTCAAAATTTTCATCCTCTTTCTAGCATGTTATGTTTCATGACTTCATACTATGTGTTCTCACATACAGATCCTACTCTTCTATTTCAAATTAGCATATGTAGTCTTAAGACACACACCTACAATCATCACTCTTGGTGCAATTATTTGCATAATATATTACCAAACATAAATTATCAATCGGGATTCGTAATCAGTAGAGTTGATGCACTATATGTGCCGACAACAGGTGGCTGATCTATGTCTAATGAGTATAGCTCAATCAATAAAACCATCTAAAACTAATACTCTGTTTTCACACTTAAAGATAACACTCTTCACACAATTCAGAAATTAGAAAGAAAAACTCATAAACAAGCATATGATCTAAAGTTCTTGCTTAGGTGATGGACCTGTTCATTAATGGCTCATGAAAGGAAAATATGAAATTTTATTCTATCTCCTAGAGAAACTAAACTAACATCAATTAACACTCTATCTTAGGACATATAAATGCTTCACACAACTTCAAACTTAGAAGAGAAAACTAATAAGTTCTTCAAAAGGTTCTTCCTTAGGTGACAATTATGTTCATTAGGGGCTCATGAAACGAAGAGATGAACTCAGATCTTGTTTCCTATAGCAATTGAAAATAGTAATCAACAATTCACTCTTCAACAAAAAGCAATCATAACTCTAATCGCTCCAATCAAACTTGTGTAGTACATAAAATAGTCAATATAATTGAGAGGATTCATTATATGGTGCATGAAGGTGAGAGATGAATTCTAATCTCATTTCCTATAACAAATCACTTCAAAATTGTAATAAATTCTTATCTAATTATGCACACTCTGCAAAATCAATTGATGCATCACAAACATAAATTTAATACAATCTTACAATCTTGTAATTCTGGAAAATTACTTCATTTATACACAGGAAAAATAAGTCTTAATGAGATGTTCCATTTGATGGCTTATGTAATGCGAATAATGGACTCCAAACTATTCCTGTGCTACCACACTTTGCAATCAATTCTAATAGTGAAATCAAAAAATGAAATCAAAACAACAAGTACAAAAAATATAAATCTATACTAATAATTTACAATGAGCTTACCAAGTTGGATCAGTGGCCCTTGTCGATGCCAACATGGAAGATTTTATATCAATAGATTCTAAATTCTAAGAGACACACAGGATCATTTAATTCAAACTTCCATTGATCTTCAACAAATAAATTTACAAAAAGAGTTGGTTCAAAAATCCAATTTGCAACATATTAATTCCTCTTCGTTGGCTTAGAGCCAACACTCAATTTATATGATTTTTACATTACAAATTTGTATCTAGACAATACAATCCAAATCAAAACCATTTTCCATCAATGGAGGTCAAGTACAACCATTTATCTAATCAAGAAAATGCATTTCCCATGAATCTGGGCATGATCTTAGAATTTCTGGAAAATTGGCAAAGATTTAGGATGGATCGTTCCCCCTGATATGAAAGTCCACATGTGTGAGATATGGATATTCTGGCTCACTAGTCCACATGAAAACACAGTTCTGGACAAAACCCATGTCCCCAAATTTTTATATTCATAGTTATATGCCCAAAAATTGAGGTAAAAATCCAGTATTGAAATGTTGGTACCGGAATCCTATAGATAGGGTTTTAGTACCGGATTAGCACAGTTGTAGCCATGAGTACCAGATTAGCACAGGTGATGGTACTGGAATAGCGCAGACCTAATCCTTTGGTATCGGATGAGAAAAGAGACAACCATCAGTACCGAATGAATTCTTCTTAAGATTCAAACAATTAGGATCATGAAAAATAAAAAATTTAACCAAATAAACTCAAGAAAAACTAAATAAATCATGCTTTAATCATAAGTTACCTATTATGTACATGAACAAGGTAATCAAGTGTATTTATGGAGGAAATAGTCAAGTATATACTCATATCATCGGTATAATAGGCTCATATAGAGGGTAATATAGGGCATTAGAAGTGTCAAAATGGAGACTCAACATTCCCCCATGCTTAAGTCATTGCATGTCCTCATGCAACAATGATCTTCAAAATTTCAAAATTGACGGTACTCCTCACTTGATCAAGCATTCTTGATGTTCCAAACTTATTCAGCTCCTAAGTTCCTGTTATACAATATAAACTTCCTGGCCTATGCTTCACACTTCTTACCCATGAAAAAGTAGTTATGACATAAAAGTGGAGTCATGAGTAATAGATTAGATATGTTAGTAATTTGATGTTAAGTCTTATCCAATCTATTGTGGATCATAGTTAGGAGAAAGGACTAGATGTGACTCTAATATGATTATAAGATAGTGACCAAGAATTTTCATAGTGACTTTGACTAATAGCCCCCCCTGGCTATATTACCTTTAAAACAAAAGTAATGTAAGCATAATTTAGATCTCATTTGAAGAGAGGAACACATAAAAGAATACATCCCAACATGATTAACTCATTTCTTATCCAAGTTTTTAGAGTTGAAACTCTTCTTTCTTAGGTAAGGTGAATTACGCATACTGAGGGTCCCACTTCTCATGCAAACCTATTTATTTTAAAGATAGAACTCTAAAGTGGATACTTGAAGGTTCTTAAGAATATCATCCGAGAGATATAAAGGTCATCTCCTAGCCTTGTTTTAATAATGCCTCATAATGAGACCTAAGGGTTTTTGTTCAGTTTTAAGTGTGCCACTTTATGTTCTTCAACTCCCTTTACCCAACATAGCCCTGCTGCCAGCAGGCCTGTTCAGTACCCTAACGGGTTTACCTTAGTACCATACAAGTATGGCCCCACTGCCAGCAGGCCTGTTCATTACACTGACGGTTTACTTGTACTTCCTGATACTTCCTTTTTATTATATTACTCAAAAGATTTTTAATGATGTATATTGTTCATTGGCAGTTTTAGATGATAAGGAAGATAGGTGGTACACGAGTGTTTTAGAGTTATTAGGCACATAATTAACTGTTTGCAATTATCCCAAGGGTGACATCATCCACATTCAACTAAAATCTCAGATATTCAATGTATAATGGAACATATCGGATAATGACTAAGAGGTCCCTCTAGTTAATCCCATTAGGGTTCTCATGAAATTTCATTGAGGCTTTGCAAAGGAGGTCCACCACATGAAGTTTTCATAAATACCTTCCAAGAGAAACTTGTAAAGATAAACTTGGATAAGAACTTGTTGAATAAACTAGGTTAGTATTAGACATAATGGTGTCACCACTTTTCAATGGATATTTCAATTAGCAATCACTTTTTCAAAATGATGAGATAATAAGACAAGTGCACCCATTATCATATAGAGCTAAATGTGGAAATATCTTCTTAAAGGATAGCAAGGATGATTCATTTAGGGTTGAGTGTAGAAATTTAGGAGGAAGATTCACATGAGAGTAATAACAATTCAACACAAGACTTAAATGATCATTGATAGAAAGAACATGAAAAGATTATCCCATACCTCCAATTACCTAAAGTTAAAACAATGTTAAACACATGACAAAGATCATATCACTTTGGCATCAATACCAGATAAGTAATGGAGCAGGTTTCTACAGTACCGAAACAGATAGTACTGGAACAAAATTCTATAGTACCAGAACATAACAGTACTGGAACAAAATTCTGCAGTATCAAAACAAAGCAGAGGGAAGAAACAGAGTGACAAGATGAATGATTTCTATACGAGGAGATGTATACGAGGGCTTACAAAATTTCAAGGTGGGGAGTGTGCAATAATTGAGGACATGAGGATGTATGAGAGTAACCACATGTTTAATACATAATTAGTCTAATTTCTTTAATAAAACGAGAAAAATGTTGAGTTTATATGTCCTTCTTAAAACTCTTAAATCAAGCAGCAAAACTTGAATATGCGATAAGAGCTATCAACACCTTATTACCAGTACCAGATCACCTCAGTACTGGATGAGCACATTGTTGTGGTTCAGTACCGGAATAGTGTAGAGTTGTGGTTCAATACCGAAATAGAACAAACCTCCTCCTTTTAGTATTGGATGAGCACACAAGCAACCATCAATACTGGATGAGCATAGTATTGGATACGCACAGGAATGTTGTTTGGTACTAGATGAACCTAGGATTTCTCCTTTGGTACCAGATGAGCACAAAGATGACCATTAGTACCAGAATAGCACAGATTTGTGGTTCAATACTGGAATAGCGCAGACCTCCTCCCATAGTACCAGATGAGCACAATTCTGCAATATAGGAATAGAATGGTACTAGAATTCTGGTAATGACTATCAAATCCCAACACTAAACATGTTCATTTGGCCTCGCTAACAGAAGTTGAAAAAGAATATGAAGGTTTCATCAACCACTCTCCCATGCCTAAGGTTTCACATGGCCTCATGCAAACAATGTGAGATTCTAAAAAGGCTTCTTAGAGGGTTGCAAACATCTGCTAAAAATAAACCAATAGAACTAATTAAAATTGGATTTTTATTCATGCTTAAAAACAAAACATTTAGGGAAAATGTCAAAAGTTGAATTATTAGCTATGAATAAAATAGTTTGGAATTAACATTCAATTTCAACTGCTATTAAAAAGATCACTTTATTAATCATCCTTGTGAAATAGTTGTCTTAAAATAGATAGGAAATGATAAAGCACAAATGCATCATTTTTAACAACTTAAGGAAAAAAGAAGAAATTTGAAGAAATAGGTCATGAAGCACTCCCTTAAGTGTTAACCTTTGTTGACAAGGATGTGTTCTCCAATTTTAAAACCCTTCCTGTATTATTTTTTCATTCGTAGGATGAAGAGATTCCCTTCTCATAATATTCCAAACAAAATTCTCATAACTTTTAAAAATAAATCTACTATAGGAACAAAAGATATTAAACCGATTTCTTTGTTATCTTTTGACATTCCCATCTATGAAAAATATGAAAGATATGTTGCATTGTACTTATGTGCAACATTTATTTATTTATTTACCTATCCTACTCTAATTTAACAAAAGAAAATTTCCTTCAAGTATAAGAATACTTCTAGTGAAGCCTTGTGCGTAACAGGGTTAGAAATATATCCATACTCGTGTTTAAAAGATAAAATTTAATGCATACCAGAGTATGAAGGACCAGCTACTTTGATGATGAGATCAAGCAATAATGAAAAATAAAAGAGTGGTGTGACCTAATAACTAATTGAAACCATCTTTCAATAGGATCAAGCTATTCTCGTTTCTCTTCTTTGTTTAGGTCACACAACATGTCCTCCTTTTCCATACTATGCAGATTATCTTCTTCAAGATGATTGGTCTTTGGGGTACATACATGATCTACTAAGAGGCATGCTAAGAACTCCTCACTATCAGGTTCCAATGGTTTCTCTCCATTGAATTCTATCCATGATTCTTGAGTCTCCTCAACAAATTGACAATAGGAATCTGACGAGACTTCTAAATATTCTTATGGAGAGACAACTAAATTCTTGACTGCTATCAAGATATGATCTTCCTGAGAGGTGGATATCCCAGCTGCTTCTAGAATGTGGGAAATTTCTTGGAGGAACATTCTTCAAGCTCTTGATCATCCTTGAATTACTCTAGCTGGTTGATGATCCCTATCTCGCAACACAACTTAGTACTCAAGGGTTCTTACAACACCCAAAAAATGATTTATCATCAAAGATTTGAATATTAAAACAAATAAATTAAAACTATTTGCAAAAATAAAAGACACCAAACTTGAACTCCTTGCATTAGTGGGACCCTGCTGTCACCAGGTTATCGGTTCTCACAGGTTAGCCCATCATGAAAGCACAATTTTGCATAAAATAAAGAAAAACACACTTGCATTAAAAGAAGAGAGGACAACCTAACTTTGGAGAAACCCCACCAAAGTGGATGCATGGGCTCTTCCCACATGTCTTACCGTCTTCTCTCTGCCCTTAGGTCATCCATAAAACCAATCCAAAACCATTAAATATATCTAATCCAAATACTACCTATTACCGTTTACAACTCCCTGGCAATGACACCAAAATGTTGGTGCAATTATTTGCATAATATATTACGAAACATAAATTATCAACCAAGATTCATAATTAGTAGAGTTGATACACTATATGTGCCAACAACAGGTGGTTTATCTATGTTTGATGAGTATAGCTCAATCAAGAAAACCATCTAAAACCAATACTCTATTTTCACATTTAAATATAACACTCTTCACACAATTCAAAAATTAGAAAGCAAAACTCATAAACAAGCATATGATCTAAAGTTCTTGCTTAGGTGATGGACCTGTTCATTGATGGCTCATGAAAGGAAAATATGAACTTTGATTCTATCTCCTAGAGCAACTAAACTAAAAATAGTTAACACTCTGTTTTAGGATATCTAAATGCTTCACACAACTTCAAACTTAGAAGAGAAAACTGATAACAAAACTTCTCAAGCAAAATCAAAAGTTTATTCCTTAGGTGATAAGTCTATTCATTAGGGGATCATGAAACGAAGAGATGAACTCAGATCTTGTTCCCTGTAGCAATTGAAAACAATAATCAACAATTCACTCTTAGACAAAAAAAAATCATAACTCTATTCACTCCAATCAAAACTGTGTAGTACTAGAAATAGTCAATATAATTGAGAGGCTTCATTATATGGTGCATGAAGGTGAGAGATGAAGTATGGTCTCATTTCCTGTAACAACTCACTTCAAACTTGCAATAAATTCTTACCTAATTTTGCACATTCTTCAAAATCAATTAATGCATCACAAACATAAATTTAATACAATCTTACAATCTTGCAATTCTGGAAAATTACTTCATTTCTACACAGGAAACATAAGTCTTAATGAGATGTTCCATTTGATGGATTATTTAATGCAAATGATGGACTCCCAACTATTCCTGTGCTGCCACACTTTGCAATCAATTCTAATAGTGAAATAAAAAATGAAATCAAAACAACAAGTATAGAAAATATAAAACTATACTAATAATTTACAATGAGCTTGTCAAGCTAGATCGGTGGCCCTTGCCGATGCCAACATGGAATATTTTATATCAACAGAATCTAAATGCTAAGAGACACACAGGATCATTGAATTCAAACTTCCATTGATCTTCAGCAAATAAATTTACAAAAAGAGTTTTTTCAGAAATCCAATTTGCAACATATTAATTCCTCTCCTTTGGCTTAGAGCCAACACTCAATTTATATGGTTTTTACATTAAAAATTTGGATCTAGACAATCCAATCCAAATCAAAACCATTTTCCATCAATGGAGGTTGATTACAACCATTTATATAATCAAGGAAATGCATTTCCCACGAATCTGGGCATGATCTTAGAATTTATGGAAAATTGGCAAATATTTAGGATGAATCGTTCCCCCTGAGCTAGAGGTCCACACATGTGAGATATTGATATTATGGCCCATGCGTATGCATGAAAACACATATCTGGACAAAACCCATGTCCCCAAATTTTTCGATTCAGCATTATATGCTCGAAAATTGAGGTGAAAATCCAATACCAGAATGTTGGTACCAGAATCCTGTAGATAGGGTTTTAGTACCGAATTAGCACAGTTGTAGCCATGAGTACCGGATTAGTACAAGTGTTGGTAACAGAATAGCACAGACCTACTCCTTTGGTATTGAATGATAAAATAGGAGACCATCAGTACCAGATGAATGCTTCTTAAGAGTTAAACGATTAGGATCATGCAAAATCAAACATTTAACTGAATAAACTCAAGAAAAGTTAAACAAATCATGCTTTAATCCTAAGTTACCTCTTATGCACATGAAAAAGGTCATCAAGTGTATTTATGGAGGAAACAGTCAAGTATATACTTCCTAGCATCGATAGAATAGGCTCAGATAGAGGGTAATATAGGGCATTAGAAGTGTCAAAATGGAGACTCAACAATCATGTTATTTTTCAATAAACCTAACACTCTCTCATAAGTTGGTTTAAAGGAAGGGAACACATTGTTTATTGTATTAGATATTATTCCTTGATTCCATGGCTGATATCACTCTTTTGTTTTGTAGGATAAGGTTTGCAGAGCCAATTTGTTTGCATGACCGCTCCGACATTGAGAGGCATGCGAGAAATATGTTGATCCTTTTCTAGAACCTTGAATTTGATCCTTACCAAGATTCCCCTTTTCATATTTCCATGAGGTCCTGAGATTCCAAGGCTATTGGATCCACCTTTCCTACAGACTTGTCCCCAAACCTCTTCAGATTGATCCCTACTAGATTCTTTTTTTGGGCTTCCCTCTCTCTCGAAACCTAGGCCCAAGGCCTATTGGGTTTTTCCCTTCTTTTCCTCTATTATTTCCTCTAGCCAAATTTCATAGTTGGATTTTTCCCATTGAGATATTTCTAATGAATGTAAACATTCTTAAATCTGAGTTCTTGATTGAAAGTTATGGCCTCCTAAAATTTTCCTAAGCCAAATCTCACCTTTTCTCTCCACTGCCATGTGGCATATGCATGACTCACACTCTCTTATGTCATATGACATGGTGATAATGCTGATGTGGCTCCCACCACCTATCCTCATCATCGTCAGGATTTGTTCTGACTCTTCTTCCCAGCCTTTCGATCACATACTTTGACAAATACATCAGAGCTTCATCGTCCTTGGCATTCATACTCTTCATTATCAGAATCCTTCTCCATCGAAGAAAATCTACTCCTAATATCAAAAATCACTCAAACAACACTCCCCCAATAAATTGTTGGGATTTCATCTCACTCGCTACTCGATTGACGAACTTCATTCATTCTCAGAAGTTGATGACCCTATGGCTACAGTACCCGCAATACATAAATTTATTTCAGTTCCTCAGTTTGAGAATGTTCCTTTGTTTCCTTAGACAAAATCCTTATCTTCTTCTTTCACATAGTGATGTTGTTCACAGCTGAATGTTTTAGTGAATTATGCATGCTCTTTTGAAGATAATCCCCTTTTCCTTCTAAGAAACCAACATCGGAACCACAAGATTATTACTTTGCAAAGTTTCACAAGTTTAATTCTCGAGCAGATTGCCAAAGAGAAACTCTCTCGAGTCGTCGATATTTTCCCTGAGTGAACGATCAGATATTTCTGATGCAACATTATTCGAGTTATAGGTTTGGATGATCAAATTTAACACTCTGAACGGTCTCCTTTAGACTCTGAATGAATTTTAATTGTAACCATTGATTGTCACCGGAATTCGACGATCTAGATCTTACCCATACAAAATGGAGCTATGCAGGAATATTCTTCGATACATGTTTTCAATATCTTGAAACTTCACAATTTTTCTGGATGCAAAATGATTAGCTCTGATTACACGTCATCACTTTTTTGGGCTTTAACCTTCAGTATGTGAATTGAAGAAGGAATATTCTTAGATTAATTTCTTCGATCCCTTTTCACTGACACATTAGAGAAGACTGTGAAATAGCTCCCCCGATGGATGATGCAAATTTCTCCAGAGTTGTTGAATAGATAGATCTCTCTCTCAGAGTTAATACGTTGGGATGGGAATTGAATAGGTGATCTAGATGGATCTCGATGGCCATCCACCTTTTCCACTGAATCATTATTTTGAGCCTGTGGTTTTGATAAACCATGATATTCACCCTTTTGATGGGGAATGGAATGTAATGTCATCACCATTTTTTAACTACATACATCATGCAATGATTTCCTAGTGGTCATATGTGCATGCCTACAACATAGCGTTAATGCATTGGATTCTATTAGAACTCCGCAGTTAAGTGCGCTTAGGCTAGAGTAGTCTTGGGATGGGTGATTACCTAGAAAGTCCTAGTGTTTTACATACCTATGACATTTTATAAACTTAGTCAAATTTATCCCACATTCATCATGGGAATTGTTCTCATCTCACTCTTTGATATATAATTAAGGTGAAGGAGGTCCTTTAAGCATGAAATGAAGTGTGATGTAAATCTTGTTGTGAATGAAGCATAGCCAATATCTCTTTATTTTCATAGATAGGCTACCCCATTCTGTTAGTTTGTGTTCTATAATGTTTTTCTCTCTTGCTCATTAATAGAAGTTGGTTTTCACTATATTTATGTGTTATCCACATTATTTCTGCGTATTTCCTTGTTATATATTGGTTATATTTTTGTCTTCATGTCATTCTCAACATAATCTAGATCAGTGGTATCAAAGCAGGTTGCTCCTTGTCATTTCTCATAGCAGGTCCCCGATGAGGTCAGGGTATAGAGAGTTGGTTATCGAGTTAGTTTCTCTTGAGGACAATTGCTCTCTCTAGCTCAAGCGACCTCCCATGGCGGAAGAAAAGAGAGATGACAAAGTAGGAGATCCTTTCAAGAAGTTTCTTGAGGAATCCCTCATGTGATAGAGGAACGAGATGATGGAAAACTTTGCTCAAATCCTTTGAAGACTACTGATGGCGACGACTGAGGCATCTTTGACAAGAATTCATTTCACAAGTGCGAGACCCTTCAAGGTACAAGTTAATTTTGTTAAATTATGAGCTTGATTTATTATGTAGATCAATTCTCTTATTTTCTTCAATACTTTGTTTCCATCTTAATACACTTCAACAATTCCAAATCATAATCGAATAGAAATAACTATGTAGATAAGTAAACATGCACATCAACAACACATATACCCTCGGGAAACCTTGTACAGGGAAAAAAACCCCAGCAAACAATATTCCTTTATTGCATTAATAATGTAATATCTTTTACAAATATCCACCATGAATGTTCTTCTCTCAAAGAGCTTTCCAAGATGACTCTGACCTGAAAAATACTTAAAAGACCTTGCTGAAATACACCTCTGATATGTTGCCTCTTTATCATTGATGTGCTCCTCTATTACTTCACCTTCAACCTGCATATGAAAACTGTGTTGCAGAACTATATTGAAAAATTGTGTTGAAGAGAGGATTCAACCTCTTCTTATATAGGTTGAATAGGGGTAGCGGAGAGGCTCGAAATAGTAACCTAAATGCATTCTTTAGTCATAACGCAACTTTGTACTTTAGTTCGAACTTAGAACTAGACTTGGGATTGGTTACAACTCAGCATTACACTTTATTTCGAACTTAGAACTAGACTTGATACTAACATGCTTTACTTCGAACTTAGAACTAGACTTAAGAATTTAGTTGCAACTCAACATTACACTTTAGTTCTAAGATAGAACTAGACTCAAGACTTTAGTTGCAACTCAACACTACACTTTAGTTCTAAGATAGAACTAGACTCAAGACTTTAGCTGCAACTCAACATTACACTTTAGTTCTAAAATAGAACTAGACTTAAGACTCTAGTTACAACTCTTGACAAGGCAATTCGAAATTCTCTTCATGGTGGATAATGTTTACACATGCCAATGCACTAGATCAATACAATTACATCATTTGCAATATTAGAAATATTGTTTGTTTCTAGCTCATAGGAATTTTATATTCAAACTAACTTTTGCTAGATGCCTTGACTTTTGGTCATGGCTCACAAGGTTTGACTAGGCTCACAGAGGTTGTATGTTCCCCCTAACTTTTGCACTAGTCTTTCTATGCTCACAAAGGTTATGTGTTCCCCTTAAATTTTTCACTAGACTATCTATGCTCACAGAGGTTGTACGTTCCCCSTGACWTTTGCATTAGACTCACATATCATCTCGTTCATCCTGAATTTTGGTTTGACTCATAGAGKTTGTACGTTCACCCTAKATTTTGTCAATACCTAACAAGACTGGTTGATTCTCCAAATCTCCCTAGCTAGCCTCAGGGTGGCCCATATGGCCTCTCATTGGAGAATGACAATCAATGCTACCAAATTTAACACTCCCTCTCAGCAAGGGAGTCATTCTTAGCCACACCAAGCTTACCTCTCAGCTGCACAAACTGTCTCGAGGTTAGAGGCTTGGTCAAGATATCAGCTACCTGCTCACTCATGACTATATACTGTAACTTTACATTTTTTCTCTTGACCAAGTCTCGGATGTAGTGGTAACTCATGTCAATATGTTTTGACTTGTCATGAAATATCGGGTTCTCTGTCAATTTTATGTAACTTTGACTATCATAGTGAACTACTATCATCTCGAGCTTGTCGCCAAACAACCCAGAAACCAATTTTCTAAGGCATACTGCTTCCTTTCTAGCATCACTTTCTACAATGTACTCAGCCTCTGTTGTACTCTGTGAAATGGATCCATTATTTTGGCTTGACCAAGAGATCATAGTGGATCCTAAACTGAAGCAGTATCTGGAAGTAATCTTTTGATCCACTGGGCTTCCTGCCCAGTTAGCATCTGCATACCCATGTAGAAATAAACCACCACTGGGTGTATATCTCAAACCATAAGTAATGGTCCCTCTAAGATATCTCAAGATGTGCTTTGCTGCCACCCATTGTTTCTATATCGGTTCAGTCATGAATTGACTCATTGCAATCACTTCATAGAATATATCTGGCCAAGTGTGAATCATGTACATCAATGAACCAATCAACTACCTATACATGGTCGGATCCACCAAATTTGAACCTGTATCAGAATCATGCAGCTTCTTCAGGTTGGAAACCATCGAAGTAGACATGGATTTGCAATCCATCATACCAAACCTCTTTAGTACATCCACTGTGTATTTTCCTTGTTCCATAAATATGTCGCCCTGTCTTTTCCACACTTCTAATCCTAGGAAGTAATGCATCAAGCTTAAGTCTTTCATCTCAAATTTTGAGGTTAGCTCCATCTTACACTAGGCTATTATCCCTTCATATCCTATTAGAAAGAGATCATCAACATATAGGATTAGTATAACAGGTTGGTTACCTCTTACCTTGAAGTACATATTTGCATCAGCATCACTTTTCTGAAAGCCCAGGCTTTTAAGAAAGCCATCAATCCTATCATACCAAACTCTGGGAGCTTGCTTAATACCACACAAGGCCTTCCTTAGCTTTCATACATGAGTGTCTTTGTTGTGCAGTATAAAACCATCTGGTTGTTCCATAAATACCTCCTATTCAATCTTTCCATTCAAGAGAGTTGTTTTTACATCCATCTGATGTAGCTTCCAACCAAGTACGGAAGCTAAATAAATAATAGCTCGAATGGAGGTATACCTAGCTACAGGGGAAAAAATCTCTTCATAGTCGATTCCTTCTTTCTGAGTGAAGCCTCTAGCTACAAATCTTTCTTTGAACTTTTCCATACTTCCATCAACTACATGTTTGATATTATAGATCCATTTGGAATAAATTGTTGAATTGTCTTTTGGCCTTGGCACAATGTCCCAAACATTTCTCTTTATAATAGACCTGTATTCCTCAAGCATGGTATCCTTCCATAATTGTAATTTATCTTCTTCTTCAAATGAATAAGGTTTGACATCACTAATGCTGCTCATCAGTGCAACATAGCTTCCAAACCTATGAGGCCTCTTCCTTTCCCTGAAAGTTCCTTTGGGAGCAGTTATCCTTTCTACTTCCTGCACTATTTCTTTAAGCCATCCTGGATTCCTTTTGGCTGGAGGTTCTTCAAGATTTATTTCTAACACTTCAGCGAGTTCTAGGGGATCATTACTTGGCCCTTCATGAGATTCCTCCCTCTAATCATCTGACTCTTCATTTTCAGAAGAGGGTGAAGCTAGTTGAACTTCTTCTGAATCCTGTTGAATCTCTTTGGATTTCTTAAATGTGGCTTCCTCATGGAAAGTCACATCTCTTCTTACCTCTATTTTCCTCTAACCTGGTACATAAATCCTGTAAGCCTTGGAGTTCTCATTGTACCCCACAAACACCCCTTTCTTGCCTGAGGGTTCCATATTTGTCCTATTTTCCTTAGGGACATGAATATACACATGAAATCCAAATATCCTTAGATTCCCTACTTCAAATTTGATCCCTGATAAGACCTCTTCAAAAGTCTTGTCCTTCAAAATATCATGTGGACACCTGCTCTGAATATACACGACAGTGGAGGTACCTTTTGCCCATAAAGAATTTGGCAGATCCTAGTCAAACATCATTGCTTTCATTGCCTCATAAATAGTCCCTTTTTTCCTCTCAGCAACACCATTTTGTTGAGGGTTATATGGCATGGTCAATTGTCTCTTGATTCCTACTGGCTTGTAGAAATCCTCAAACTGAAGAGATTCAAACTCTCCTCCATTGTTTGTTCTAAGGATTATGATGTGATTCCCTTCTTTCTTTTCAATAAAGGATTTATACTCTTTGAATTTATCAAATGTGTCACTTTTAGCTTTAAGAAAATAAATACAACATTTTCTTGAGTAATCATCAATAAAAATGACATAATACAAAAAACCACTAAGTGAGGGAGATGACATGGGACCACATACATCAGAATGAACTAGATCTAAGATGCCCTGAGCTCTGTTGTCACTACTAGGAAATGATTTCTTTGTATTTTTACCTAGCATCCCTTACAAATATCATTTTTACTGCATACCTTACAAATTTCATTTTTACTAAGATAAATAGAGGGCATGCCACATACCATGTTCTGTAGATATGGAAGAGCTTTGTAATGAAGATGTCCAAGTCTTCTGTGCCACAACTCGATGGAGCTAGTTGTATCATGAGCCAATGCCTAAAATGACTCTCCTGACATGACATACAGTCCTCCACTGCGAGTTCCAATGGGTTCTATTTTACTTAAGTGGCTACCTTTATCCCATAGTAGTGCCTTCCTGTCCTTGAAGATCACCCAATATCCCTTGTCCTCAAGGGCTGCAACTGATAGTAGATTCTTCTTGAGCCTTGGAACATATAATACTTCATCAACATGAAGTCTAGCCCCAGATTCCAATCTGAAGGAGATAGAGCCTACTCCCTCTATCTTGTAAGAGCCTACTCCCTCTATCTTGTAACATTTTTCATTCCCAAGCTCGACCTATTTTGAAAAAAAAAGAAATCTTGAAATCTGAAAGGATCTCCTTGTACCCAGTCATGTGCTTTGATGCACCACTGTCTACTAACCAAGTTTTTGGCCTTGTGAAAACTGAAATGGATAAGGAAGAAACCAAATTGTATGATTTCCTATTTTCTTTCTCATTCAGAGGACTTTTCTGATTTCTATTGGATTCATCATCATCAATAGTTGAGGCATGATGTTTCCCTTTCCTAGGATATTTCTTTCTAAACCAACAATATTTAGCAAAATGACCCAACTTATTGAAACTAAAGAATTTGATATTAGATATATCAATATTCTTGGCTTTGAATGTATCTTTGGTGTTTGACTTCCATTGAGAGCCTTCTGGTGTTGGAAGATTGGTTGTTGTCATTGATGTCAACCCTAGTCATTGGTTTTGGACCGCATGATTGATGAAGGTATTTGTACATGAAGGAAAATGCACATGTAGATAAAACACCCATGTATGGATAGTATAAATCATGTTGTTTCCAGTGTTATGTGCCACGTCACATGGTTCCTCATGGTTGAGGAGAAATCAATTTTTGAAGATGACAAAGTGAATTGAAGAAGGAAGTACATGTAGGCCCTGAAGATAATTAAAGAAAATAATTACAAAATAAAAAAGTGTCAGGTTGGCTCTAATGTTAAAAGGAAGTGACATAAATGGTATGAATAAATATCATTATACATTCATTTGATATACAAGTATAATTTAAGAGGAAATCAAAAGTAAAAAAGGACGGATTTCAAGGGAGGATGAAGTCTTTTGGTGATGTGTTCTAAGGTATGTTATTTTCAGGTCATCTTACCATTTTCACTATAACTTTTTTTATAGAATGATTCAGATGGTGAAATTGATATGGTATTGAGAAGACATATCAAGGTACATGTTAGTCCCTAAAGTTGCACTCGACTGCTAAAGGAAAGCTAGGGCATCATTGATTTATTGCAAAAGTGTTTTGAGGGTTTTATGATTGTTTTTTTTTTTAGTAAGGTGGTTTGAAACTAGTTTCAAGGTAACAACATAACATGAAAAACAATATTAAAACAAAGTATATCCCAATGACTGAATAATAGGTAAACACAAAGATGGGTCAAACAAATTAAGAAAAAGGAAGGTGAAACCTTCAATTTGATAACTTGACAAGAAATCTTGCCTCAAAATATTATAAAGAAACAAGATTATCTGCTTGATATCAAACTTGAAAAATTATCTTTACAGTTAAATTTCCACTGTATAAATTATCAGTCAAGAATAAAAAAACATTGCAATTCGAATAATGAATTCAAGCATGAATAAAGAAATAACAAAATAGAAAAAGAGGGTCTAACCATCCATATGCCTTTGGTATTAAGTGTCAAATTGAACATAAATGCCTTTACAATGTGCTTCACAAAAAGGTCCCTTGGATCTCCAATTTTTCGACCTTTACTTCTCATTCTACAGAGTTTATGTAGAAACAATACATAATTATCAAGATCCAAAAGAAATGGATCTGAAAACCTCATCATCTATATTTAGTTTCTTGTTTCAAATAATCAAGGAGATGATACAATCTGATCTCCAATTCAAATTGATGAGGTGGCTTGTCAATTGATGTCTATGAGATTTTTTAGGAAAACAAATCTGGTAAATTCCTGAAAAATAGGGTCCAACAATCTTTTTGTATCTCTTAAATGGTGATAGTTGTGTAAAAACCAAGAGAGGTTTTTGTGAAGGGGAATGTTCCCAAAAAAAAACTCTTTTGGTTTCAACAAATTCCTTTCTAGATGTTATGTAACATCTTCTGAAGATAAAGACTATAACAGGTAAAAAACAGAGTATTTTTTGTATCTTTATCAGAAAATCAGGCCTCAAAGATCAATTCGAATCTCTTAAAATGTGATTGTTGTGTGAAAACCGAGAGAGGTTTTTGTGAAGGGGCATGTCCCCAACAAAAAACTCTTTTGGTTTCAACAAATTCCTCTCCAACTATTCTGCAACCTCTCTTGAACAAAAAGACTAAAACAGGTAAAAATAACAGAGTATTTCCTATAGCTTTTTTGGTTCTTCTCTTAATGATTCTTTACATCTAATAGTACTTTTGCCAATTCTGAAATAATGTTTCCATCATTGCTATGTTTCCCTGTGTAGCCATGAGTCTTTGAACCTTCACAAGGCATATCATTGTTGACATATTTATCTTACATGTTTTTATCTAAACCATTAGTTACTTTTGGTTCCATTTCAATCTCTGTTTTCTTGTAATCTTGTGTAGCATCAGACATATTATTATCCTTCCAGGATTTACTAGAAGGAAACATACTAGGAACTATTGTAGTCTTCCAGTGTTTATGAACCTATCTATGAGATGTAAGCCACTTTCCTTTATCACGAACCTTCCAACTCTTGAGGATGGGGTGACGTTTCAACTCAGGAAACTCAGCAGACACATCTAGAAGCTCTATTGATCCCCCACTTTGCCTAAGCACCTCACCAAAAATAGCTTCATCTTCAACTCATTGCCAAGTCCAACATTCCATTTTTTCAAGATATCAGGTGCCTTATAAATTGTTCCATCCCCACTGCAAGGTACATCACATAATATGCGATAAAAAAGTAACTATGTTATACTTTATGCATGGGTGTCTTCATTCATCTCAAGTCTTCCATTACCTTTATCCTTTGTCTCATTTGTTGTTTGTGTCAGCATGCCATTATTTTTGCAATGACAACTTGGAAAGTTTTGTGCTTCATGATTGGTTACCAACAAGTTAGCAATGCACATCCTCTTCGTCTGATGAATGAGAAGATTGCACCGTTGAACATCAACATCATTTGCTATGACCATTCCCTTGGGTAGAAACACAAGCTTAGTTGATTTGTGAATCATCTCTAGAAGTTGAAATGTTTTTTGACCCAGTTGCTGCACATATATCAAGAACATAGTGGTGCGACTGTACATCAAAGAAAAGGAGTGGCACCATGCTCACAGCCTCCTGTCGGTTTATGTTTCCAATCTCGTTTTCTTTCTTTAAGAATTCATGAATCCTTTCAAGCATTTGGTTTTTCCTTAGTTGCATGTGAGATAAATTCAAGTGCCAAGAAATCTTTGTTGGATACCAGGGTAAAGGCCTAATATGTTCAACCACATTGCCACCTACATCCTCAGCATTGAGAGATGCCAAAAACTCATTTTCAAGTTGGGATAAAATGTCATCAGAAAATTGCCCACTAGAATTTATTCGAAAAGCTGGGGGTAAAGGTTTTTTAAGAATAGATATAAATTCATCCCATTCCTCATTAGGTATAATGCCTTGTTCCTGTGGATAACGATCATAGCAGTGTGCCATTCAGGTCGAATCCATCTACGAGGTACTCCCCTGTTCCAATTCGGATTTTGCTTATCTGGAAGAAGGAATTGGTTTACAAAATCTATAACCACATGCTCTTTCTTCCAGCATCTTTCTCCTCCAACCACCAACTTGCAAGCCTTTGCAATGGTCTGCTCTGTCACTAGCATCAACATCTTACCGATCTCCACCTTGTGACCATCAAAATTAAGAGTGAACTCCATGGAGACCTTCTCATCATAACCTTGACAAGTGGTAAGGAATTCAAGCCACCTAGCATCTCTGAACCTTTGAACCATCTGAGGATGAGCTTCAAGAATTTTGGCACCCTCTGGTTCTATTCTGACTAGTTGTCCGCTCCTCTTTGGCACCATCAAAACACAATTTTGTAACTAGCGCCCTCGGGTTCCAAATTTTTCACCTGCAATCTGTTAGTGTATTTCGTTCCTTTGAGCGAATACCTGCGCCTAAAGTTAGCAAAATCAAACAGGTATAATATAACGATCATTGAGAATCGGGTGAATTAAAGTGAGTCTTGTGCGGGTACACAATAATCAGGTTATGAAACAGTTTGAATCGGTAAATGATTTCAGGATTTTTTGGATGCATGTGAACTCCCAATCCATGATTCCTGTCATCATAATGAAATGTGGATGGCAGGCGCGTATCAAGGCATGATTATTTTTGCGCTACAGGAATAGACTTATTCCCGTAGTGCTATTTATGACTTAGAAAAATTTGAAAGTTTGAAATTCAAATAGGCATATAAGGTGACACCTCATTTTAAAACCATGTCTTTCAAAATCAAACTTAAATAAACTATCCAAAAACTGTAATGCAAACCATAAAACACTAAAAACAAAAATCAAAATCAAATAGAAACAGAAAATGAAGTGTGGGCAAGAAGGGTTTAGGATAAGGATTTATCACTAAACCAAGACAAAATTAGAGACTAACAGTACCTATGGTAAAAGTTTCATCTCTTTATTCGCTATAATTATGGAGATACACTCTGTGGAAGATAGGGTTTTTGACCAGTCCTAAAGCTAGTCAATAAATAGGTGTTCCGAGTAAAATAGTCATAAATTATTCATAGAGAATCCAAATGAAGTGGGACCAATTTCATTGGAAATATTATGAACTTTAGTTTCTTGTGTGCGAGTTTAAGAACTGGATGTTAAATATTGAGCATGGGGCATTCTGTACAAATTCTCTCTACTGAATAAAACATAATTGAATAAAGTCTACCATTCTTTCTATAACTTGTTTTTGGGGAGGATTCAAGGAGTGAAACTTGGAGAAGTTTCATAGAATACATTGAGAAATATTAT
>ML782189.1:63749-105895 GCA_009831015.1 Picea engelmannii
TACTATGGCATACAAATTGGAGTTGCTTGCATCTTCATGAGTACACCCAGTTTTCCATGTTTCATGCTTAAAGAAGGTTATAGGTGACAAGATCCTAGTTCAAACTATATTTCCAGAACTTGATGAGGAAGGAAAAATCATGTTGGAGCTTGAAGCCATCATTGACACAAGAATTTGCCAGCTGAGGAATAGATCCATTTCAGAGTATCTCATTAAATGGAGGAAACTACTGGCTGAAGATTCCACTTGGGAAGACGAGTCTTTTATACAGAAGCATCCAGAGTTACTCAAGCGTTGCGGACAACACTTGTCTCAAGGGGAGAGGCATGTTAAGCCCTAATATTGTCTCATTACCCCTTAATTGGGGCATATTATATTAGTAATGTTATTTTATTTATGTCAGCTTTAGGCCATTAGTTGTAATTATACCTCCTAGTCTCCTATATATACCAAGGAGACATTTTCATTTTGAATCATCTTGTACTTGAATATTTAAGTGGGGTAAAAGGAGGTTTCCCCCTTGAAGAGGATTATTATCTAAAATTATCTCTCTTTCAAGGCGTTGAGTACCTTTTCTGAGGATTTTCTATGCTATATTGATATTTGGTTCTTAACATTGGGCCACACCGATGGTTATGTTAGGTTCTCATTGTCCTATCTCATATTTTTCTTCACAAGAAATGGAGGGAGGTATGGATAAAACTTTAAATGTTGATCATTTTGTCAATGAAGAAAATATGGACACTCATGAAATGAATCTTTCCCCACCCATGGACAATTTGGAATTAGTTCCTCTTAATTTGGATTCTCCTGTTGTTACGAATTCTCCTTATGTAACTGACATAGAGATATAACGTTTTCCTATTGTTGATGGATCATTTATTGAAACTTCTTGTTCTAATGATTATTGTAATTTTCTCCTCTCTTCTAACCGTGAATATGATTTGGAATATATTTTAGATCCTCATGTTGTGCAGGAGAAAGAAATCCACACTAATTTTTTCACTCAAGGAGAATAAATAAACATACAAGACATTCCTCTTGTAACAAAACAACTCACTTCTTGTTTACAAGAGAAAAACTATCTTGAGGAAGAACATGCTGATTGTAAAACCATTCCTAGTGTGGAGCACATTGATTCACAATCATCTAACAATGTTTTTAAAGAGGAGGAACTACCATTCAGGAAGTCACTTTATGAAAATCCCTCTTGTTCTAAAGAAACTTTTCATTCTCTGAATTCTTCCACTTATTTCTATTTATATCATGATCTATTTAATCGTTTAACTTTGCATGGAGATACCCATGGTCCTATTCAAATAGGCTCAATGGGGTTGACCCTTATTGAATTACTTGATGGTGGTGATGGGAATTTGGAAGTTATAGAGGATACTGCCTCTTCCCGTGAATTAATTATAACCAATCCTTATCATCCTTTTTCATGGGATGAAGAGGATTCTATAGAAAATGTGTATCAAAGGATGTATTCTTCTTTTTCTTCTTCATTTTTGATAAATAATGAATCTCCTTGTTCAAGTATCCCTTTGCTGAATATTTTTAATACTAGCGGATCTCACCATTGTTTCGAAATTATCTCTCATACCATGGTTGGTCCTAACCCATGCATAACTTATGATATCACTAGTCTATCTAGTCTATCTCAAGTAGTTGGTTACTTAAATTATGAGTCCAAGGAGGTTTTCCAAGATAATGAGGTACTTCAGTCTATGTCGATGGTTATGTCAGGTCCTCATTATTTTGGTTTATCTTTAGGGATAAACAACTTTGTTGGTACAAAGATTCTCTCACCAAGCACACTTTATACAAACTCTATGCACAATTATCATTTGGTATGCTACTTTCCATCAAACTCCTTCCATCAATTCTATGCTAGAAGTGCAATATTTTACGATAGAATTGAAGCATGCTTGGAGAGATATTACTTGGAAAGATTTCCCATGAAATATCATTATCATATATTTAATATGGTAAATAGATTTTATCATGAGTTATTTTTTCCTACTTTTAGTTGATTCTTATTCCAAGCTCTGTCATTAATCGTTTTTCTTGAACATATGTTTGCATGCTTGGGATAAATTGGATGGCTACATTGGCATTATGATTTTACATAGCTCATTTTTCAGCCATTAGTAGCATAGGAAAGGAGTAGGGTAGAGAGACTAGTGTCTTTCTTTGCATAGTTTAGTTTTGCTTTCTATTTTTTAATTAGTTTTATGTTTTAAATTTCTTTTCATTACTATTGGATGATCAATAATTGGATTCTCAGTAGAGGTGGAGAGAAATAGAAGGCTTGACCACTAATTTCCCCTTTATTGGATCTTTCAATTTAGTTTTGATATCGAGAAAATTTTACTTCATTTTAATCTCAAATTTCCTCCACGTGTTGGGTAATTTTTAAATCACTGATTTCATGCATGATCATCATGTCAAATCTTGTCCAAACATGTTTTCATCTTACAAGTGGAATATGTTAAAATGAATATACTATTTAGATCCTCTTGGGATGAAAATGAGCACTCAAAGATATTCAATCATCATATGAATACGATTCTAACAAAAATCTTTTGATTGATCAAATTGATTATGAGGGTTGATCTTGATGTCCCATACATATTAATATTAAATTATGAGTATTAAAAATCTTCCCATTTGAAATTCAAGCCACTCCCAACCCTTGTAATCTCCTGAGATGATTATTTTTCCTTTGGTTCTGATTTATCCAAATATTTTCTTCCACATCCACTATTTTCTTTGATCACTTTCAACCAACATGATTTTATGTTTATACCTTTTTAGAATAATGAACTTAGCTGATTTTTTATTTCATTTTAGTTCCTTTTTGTTAGCACTTTTACCTTTAATTTCCAAGCATTGGCTGCACATATCTTACGCTCAGTTTAGTTTATTTTTCAAGAATGTGTTTCATCTTTATCTTGCATATTTCTTCATTCAAGCTTCCTATCATACACAACAACAAGAGACCTCCATTCACACTTTCTAGATGCATTTTTTTTACAATTCTGGACAATGTGGTCATTTAAATATCTCTGTTGATGTCCTTTTCATAAATTACTTGGGAACCAATCTTTATGTTACCCAACTTACTAATTTATCAAAGACTCAATCTCACCACTGTCCATTCAATGGATTTTCATACCTGATATTTTATTCAACAATATATTTTCATCATTTAGGTTTATTGATTTTGGGTTACCTATTTTTTTTTTTTTAAGTAAAAAAGGAGGATCCTGTTATATTAGAGTGGCATGTTTATAGAGTTTTTTTGAAGTGCCAGCTGGCCCACCAACAAAAAGGAAACTAAGATAGTTGGCCTTATGATGACACTTGTTTTCAAACAAACAAAAAATTACCAGGCTGTCCTCCTGCCCGAAGGAAACCAAGACGCATGGCCACATGAGATTCAGTTCATTCTTTAACTTCCTACACATAGAATTGTTATAAAATAGGTGAACTAAAGTTCTGGTTTGAAACAAAATAAAATTTCTAGCTATGAACATTCACAGGACCTTTTAACCAGTAGTCTCGTTTGCTTCACCCTTCTTGCGCCTTTTGGCTGGAATCGCGTAGTCTTGCGTGCAGGTAGGGCACTGTTGGCGTGGGGATGTTTTGGAGTGAGCTGCATACATCATGTCAAGGCGATGGATGATTTGAATGGCCCTGAAGATTTGGTCATCCACCATGCTTCACATTTCAAAGAGTAGTTCTAGGTAGCCCTGGTTGATGAGGGGAGGCTAGTCCTCCCATTCCTTATGAATAGAAGAGATGAGAGGTGGCCTCTATGCATGAGTCTCCTCCGTGCCTTCATTTGCTTGTCTAACTTGGCGTGCGGGCTACCTTTCCTGATGTTCCACTTCCTATGGAGGTGCTCCGCTTGTTGGGTTAGCCTGCTCGTCTGCGTTGTCTGAAAACTCTTCCTTGACGTAGCAAATTGTGAAATCCTCTACTGGATATTCCTCCCTGTGACTGTGTGAGATTCCTAGAGCTGGAAGCTTGGCCTCGCTCCCAAAATTAGTGGGGGGATTCCAATTTTATGGGATAGTGAAAAGGAGATGTTCTGGATAATATTGGATGGGTTCATTCGGAACAGTCTCCACCATGTATGCCATGGGAGGCATTCCAAGTCTCCCATGCTTCCTAGTTCTCCGAGTAGACGCAGGAGCCAACGCTTTTTCAATTTTTTTCTGTCGTTTCTTGCGGGAGTTGTAAGCATACCACGTCATGCCTCTTCAAGGCCATCCTCATGCTCTTGGCATGTGGATGAGCCAATATATGGCTGAAATACCAACTAGAAGGTTATCCCTGCTCCAACACTCTGGAGGTTCATCTTTTGGCCATTCAATTTGCAAATGCATCACATAACCATCCAGGCAACTGATAAGGGTGAGAATGACTGACATCTCTGGCCATTAAGGCTGAGTTCTTAGTGCGTTGGTGTGTCATCCTCCTCGCTCACTTGAGAGGCCTCATCCACTGGTTATGGCTATTTGGTCTCCCTCCCATCTTTAATGGTGAGGAGATGGGAGTCGGTGGCCATTATTTATGGCATTACCCGGTGTGTGTCCACTTGTCCTGCCTGCTCTAAGTGGAACCTCATCTGGGGGTTGGAGATCCCTGTTGGCTAAATCTTGGCACCGTTTTGAGATATATGAGTCATCAGAGGTGTGGGCTTCCCAGTAGAAGTGTTTTGTCTCCTTAGTTACTCCTTCATTTGCTAGGCAGTCCGCTACCCTATTTGCGTCTCTTTTCACGTGGGAGGGAATGATGTCGAGGTTGGTTCTAAGACGGCTTCCAAAATCCTCTAGCATCCCTGAGATTCGACAGCTGGGTGATATTTTCAGCGGATTTTTACCATGGAGGATCTTGGTGATTAGATGAATGACAATTTGTGAGTCCTCCTCTAGGATGAGCTCGTGACAGTGTCTATCAATTGCTTCTTGGAGACCTCACAATAGGCCTGTTAAATCTAACGTATTATTTGTTGTTTCCCCCAAGTAACCTACTACTAGATAGAGGATCTCTCCATTGGAGTTTCTGAGTGTGGCTCCATATCCCACTGGTCCCAGGTTCCCTTTGGATGCCCCATCGAAGTTGATCTTTATGAAATCTGTTGGAGAAGGGGTCCATATGGTTGAGTTGCTATGCTAACATTTGGGTGTCTTCATTGTCATTTGATTGATCAAGTTAGGTTGTGTTGGCAGCCCAAAATAATTGTTAAATTTTCATATCAATTAAACGATCTATATAGATTCCTAACTGGGGTCATGAATTTTTATTACTCTTCATGAACAATTTTCGAAATGACAGTTGTAAGTTGCCGCTTTTTCCTATTGTTTTTTCATGCTTCATTCATGACTGAAAGCATGAAAACGAAGCATGAAAACTTGCGACTGTGTTACCATTCTGTTTTAAAATTTTATTAAAGGCAAATTGTTTCTATAGTTTATTAATGAAAGTTTGTTCCTTTCCATGAAGAACTATTCTCATTGTTTCGATTCCTTGAACACCAAGCATGCTTAGGGATTGATGGTTATATCAACAAAGGGTTTGTTTGATTTGCATTTTGGTATGGTTTTTTGTTTAATTCTTGGTTATAAGTTTCCTTTTACTAGGCCTTTGATTTTGATTTTTAACATCCCCCAAACCTTATGATCAAACCCACTGTGCACGCACTTATTTCCTTTTAATGCTTTGGTCCTAGCTTGTACTAAATGCAAAGGTGGAAATACGATTTGTAGTCAGCCATCATTTCCAAGACTGGCCTTGGGATTTGCAAACCCTCTTCGCATGCATTTCAATTAAACACCCATCTTATCATTATGATTTTTCTACTCATACACCGTTCACTGCTGGTGTTTCTCAGGCTCGGGGTATGGCTCTATTTTGTTCTTACAAACCCTCCCTACATGTTATGTTTGATTGATTACCCTCTCGTCTAGTATGGCTCCTATTGTGAGAGTCGAACCTAATGGAATTCAAACTCTGCTCTTATATGACGATGCCAGAGAAGATCTGGAGAGAATTGGTTGGCTCGTTTTCATTAGAAAATTTTAGGGTTTCAATTTACAAACTACCCAGGAATTTGCTTTCTTCTTCGATGGGTGTAGAGCTAAGGTGGGTGATATCCAACTTGAGGTTATAGAGGATTTCTTGAGTCAAGCTACAGGACTACCTGTAAGCGGTCAAAGGTGGTTCAAAAATGCAAAAGTGGAATAAGTCCCTTGGAGTCTATTTTTTACATCTCGGAAAATAAAAGGGTGTGACAAAGGTATGCCCATCTCTTCACTAAACGTTCGCTGGCATGATCTGCTTGCTGTATTGAAACAGTTCGTCACCTGTGAGGGACGTTTCGATCTTGTATTTCTCTATCATTTGTGTCTGCTTATGATTTTTATGGGGTTTCCCTTGAACATGTCGTATTACTTATTGAGGAGTCTTTATAAAATGGGCAAAAGGTATAGAAAGTAGTGGTCAGACTCTAGCCTCTTCCATCACGGCCTAATTAAAATATTTCTTGTGCATCAATTAGAATTGCAGAGTGATAATTGGGACTCATTCTTAATTAGAAATGGTTTCTCTAATCCAATGGTTGAAGAAATTGATAAACTCGTGGTTGAAGAAACCCTTCTCTACCCTATAGTGCCCCTCTCACCTACCCAGGCCTGTGTCTCAGCCTCCTACAGAAAACCCTTGATCGATCCAAAGGTTATTGAACAGACCCGTGAGTAGGTTGTACATCCTAATGACTGTGTTAAAAAGTTAAAGAAACCTACAGGGAAGGCATCTAAAAGCAATGCTGATATAAATTTTAGGAACAAGAGAGTCGGGAGACTAATTTCAAGAAGGCTTCGTAACAATTCGAACTCTCATGTGAGCTCGATCAGCATGATTGAGGTTCATGAGAGTTCGGACTCTGAAATCGATAGATTCCTTGCTGAAGAAGACCTTCATTCATTCGAGCCACACCTTGATCGGCCCTATAACTTTGTTGACAATTTACCTCCCTATCTGAAAAACAATGCAGAGTTTCCAAGTGTTAAATTGATTAATGAATCTACTGTCAATATGGAAGATGCTCCGGTTCACAACCATGTTTGTTCCCATGCAACCGCCGCACAGTCAAAGTGTGAAGTCTATCTATCTTGGATTGATAGATATTATACTGATATCCCTATCCTAGAGTCACGGGTTAAGGCTCTAATTGATTAGATTGATGTCTTAATGAAGGAAAACCATAGGCTGGAATATGCTATTCAAGGAAAAGAAAAATGTATGAAGACAACAGGCAATGTAGTATTTAAAAATGTTGAGGCTGCAACAACCATTGTAAATTCCAAGGTTGTCTGATACGATTTGATCTCATAGTTGGAGGTATGATTACCTATCTTAAAATATGATTGTTTGTTGAAACTAGATTGCCTTGTTCTTTTAATAAATTGGATTTCATTTACTAAAATAACTAGCTACAAAATCACAAGATTTTGTAGCCAGTTATGTTAATTCGAAATGTGTAAATTAATGGTTGATTTTGTATCTAAATCTTTCTATTTTCCTTTTTCTTTCAGGATATTCAAGAATCCATGATTACAAATTGATCTGAGGCACTCTTGAGACCTTCCAGGCATATCTTTGATGCATTTTGAATGAACAGAAATGAACTTTTGTTAGCTTTAGAGGATTTAGTATGATCTGGGTGGTTGTATCCCTCTTTTTATTTTTGTAATCAATATTTGATCTCAGAAAGGGAAACAATTATCGTTTCTGAGGCCTTTATAAACCCTTTATTTTTGTAATCATGATCATTTTGGCCTAGGGCTAGTTGTGAACTACTTATACTCGAATTTGGACATAACAAATATTTACTTTATGCTTTAGTCATCTGTGAATGTTGTTATTGTCTATAATTTATTTATATTGATAATTTAATGACTGTTGATAGCTTTTGTCTTCGCAGATTATTTTGTTGTCAAGACAGTTTTTCCTTCATAGTTCACGATTTTATGCTTCAGTTTTATCAAAACAGTGAATGATCATTCAATTCATATTATGAGGTTTACCTTAAACATGTTGATTGATTAAATGCAAGATGTAACTGTAGGATTTATCTCATGTGTTATCACTTGCAGTCTATTATATCACAGTTATCAATTTGCATCCTATCGTTTTATTAATTAAATACACCAGTCAATATACAGTTTGGCGTTTATCCCAAACAGTGTGAAGATGCACAACATATTTCTCTCGTGGATGGACTGATGTACGATTTATGCAAACAGCTGGATGCATACTCTTCAATGTGATTGATAGGTTAGTCTGTTCTTTTTTTCATTTGCTTGTTTATTACAGGAATTCTTACATGTAGTATAATTTTCACTGTCTACATTTTTTTGTTTAAATAGTAGTTTAATATTTGATCTTGCAAATGCATATAGATTAAAATCAAACCAAAAAACAAATAGTACTTTTTCTTTCTTTATTTACTTTCATTAAAAGAACTATTTTACATTCGATTTTTTTATGAGTTCAGATTAAAACTCGTAATTTGTACATATTGTATATATGAATTAGATGAACAAAAATATCATATAAATATTATTAAATAAACTATATACATATATAGATGTATATATATATATTAGTGATTAGTAATTAGTGAATTATTTCGTTTCTTTTATTTATTTTATTTTTTTTTGTTTCCTTTAGGACTTTAGATTGGCCAATGGAGCCATTAAACCTGTCAAAGTGAGTCAATACAAACGGCTTGGGTTAATTAGGAAACCTTGGACCGGATTCACTCTTCCAGTTGACGAGCAATCATTTTCGCCTGTCAACAGGCTGCCAGCTTTTGAGTATGCACTGCTCTTCTGGATTGCAGTTTGAGTCCTCTAGTTTCCAAGATTTTCTTCTAACTGTTTCCTTGACCATTGAAACTATTGTTTCCCAAGTTATGTTTCGTGTGGAGGCTTTGGAGAGAAATATTATTTTGTTTTGTTCTTTCCATAGTTGCCAAAGAATGAAACCTAGGAGAAGTTGCCAGATGTGAGTCAATAGGGCATTGTTGTAGGTGATCGAGTCCCAGTTTTCAATCGTATCACTGATGTTGCTCCTGTTTTGATTCGATCGACGTATTATTTGAGCTCCTTGGTCCCAAATCCTCTGACTGAAGGGACATCTGTTGAATAGGTGTTCTTTGGTTTCCTCTTGCTGGTGGCATAAGACGCATATTGAGGGACCTATGAAGCCTCTTTTCCTAAGGTTATCCTAGGTTAGGACTTTGTTGTGTGCAATGAGCCAGAGGAAGGTGGACACCTTGGGCCAAAGTGCAGTGTTCCAAACCTTGTTCCATATGTTTTCCTTATTTTGATTATGGTAGCTTCCTTGTAGATAGTAGGCTTCCTTGACTGAAAAATTACCAGTTGTGGAGTGCTCCCATCTAAGAATATCTGGGCCTTCTCTATTGGGGATTTTCTGGTGAATGGCATGGTGTTTCCAGGCTTGCAGGTTCAAGTTCTTTGGGACCCCTAGATCCTGATTAGAGGTTTTCCAATGGCGCCATCGCATTCCCTATTTCTCGGGTTTCCAAAAGTCTTTCACCCCCAGAAAAATGTTCTAGTTTAGAGCCTGTATTAGAAGGTTTAGCTCTTCCAGATCACTTAGGGGTTTGAGTTGCTGCCAAGATTCCTTCCACAACATATCACTTTCTCCATTGAGGACCTCCCAAAAAGTGTGATTTTGTACCAGGTCTCTATTTTTCCAATATGTGTTCCAAATATTTGAACCTTGTATTTAGGCATTATGTCTAATGAGTTGGATTTCTGGTGTGAGGGGGGCGTACTTCTGCTTCCATATTTGTGCCCATAAAGCTATCAACATTTTTAACCATCTCCACCATGTTTTGGCTCCCATTACATGGTTGAGTTTCCCTGGATCTCGAAGTCCCAACCCTCCTATGCTTTTTGGTGTGTAGATCTTGTCCCAACCTACTAGTGCCCATTTCTTGTTAGGTTGATGCCCGTGCCAGAGGAAATTTCACTGGAGATTCCCGATGGCTTTGATGACATGCTTGGGGGATGCTAGTGCAGTAAAAAGGTAGGTAGGTAGGGTTTTAAGGATCGACTTGAGCAGGAGCAACTTGGATGCGATGTTGAGTGGTCGAAAAGTCCAGTTGCTCAGTATATTGGAGATGGATAGAAGAAGGTTGTCCCAAGAGATGGATCTTCTTGCTGCTCCTATTAGAGGAATGTCGAGGCAGTTGGATGGAAGGGAGCTCTTGGGTATTCCCAGGAGTCTGGAGATATGAAGCTGGATCACTGTTGGGGTGTTGAAGAAGTAGAGTTTGGACTTATCTAGGTTAACAGTCATTCCTGATGCCTTTGAAAAATCTGAGAGGATGGAGTTAATATTGCTTGCCTCTCTGGTTGTTGGGGAGTTCATGAGTAGGGTGTCATCAAAAAATTGACTATGTGAGGGTGCCGGTTGGATATTGTGTAGAGGTAGGCCTTTGAGAGATCCTTCTATGACTGTCGATTTGATGTAACGTCCCAGACCTTCCACCATGAGGACAAACAGGAAGGACGAAAGAGGGTTGCCTTGTCTGATACCTCTGGACGGTGAGAAAGGTTGGGACGGAACCCCATTGACTAGGATGGAGAAGAAGGCAGAGGAGGTAAGGTTTAAGATCCAGTTCACCCAATGTTGGTCAAATCCGAAAGAATCCAGGATGGCTCGAAGGTACTGCCAGCTTGCTTTATCAAAATCCTTTGAAAGATCAAGTTTGATTAGCATACCTGGAGTTTTTGATGAGTTGAGAGAGTGGATGACCTCGTGAGCAAGAATGACGCTGTCCATGGTTTGTCTGCCCTCTGCGTACCCTGCTTATTCCTTGGAAATGACAAAGGTCAGAATGGGCTCAAGGCAGTTCGCCACCACCTTTGTGATGATTTTGTAAATCACATTATAGAGAGAGATAGGTATGAACTGTTTGGGATTTGTGACTTGTTCCTCTTTTGGAATGAGGGTGAGAAAGATCGCGTTGAGGGTCGAGAGGACTTGGCCTGAGGTGTGTGATTCCTCTACAACCTCCCAAACCTCTTCTCTTACTATGTCCCAACAATGGTGGAAGAAGTTAGTGGTAAACCCATCTGGGCTTGGGGCCTTCCCTGGGGGCATGGCTTTTGTAGCTTGGTCCACTTCCTCTTGGGTGATAGGTCGCATGAGGGCTTTGTTTTGTTCAGGAGTCACCATAGAGGGTATATGTTTGGTTACTCATTTGATGGTTGCAGTCTTGTCCTCCCTGGTTTCTGTTAGGAGGTTGCGGTAGTAGTTGTTGAGATTTGCTTCTATTTGGGTATGTTCTTTGATCAGATTCCCTTGGTCATCCTCCAAATGAGTAATTTTGTTAATATGTCGGTGGTGCACCATTGCTCTGTGGAATAATTTTGTGTTCTTTTCCCCCTCTTTGAGCCATTGAACCCTAGACTTCTGTCTCCACAGAATTTCCTCTTGCCTTTTCCTCTCTTCTAGCTATGCTTGGAGCTCCTCCTCCTCTTTCATTAGTTCAACAGTTCAAGTTCCTGAAATGAATTTTTTTTATATCTCCATTAATTTGTTCTCTATGTCCTCCATGCTTTGGAATATGTTTCCAAATGTGTTCTTGTTCTAGAGTTTCAACGATTTCTTGAAGTTTTTGATGCGTTGCTAAAATTTGTACATGCTTGTGCCATGATCTATTTCTGCCTGAGCCCACCAGGATTTTGCAAGTTGATGAAATTCCGGGTGTGAGAGCCAAAATTTCTCAAACCAGAAGGGTTTGTATTTAGGTGTTGCCCCTGTTTCTAGGTTGAAGGAAATTGGCCAGTGGTCTGACTCGGCTTTTGGAAGAATGAGACATTCCATGTGAGGGGATTCTTCCATTAGCTCTTCAGCCACAAGGAAGCGGTCCAGACGACAAGCAATGTGTTGGTTTCCTAACCTACGGTTGGACCAAGTGAAGGTGCCATTACTATTTTCAATGTCTACTAGCTTTAACTGGTTAATAAGGGCTTTTAACTTACCATTGTCTTGTTCAAGTCTTTTTCTCCCTCCTATTTTTTCTTCCAGCGATAGGATCATGTTGAAATTGCCTCCTAAGATCCAGTTGGGTGTGGTTAGCAAACTTTTGATGAGGACTAGCCACTCCATAAGTTTGTCTTTTTCCTGCTGACTTTGGGGTCCATAGACATTTGTGATAGTCCCGTCCTAATTCTAGCCTATGATGTCAAAGTGGGTCGTTATGGTGCCTATGGTAGAGAAAGATCTGCTTAAAGAAATATTGCCTGGGTTCCATAGAATTCCCAGACCCCCTGAGGCCCCTGTGGAATCTGTTAGAATAAAATCACATCCTCTCCAAATACGCTGGAAGATGGCTTCAGTGTCTGCCCCAACACATTTCGTTTCCTGTAACAATAGGATGTCTAGATTTTCTGCTTTGATGCAGTATCGGAGGATCCTTTGTTTGGATCGACCATCAAGTCCTCTAATGCTCCAGGTGATGATCTTCATCATTATGAGGGTGGTGTTGGGTGGAGGTATCCCTCCGAGAGCTTATGAATCTGCCATGAGTTGATCATAAGGTTGCCCGCCTCCTTGATGAGTTGATGCACTGGTTTTCGCCCCCTTCTTTTATTCTCTCGCAGTGCTCTTTTGGAGCCTGAACCAGAGTCTGTGGCTATACCAAGGCATGTTGTGGATCCTGCTGAGGAGTCAAGAAAGACCTTATGTACCTTTCAGAGTTGTTCTTCAAGAAGTGCTTGCAGATCCTTTTGATTGAGGGCCTCCTCAAGTTTTTCTAGATCGATGCCTGCTAGATCTTTATCGTCCAGCTACATTAAGATGTCTCCGTCTACATATCCCCTCTCTTCTGGGTAGATTTCATGGTTTGGGCCAGAGGAGGAAGGGTTTTGGGTCTTTCCTTTGGAATGATGCGGCTCTTTGTGCAGATCTTGTATGGATTCATCTTCCGGTAGTTGGTTTAGAATCTCATATGAGTTTTTGGTCGAGATCTTCGATTTGGGGTCTGGGTTCTGCTTTCTTCGAGGGTTTTTCTTTCTGGCTGTGATAATGGTGAAGCCATGTTTCTGTATGGTATCACCTACTTTAGTGGCTTTCTTATTCATAGGGAAATCTCTGAAGAGGTGACCATGTTCATGACATTTCCTGCAGCGGAAAAGGATGTGTTCATAGTCTAGTTTTTGTTGCTAGTCTTCATCCTGATATTCCAGTGTTACCTCTCCTGGTAGAGCCTTAGAGATATTCATGTAAACGTAGATTTGGGCATATGAAGTGTGTTTCCTTTGCTTTGTGGCTTCTGATGTTTTGACATATTGACCCACTGTATTTCCTATTCCAATGAAAATCTCCTCCATCCAGAACTCTTGCGGTAAGGAGTAAAGGCGGATCCAGACGGGAGCCATCATGAAGTCCTCCTTGCCTGGGTTGAATCTTTCCATCCAAAATTGCAGGAATAACCCTGCCGAGTTTTAGAAATACGACCCGTTCTCAAAGATTCAGTCTCTATCTTCTGGGTTGTATAGAATGATTGTAAAAAATCCTTTGGAGCTAAGTTGGTCCTCGTAGTCCCCTTTAGGGTTCCACCAGTGTTTTATCCATTTGTTTAGATCCTGTTCGGATGGCCACATGCCCAGAAATTTGCCAATGAGGACATTCTCTCTCATAAATTCTGTGTGTTCCCCTACTCTTGTGGAGCTTATGAGGTATCTCGATGGTTTGTCTGTTTGAGGGATGCATTTTCTGGGCTCCCATCCCCGAGGTGCTTTTGGATGGGACGTGCTAGCTTCCACATCCATTTCCTTTCTGAGACCTTGTTCTCTGGTAAGAATTTGATCACGTAGCTGTAGTGGCGGCTCGAATGATGGGCATTTTGCTCTTGTGCCCGAACAATCATTGGTCACGACATTACTGTACGAGGGGGGTTCCCCCCCCTCTTCTGAATTCATCCTAGCGTATCAAGTAGGAGATAGACTATGCCCAGCTGTGGCAGGGGTTTGTTGCGCAATGGCTTGATTCGATCATGCAACAAGTCACGCCGGATGGAAACTAGGGTTTCATCCTGTTGTAGAGCCCGCCAAAGAATGTTGTTGATGTGAAGCCTATAAATGCATTAATGATTTTGGGTTACCTATTAAAGGTACATTATTCGGAAATATTATTTTATCATGGATGAGAACTTTACACATATATCATATTGAATATATTCAAATTCTTGGGAGTCGTAGATACCTTCATGAAATATGTCAATGCAACTTCTAAGATTCCAATTTTGAATCTTCACCATTTACTTTTTTATCCATGATGGTGATTTTTCAAGATGTCATTTCCTTGTGGGATATAACTTATCAATATATTGGGCCCACAATCTTTAGCACTCCTTGAAACCACAAAGAAGTTTATTCATAATCAGAGGAAACACATGCCTTGGGGTGCAATGTTGATAAGTTTTCAATCATAGTTTTTATGACTAATGTTTGTTGGTGGATTGGTATCTTTAGATGATACATGGGATTGAAGTCTTATGGTCTTGTTTACTTAATTTCATTGACTCTAATTTATGGAATAAGACATTGTTCCCATAGATCCAAACCTCGTAACAATCAATGACACTATGTTTGTTGTTGAAGGGGAAAATGTGGGAAAGAACCTAGTGCTTATCGTTCAGGAAGAAGGTTGTGATACTTGGTTGAATGCATAGTGGATAATACTTGATAACTGCATTGGCTTTCACATGGATTTTTATGACAACCAACTTAGTTCAATTTTATTTTAGCTTAGCATGTTTTTCCTAGAATTACTTTTAATTTAAGTCATTACTTTTCAGTTTAGTTAATTTTCATTTCAATAATCCAATTAAATAAGAGGAGGATTTATTTCCAAACTGTCTAAGAGTTGATCACATCTTTCTCTTTTGTTATGCAGGTTGGGAAAATGGATTTTGCAACCAACAACTCTGAATTTTTCTCTTGGAATGAAAGCAACATAGGGAAGTGTTAATATGAAACTTGAATTCTCATATTCCTTTGCAATATTCTTGGATTGATAAATCAATATTGTCACCAACTTATCATCTAATCAGAAATATATTCCCATTTATATACTCACATATTGGTTTATGATCTAATTGATATTTGGAGTCCTTTTCATGACTATTTTGATAACCTCCATAGTTTTGATATTTCTTTGCATTATCAAAATGAGTCCTTGTTATTAATAATTATCTTTTATGGAAAAGAGAAAATGACACTTTGGTGAGAAATATAATTTTTGTTATTTGAAAATTCAGCATTTTGAAAATTGCAAAGGAATTGTTTATGTCAAGAAATATTGAGAGAATATGGGTTTATGGAGCATTTCATGAAATTGGTTTTCGAAAATCTGCTTTGATTGAGAATTTACATTAACCCATGTTGCATGATTCTCGGAATTGTTTTGTCACACTAAATGAAAAGAAGATCATATATAACAATTGGATTTGAGAATTGTGTTGCAAAATATTTTCCAATAGATAATCAATTATCGTACTCTGGTTTGTTTTCATTTTAGATCAGAAACTATAGGAATATTTTCATTGGGCTTGATATTAATTAGCTAAATTTTATTGATTATTGACTTCCCCTGGCTTATTGTCAATTGTCCACCGAAAACACTTCTTATGTTGCTACTTCCATATTTATTAGTCATTTTTGTTTTCTCTTCTTATCTTTTTCATCCAGTTTTCACCCTTTTGATGACTGACATTCTAGCTTCAAATTTCCTTTTAGTTTAGTTTTATTTTCATGAACTAACTCCTGCTTTCAAATTTGCATTCTATTTATGCAGATTCCTCCCATATTTTGATTTGACCTCTGGTATTTCCTTGAGTTAACTTGACTCTTAGTCTTCCTTGAGGATTTCCCTTTAAATTTTGGTGAAGGGGTTGGTCAATTCTGGTGACATACTGAATATTTTTCTTACAAGTCATAAGATGCATGAGTTGTTCTATCTGAATGAACATTTATAAAGCTCTCAGTTGTAGGAATGGACTGGTATTTGTGGTGGAACACATGTTCCCACTGAGCGTACCAGGATAACTCATAAATATAGGAAAGTGTCTATCCTCTATTTTCTGTGAGCTCCATCTGCTTCAAATAAGATGGAAAATACAATGATGGTTTTTGGAGAAACCTGTGGGTTAAACTAAATTGCATAACATCTACTCAGTGAATCAAAGATACTCTCATATCATCCCTCTTCCTTCACAACCTATGTGCACATGCATATTGATATCTAAAATCTAAAAGGGTGAGCATGTTCTGAAATAAAAGGGAAGTTGAAAGAACTATTAATAGTGTGGGAAGTACAAGTAAATCCGTCGGGGCTATGGACTCCTGCTAGCGGCGGGTCTATGCTTGTATGGTACCAAGGAAACTTCTTCGAGGCTATTAAAACTCACTGGATGTGAAGCAATGTATGGAAAAGAGAGATGATTAACACACTTATGTAGATTGTTTCTTGTTTTAAAAGTGAAAACCAACAGTTGAACTAAAGCTAATTTCAAGTGTACAACCCGTAAAAGAACTTATCTCATTAATTAGTTTTTTGAAAAGAGTGTGTTAGATTATAAGTACTAGAAATATTGAGTTATATATTTTAAAAATTTGGTGTCATTGTGGTACCCATAACTATTGGAAAATTTTCTACAATTTGTTGAACTTATCTTTAAAATTCAGATATAAAGTACAGGCCCTAGATTTCTATTGATAGAAATAATTGTTTCTTAAAATGTGTCTCCATTTTTTGTGGCCGCAACAACCCACCTTTACTTTTTATTTTACAAGCGAAAGGAAAGGCCCCCCTACTAAAATTTCAACCCTATTTCCTAATCATCTACCGCTTGAACCTCATGTTATCCCTTTTCCTACCTTGAATAAGTTGGGGGTTTTATCTTAATGGATGATTGTCTTTGATGGGTGTTGACTATCCTTCCCAATTTGATGATTTCAAACGTCTTCATAATGCTTATTGGACTGTTACATTTTTTGACATTTGTATGATGGACTTGACATGTTGTATTCATACCTTTTGCTAATTCCAAAGTGGTTGATGGTCCTATTTGGTTACACGACTTGATGTTCTATTGCATGTCTTGGATGAGGTTGTGGCTGATTATTTGTTGATTTCCCAATTCAAATTTTGCATCCTCTTGCTAACATGTTATGTTGCATGACTTCATACTATGTGCTCTCACATACAGATCCTACTCTTCCATTTCAAATCAACATATGTGGTCTTAAGACATTCATCTATAGTCATCAGGTTATTTTTAAATAAACCTAACACTCTATCATAAGTTGGTTTAAAGGCAGGGAATATATTGTTTATTGTATTAACTAGTCTTCCTTGATTCCATAGTTGATCTCATTCTTTTGTTTGGTAGGATAAGGTTTGCAAAGCCACTTTGTTCGCATGTATGATCCAACATTGAGAGACATGTGGGAAATATATTGATCCTTTTCTAGAACCTTGAATTTGATCCTTACCGAGATTCCCCTTTTCCTATTTCCCTGAGGTCCTAAGCTTCCAAGGCTACTGGATCCACCTTTCCTACAAACCTGTCCCTAAGCCTCTTTAGATTGATCTCTACCATATTCTTCTTTTGGAATTCCCTCTCTCTCGAAACCTAGGCCCAAGGCCTATTTGGTTTTCTCCTTATTTTCCTTTATTATTTCCTCTAACCAAATCTCATAGTTGGATTTTTCCCATCGAGAGAATTCCAATGAATGTAACCATTCTTAAATCCAAGTTCTAGATTTAAAATTATGGCCTCCTAAAATTTTCCAAAGCCAATCTCACCTTTTATTTCCACTCCCAAGTGGCATTCGCGTAGTTCACACTCTCTTTTGTCATATGACGTGGAGCTAATGCTGATGTGGATCCCTCATCATCATTATGATTTGTCCCGACTCTTCTTCAAAACCTTCTGATCACATGCTCCGACAAAGACATCAGAGCTTCATCGTCCGTGACATTCACACTCTTCATTGTTAAAGTCCTTCTCCATCGGATTACATCTACTCCTAATATCACAAATAACTCCAATGATCGTCCCCCAATGAATGGTTGGGATTTCATTTCACTCGCTACTCGATTGAAGACCTTCATTCGTTCTTGGAAGTTTGTGGACTTATTGCTACAATACCCACAATAGAAAAAATTATTTTTGTTCCTCAATTTGCAAATGTTCCTTCATTTCCTCAAATCAAATCCTTATCTTCTTATTTCAGATAGAAATTTTTTTCATAGCTAAATTCTTTACTGAACTATGCATGCTGTTCTAAAATGTAGCCCCTTTTCCTTCTAAGAAACCAACATCAGAACCATGGGCTTATTACTTTGAAAAGTTTCGCAAGCTTAAACCTCTATTGGATTTCCAAGGAGAACCTCTCTTGAGCCGTCGATATTTTCCCTAGGTGAACAATTGGATTTTTTTTGTGCAACAATATTTAAGTTATAAGTTTGGATGGTCAGATTTAACACTCTGAATGGTCTCCTTCAGACTCTGAATGAATTTTAATCGTGACGATTGATCATCATTGGAAGGACGATCCAGATCTTTCGCATGAAAAATGGAGCTATGAGGGAATATTCCTCGATACCTCTTGTTGATACCTTGAAAATTCAAAAAATTTCTGGATGACGAATGATTAGCTTTGACTACATGTCATCTCTTTTTTGGGGATTTAACCTTCATCATGAGAATCAAAGAAGGAATATTCTTCGATTCTTTTCTTAGATCCATTTTCACTAACACATTAGAGAAGAATGAGAAATAGATCCCTTGATGGATGATGCATATTTCTCCAAAGTTGTTGAACGACTAGATCTCACTCTCGGAGTTAATACGTCGGGATGGGAATTGAACAGGAGAGAGGAAGACTCTGATGTAAATTTCTAAATGCGCACTCTATCATTTTTGAGGTCCAATGGAAAATTGACTAGAACCGTTGATTTGGTGGGTTTTCTCTTTTGTAGGTTCAAGGAATAAGGGTCTAGATTATCCCACGGGCCTGGCCAATGGTTGTTGAGTGAGAAATTTTAAACAACCATAAATTTTTCTACAAATGTCAGAATGAGGCCCTGATACCTCATTGGAAAAGTATCGGACAGAGGAACACAATGGTATGGGTCTCCAGGTTGAAAACGGATATAAGATATCAGAAAATATAGAAAACCGACAACCATGAATTTGTGGGGAAAGATGGCCATGCCAAATTCAAGAAACCATATATTAGGCTACAAGTAATGAAATCAAGCCCAGGATAGCTCGATAGAAAGTTGGAGAAGAGAAGAAAAATATGGAATAGAAAATGGGGGAAGATCGAGAGTTTAAATTGCTCAAAATTTCAAAACACGGGCATAAACTGAATTGAGATGAAGAACCGTACATGGAGACTTCAAACAATCTTATCTTGAGCTATCGACGATGAAATTGAGCCAAAATAATTCAACGGAAAGATGAGATAGAGGAGAACAAGACAAAATTATATCACTCAACATATTAGATCCAAAAATGCCCAGAAAAACACAAAAAAATTAGAAAAGGACCCAATAGGAAGAGTGAATAATAAATTTAAATATATATCATTAGTAAACTATCATAGGATGAATGTAACCACCTGAGAGTCTCTTCAGCTCCCATTTGTGACTCCTACATCTAGATTTTTGAAATTTCATAAAAAATTGAAATGTAAAGCATACAAAATTAGGGAAAATGAAATGAATGGTCATGAGAACTGAATAGTCTCTCTCTTGTTCTATAAAAGGGAGCTAGTTGGATGTATAAGGATTTTTTCCCTTTGTAACAAAAGATGGCATTACTAGTTCTGATGAATAAAGAGCATGAGGTATTTAATAAATTGGTGGCATTGGTGGATGTACATGAGACTATTCTTTGTGCATGTGTCTTTTTTTTAGTAGATAGGATTGTGTCATGCGAACTTTTTCTTCAATCTATTATGCCTGCTTATGCTATCACTAGTTTCCTTGTGGGTACAAAAATGATGTTATCAATGCATTGTACAACTAATTGTTTGTGTATTTGCAACATTGTTGTTATCACATATCATTATCATACATGAATTTTTTCTCATTCTAATGACATTATCTCTCGATGTACTCATTCTTCTATTTTTTCTCCGGGGATAGGTTATAATTAGTTTAGATTAAATTAGTCATCTTTTAGTTAGTTTAGACTTAGAATTAGTTAGAACTATTTGGATGGAAGTTCAATGTCTTTCCTCCTTTTATTCTTTTAATTCTGAGCAGAAACGAGGCCTATAAACTTGCAAGAAATGCTACCCCAAATGATAATGGGTCTGAATGGGATGTTTCATCGAGAATTTTCCCTCATCTAATTAAACGGGTAATTATGTACCGTCAACAGGTTTTCAAGTAGCATTGCTTGCTGATAATCAACCATGTATCTCTATATCATCGATAAATCATTGCTTCTAAATTATTTTCATGAATGTTGTGAATATCCATATTCTAACTCACAACCAACAATATGGACTACCTCTTGAATTATCTCCATCTAAATCCAATGAGAATCCACCCTCAAATAGTGGTCACTTGAAAATATTGTGACCTAAATTTTTTTATATTACAATACTTTATCATAGAAATAAGTTTTCTCATTTACCTTCTACATATTTGTAAATCACTTAAAAATCTCAGCTCAATGTTATGTCAAATTAACCTCCATAACTAGTACTATAATTACTCAATTATGAAGATGATATAAGCTAAAATTCAATTATGCAATTACACAACATTTGTACAACCTAAACACTTCATATATATTTAGAATATGAAGTACATGCACCTACCAATATATTATCATGGGTTGTTACAAGTAGGGCTCTTCAAACCCTAATGAGGGAAACCATAATATAACATTAGCCAACAACTCACTCCATTAGAGATCATCAACAACAGAGCATACAAAATGGTAAGTCCTTTTAGGAACCTACATTTTTATCCACCAATTGTACAAGATCAATTCCCTCTATCTTCTCGATAATAAGCACATTAGGTAGCACCGGGGATTTCAAATTCCACAAAACCCTAACTTCTTCTCCTACCAGAGCTACATGATAAAAGTATTTATTTTCTCCTCTAGGTATAATTCCTAGTATTCCTAGTCTCCTTAGGAAAAAATGACGCAAACGCGCCACCCAGGCACGTCCGCTCACACAGGACCTTCTCTTCTCTAGGCCCGAAGAACTGAAATGCTCTTCAACTCCCTTATCGGGAGTTTCAATACCCACAGAATGCTCTTTATGATTCCCTGTTGTCCTATCGGTAAATCGGGCCTCACGTGATCGCGAGTCCTGCACTCACGAGATCGGGTCTTACAAATCCTAGAACCCCGATGAATATTCTTCGAATGCTTACCTTGCTCCTATCGGGAATTTCCCCGTCGGGAAATTGGTACTTACGAGGTTGTGAATCGCTCACCTCACGGATCATCGATTCCCAATTTGCGATGGCGCTCTCTCTCTCCACCCCTTAGCTCCATCCAGCTAACTCTTTACGCATGTGACCTGCTAGTCCACAAGGCCACGATCCTTTCCCCTATCGGAATTTCAGAATTCGCAGAATTGAAATGCGTAGAACTCACACCCTTGGGATCTCTGATCCTCTGATTCCCGATGCCACTTGGCGTTGGCCCACTACAAGGCTCGACCTTCCAACACTTTTCCTATTCTCTGGCGCCTATGGCCCACATTCCAGTGGTGATCGGGAAATTGCGTTTTGGGATATCGCGATTCCCATAACACTTGATGGACGGTTCAAATCTCCCATCGGGAAATCATGGATCGCGATTCCAATATGCGAGATTTCTATGCCCTCGAAAACTCCGATTCTCCGATGAGCTGAACTCCAATGGCTCCCTGGTTCCTCGACACGTGTCCTACCAGGATCAATGGCTGAGATCCTTCCTCAGGATTTCGAGAACCACAAGGTCACGATTCTCTGCCTTAACAAAACCCCGATGCCCTTGATATCCCGATGACTCCTCCAGGACTCCTCGTCTGCTCACTGGGACTTAAACCCTGCGCAACTTCCTGAGATCTAACGGCTGACGGGATTTCATCGATCTCCTCTGCGAATCTTGACAATCGATTTCTTCCTCCTTGGAGATTTCTCGAGAATGGATCAGTGTTCCTTCTCAGCACTTTCCCTTCAATGCCTGCACTTGAAACTCTTACTTGGAATGTTTCACGACACAACTCCCTGTGCTCTCCTTTAACGATACCACGAATGCGCTATACCTCCTGAGATTTTCCACTTTGATTCTTCAGAGGAACCTGTGCGCATTTCTTACGCTCAACATTCAACAACTTCCCAAGTGTTGAATCCTTCTGACTCTGCGCACTTCCTGTAGCAGCAGTCTTCGATTTCCTTGCTCAGATTCACGACTGAGACTTCCTCTTCAGCCTGCGCACTTCTTGCATGGATTCAACAACCCACTTCCACTTCTAGGTGAATGAGAACAAAAGTTAAACTACTGAGCCTTCATCAACGCACTCCTTGCGTATGAATTCAACTGCACACCTTGCAGGAATCTCCTGGCTCAGATAGAGAAACAATTGGACCTCACTCTCTCTCCCTTTTGGACTTCAGGTTGAAACATGAAATCTCATGCACAACATATACAAAGAAAATGCATAACAAGAAAGAAAACATTCATGAGCACAACATCAATACACAGAGAAAACAACACCAACCATGAGTTTGAATCAGAACTTTCTTCTATTAATTCAAATTCCTGTACATGGGTGTTCTTCATACAATATTCTTTGTTTGCTCTTCTCTTCTCCTGAATGCTTCCATATGTTACAATGGTACAATGAGGGTGTCTATATCCATTTTCCCTCTCGAACTCTAAACTATCAAATCTAGACTTAAAATCCTATCTACCAGCATTAACTAGATTAAATGCCTCCTATCTACTTCAGACAAGAGCGTATGGCTCAAGGTCTGATACAATATACAAAAGGCGCTCCTTCATAAATGGTTCCTTGAAGGTTTGGCACTTCATTTCCAAAAAGAAGTTTTTAAAGCAATATGTCATGTGTTAAAAAAAACACATGCGCTGGCTCCACGCTCGCTTTGGTAATTGCGATGCTCCTGCATCATTACTCCTTTGCTTGAAAGATTTCATGGGCTCCTGTCCATGAGCTCCTGCACGGTCTGTCCATGTTTCTGAATCTCCACTTCCATCTCCCAGTTGGCATCTTCCACTGGATGGTTTTTCCATTTGACCAGATACTCGAAGTATTGCTTCCGCCTGGTCTTTTTACTTACCCTCTTATCAAGTATATGCTCCATCTGTGGCTTTTCTGCAATCGACATCTGCTTCTGCCACTGGATTTCTGGCTGTTCATCATTTCCATCTCCTTCTTCCTCAGCCTTATAGGGATATAAGTCTGAGACATTTAATTTCGGAGATATTCCGATCTCATCTGGCAATTCAATTTCATAAGCATTTTCTCCCAATTTCTTTAGGACTCTGCATGGCCCAATTTTCTTCATTTTCAGCTTGTTGTATGTTACCCTTGGGAACCTTTCCTTTCTCAGATGTGCCAGAACTAGATCACCAACTTTGAACTGAAGTTGTCTCTGATGCTGATCCGCTCTGCACTTATATTCCTAGTTTGATTCCAGCAATCGCTTCTTCACCCTATGTGAAGCTCTTTCATCGCCTCTGTGAATTCTTCAGTGCTTGCGCTCTTAGTCATTATCTGTTCTGAGTCCCTCAGTTCAGAAACTCCTCTTGGCTGCCTACCGTATACAATATCAAATGGAATTTTTCATGTGCTCCTATTCACTGAGTCGTTGTATGCGAACTCTGCTTGTGGCAACACATTGTCCTAGCTGTTGTGGTGCTCTGTCACCAAGCTTCTTAATAAATCTCCCAGACTTCTATTTACCACCTCTGTTTGCCCATCCGTCTAAGGATGATAGGCAGAACTAAACATCAAGTTAGTTCCCATTTTCTTCCACAGTGTCCTCCAGAAATGTCTAATGAATTTTGTATCGCTGCCCGATACTATACTTCTGGGTAACCCGTGAAGTCTAATGACCTCCTTGAAAAACAAATTTGCGATATGAGTCGCATCGCTGGTCTTCTGGCATGGGATAAAATGTGCCATTTTGGAAAACCTGTCAACCACCACAAAGATCGAATCATGTCCTCTTTGCGTCCTAGGAAATCCCAATATGAAATCCATGTTGATTTCATCCCACGACCTCTCGGGTATGGGTAATGATTGATAGAATCCTGCATTCTGCTTCCTGCCCTTTGAATGCTGGCAAATTCTGCACCTGTCAACAAACTTCTTGACTTTTGACCGCATTCCTGGCCAAAAGTAGGCTTCACTTATCTTTGCAAATGTCTTTTCGTGGCCAAAATGCCCTGCCAATCCACCACTGTGCTTCTCCTTTAACAGATTCTCCCTCATGGAGCAATTCAAAATACATAACTGATTTCTTCTGAACAACAATCCATTTTGGATCATGTAATCCATCCATGGGCTTCTGTCTCTGAGAACTAGATTCGCAGCTGCCTCATATGCCTCTGCAAAATCTGCATCACCTGCATACATGTCCCTAAGATTTCTGAAACCCAATTTTTTGACTCGAAACTCCTGCAGCAACAAACACTTCCTGCTCAAAGAATCAACCACTTTGTTAGTAGTACCTGAAATGTTCTTAATTACAAATGTAAAATTCTGGATATACTCTACCCATTTAGCATGTTTCTGATTCAACTTCTCCTGTTGAGTCACAAACTGCAATGCATGATTATCACTATACAAAAAAAATTCTTTTGGGATCAAGTAATGCCTCCATTTCTTCAATGCCTGTATGATAGCATAAAATTCTTTGTCATATGTGGAGTAATTTACTTTTGCCTCATCTAGCTTCTCGCTGAAATATGCAATTGGTTTGTCCTCCTAGCTCAAGATCGCTCCTATGGCAAAGCCACTTGCATCGCATTTCACCTGGAACACCTTCGTAAAATCTGGCAACACCAAAACCGGTTGTTCCGTGATCTTTCGCTTCAATAGATTGAAGCTCTTCTCTACCTCTTTAGTCCAATGAAAAGATTTATGTCTTTTCTTGACAGTATCCATCATCGCTGCACTAATTCCACTAAAATTCCTGATGAATTTTTGGTAGAAACTAGCTGGTCCATGAAAACTTCTCACCTCCAAAATATTTCTCGGTGATTGCCAATTTTTAATTACCTCCACTTTACTTGGATCCATATTCAATTCATTCGCTGATATGACAAATCCCAAGTAAATGAGTTCTGTCTTCATAAATGAAGATTTCCTCATGTTGATCAACAACTTCTCCTGTTGTAGCTTCTTCATTACTGCAGCTAAATGCTTCAGATGTTCTTCTTTTGTTTTGTTGAAAATCAATATGTCATCCAGATAAACAATGACAAACTTACCAATGAATTCCTTTAGCACTTCATTCATTAGCCTCATGAAGGTACTCGGTGCATTCGTCAAGCCAAATGACATGACTAGCCACTCATACAACCCTTCGTTGGTTTTGAAGGCTTTCTTCCATTCATCGCCTTCCCTCATGCGAATCTGATGGTATCCGCTTTTCAAATCAACCTTTGAAAAAAATTTGGCTCCACTTAAACAATCCATCAAGTCATCCATCCATGGAAATGGGAACCTGTACCTGATGGTTATCTTATTAATGGATCTGGAATCGGTGCACATTCTCCAACCTCCATCTTTCTTTGGACTCAATACCATTGGGACAACACATAGGCTTAAACTTTCCCTGATCAGTCCTTTATCCAATAGTTCCTGCACCTTCCTTTTGACTTCTTCATTTTCCTGCGGTGTCAACTTGTACGCAGCTTTGTTTGGAAAACTGACCCCTAGTATGAGGTCTATATGATGACTCACACTCCTCATCGGCGGTAACGAATGAGGTAATTCGTCTCCCACAATGTCAGCAAACTCTTCTAGCAGTTCCTAAATTTCTTTCGGTAAATCATCCACTCTTGTGCTGGTCAAGACAATTTTCGGTTTCCTGACCACAAAGAATTGTGGATCTTCCTTCTTCTTTACTTCGGCCAGAAGTTCCTTCCCACTTATGAGAAGTATAGTATTTCTCGGTTCTGGTTTTACTTCTTTATCTTTAATTGGAAGTAGCATATGTGTTCTTCCATTCTTCTCCAAAGTATCTGTATTCATTTTCCCATCATGAATTACGTTCCTGTCATATTGCCATGGTCTGCCTAGAAATAAATGACATACATCCATAGGAATAACATCACAGAGTATTTTATCATTATATCCTCTTATCTTGATGTCAACTAAGCACTGTTTAGTGACACTTACCTGATGTCCCTTCTGTAGCCATGAGACTTTGTATGGACTTGGGTGATCAATTGTCTCCAACTCTAGTTTCTCCACCATCTCAGTTGAAACGAGATTGTCTGTGCTTCCACTGTCCACAATAACCTTGCATTTCCTATCTTTGGTCTTGCACGTGGTTCTGAAAAGTTTGTTTCTTTGAGTTGTGTCCTCCACCTCCTTCTCGGGTGTTAAGAGAACCTTACGCATCATCAATGACCTTCCATCTTCTGCATCTTCTGCTTCAGCATCTCGCCTCCGTGCCTCGACGATGTGAGCTTCTCCTCCATCCTTCTTCCTATCTGGATAGTCAACTACCTTGTGTCCATTCTTTCCACACGTGAAGCATGTGATGACTCCACCTCTGCCTCTTCCTCTACCTTTGGTACGAGGAAATGTGTTATTATCAGCATATCCTCCGCTCTGTTCTGTTTGCTGCCTTCATTGTTCAGCATGTTGGCCTCACTGTGAACTTCCACCTCTTTCTGTTCTAGTCTGAGGCTTCTTCCAGTCATCCTTGGATTTCTGGAACCTATCTTGGGCAACTGACTTACCTTTTGGCTGGCTCCTACCTCAACCTTGCTGTGCTGGCTTACGGCTTAACTTTTCCTTAGCTTTCAACGCCATCTGATACACATCCTCCACAGTTCTGATGGTCGTCATACTCATCTCATTTTGGATATCGTATCTCAATCCATTCATATACCTGGCAACTTTTTCATCATCACTCTCCCAATGACCTGCTTTGATATTTAGCTTATAGAATTCCTTAGTATACTCCTTCACTGTCATCAACTTCTGTCTCAGGTTCTGCATTCTCCTAAACAATGTGATTTGATAATCCCTTGGGATGAACTTTGCCTTCATCTTCACAATCATTTGATCCCAGCTTTTAATATTTTGCTTGCCTTTGCTGCGTCTATCTGCTTGAAGCTCGTCCCACCATAATGCTGCGTGTCCCTTCAATTTGGTAACAGCATGCCTGACCTTCTTATCCTCTTCGATATCCTCATAATCGATGTAGGTGTCAAGAGCTCTAATCCAATCTAGAAGCTCTTCTGCATCCACACTCCCTTCATAAGTTGGAATGTCCATCTTTGTTTTCGAACTCATCCAGGCGATAGCTTTAATTAATTGCTCGTTGGCTGCATCTTCGGCTACAACTTCTCCTTGTTGTTCATCTTCAACTTCGTCTTCGGAGTCACTCAGATCTCCAGCACTGGCTGTGCGTCTCTGTGTTGCTTCCATATCTTCTAATCTCGCTTGGAGATCATGTATCTGCCTCTCCATTTCTGGATTTTGTGCTTGTCTCCCTCTTCCTCTCTGGTTCCCCCTATCCTCTGAATCGGGTGATTGTCTTTCTCTCCTCGACGGCATGGTGAAATTTTCTCTTCTTCTCTGCTACAAAAAGCAAAGAGATTTTCTCACTCTGATACCACTTGACGCAAATGCGCCACCCAGGCACGTCCGCTCACACAGGACCTTCTCTTCTCTAGGCCTGAAGAACTGAAATGCTCTTCAACTCCCTTATCGAGAGTTTCAATACCCACAAAATGCTCTTTATGATTCCCTGTTGTCCTATCAGGAAATCGGGCCTCGAATGATCATGATTCCTACACTCATGAGATCGAGTCTTAGAAATCCCTGAACCCCGATGAATATTCTTCGAATGCTTACCTTGCTCCTATTGAGAATTTCCCCATCGGGAAATCGGTACTTACGAGGTTGTGAATCGCTCACCTCACGGATCCCCGATTCCCGATTTGCGATGGCGCTCTCTCTCTCCACCCCTTAGCTCCCTCCAGCTAACTCTTTACCCATGTGACCTGCTAGTCCACAAGGCCACGGTCCTTTCCCCTATCGGAATTTCGAAATTTGTGGAATTGAAATGCGTAGAACTCACACCCTTGGGATCTCTGATCCTCCAATTCCTGATGCCACCTGGCGTTGGCCCACTGTAAGGCTCGACCTTCCAACACCTGTCCTATGCCCACACTCTAGTGGTGATCGGGAAATCATGTTTCGGGATATCGCGATTCCCATAACACTTGATGGACGGTTCAAATCTCCCGTCGGGAAATCGCGGATCGCGATTCCAATATGCGAGATTTCTATGTCCTCGGAAACTCCGATTCTCCGATGAGCTGAATTCCAATGGCTCCCTAGTTCCTTGACACGTGTCCTGCCAGGATCAATGGCTGAGATCCTTCCTTGGGATTTCGAGAACCACAAGGTCCCGATTCTCTGCCTTAACAAAACCTCGATGCCCTTGATATCTCGATGACTCCTCCGGGACTCCTCGTCTGCTCACTGGGACTTAAACCCTGCACATCTTCCCGAGATCTAATGGCTGACGGGATTTCATCGATCTCCTCTGTGAATGCTGACCATTGATTTCTTCCTCCTTAGAGATTTCTCGAGAATGTATAAGTGTTCCTTCTCAGTACTTTCCCTTCAATGCCTGCACTTGAAACTCTTACTTGGAACGTTTCATGGCACAACTCCCTGTGCTCTCCTTTGACGATACCACGAAGGCGCTATACCTCCTGAGCTTTTCCACTCTGATTCTTTAGAGGAACTTGCACGCATTTCTTGCGCTCAACATTCAACAAATTTCCAAGTGTTGAATCCTTCCGACTCTGCGCACTTCCTGCAGCAGCAGTCTTCGATTTCCTTGCTTAGATTCATGACTGAGACTTTCTCTTCAGCCTGTGCACTTCTTGCACGGCTTCAGCAACCCACTTCCACTTCTGGGTGAATGAGAACAAAAGTTAAACTATTGAGCCTTCATCAACACACTCCTTGCAGATGAATTCAACTTCACACCTTGCAGGAATCTCCTGGCTCAGATAGAGAAACAATTGGACCTCACTCTCTCTCCCTTTCAGACTTCAGGTTGAAACATGAAATCTCATGCACAACATATACAAAGAAAATGCATAACAAGAAAGAAAACATTCATGAGAACAACATCAATACACAAAGAAAACAACACCAACCATGAGTTTGAATCAGAACTTTCTTCTATTAATTCAAATGCCTGTACATGGGTGTTCTTCATATAATATTCTCTGTTTGCTCTTCTCTTCTCCTGAATGCTTCCATATGTTGCAATGGTACAATGAGGGTGTCTATATCCGTTTTCCCTCTCGAACTCTAAACTATCAAATCTAGACTTAAAATCCTATCTACCAGCATTAACTAGATTAAATGCCTCCTATCTACTTCAGACAATAGCGTATGGCTCGAGGTCTGATACAATATACAAAAGGCGCTCCTTCATAAATGGTTCCTTGAAGGTTTGGTGCTTCATTTCCAAAAGGAAGTTTTTAAAGCAATATGTCATGTGTTAAAAAAAACACATGTGTTGGCGCCACGCTCGCTTTGGTAATTGCGATGATCCTACATCAAAAAACCTTGACCCAAGTCTTCCCTTGACATTCCTTTGAGAATCCTAGTGTTGGTTGTGGAGCCTGTTGTGTCCTTTTCTTCACTTGGGTGAGAAAAAAAATGACACGTGCATGCCTAGTTGGGCCTGCTAGACAAGACAAAAGTTCATGAGTGGGTTAAACAAGCCAGACACATGTGATAAAAAAATAAATAAACTAAAATAACTAAGGAAATAAAAACTAGAATTAATAAGAAACTTAGAACCATAAACAATCAACCAATGACCAAGATAATGCTACCAATGGATAACTATATTAGTTGGAAAAACACCGTAGAGAAAAATGGGGACTTATGGGTTCCCCCTTCCTCCTTGGGAGGGCTCTTGAGTTCCCTAATGGAGATCTCTTCTTACAATGGAAGAAAAAATGAAAATGATGAATAAAACCAATGCCTATTCCCTCAAGAGGTGATTCGAATGGCCTATTGCAATAATGCTTTAATACTCCAAGGAGAAAAGAGGATTCTCAAGGGAGGATTGAGAGAACATAACAATACTATGAAGACATTGGTTTCTTAGTGCACCCATGGCCTCCATTTATAGCATTTCTTCAAGGAAAAAAATAATTGGTTGTTGGTGTGAACAAGGAGCCTTTTAGGGCACCCTTTGGTCCTTAACCAACCCCCCATTCGGATTTAGCTCAGATATCGAGGTCAAATCAGGTTGGGAGTTGGTCCATATGTGGTTGAGGGGCTGACAAGAACCATGAATGCGTCGTTCACATGAGTGCATGGATTTTCTTGTACACAGTCACACATTTGGTGCATTGTGTGCTCTGAGGGATTTGTTGGCCTGTGCACTGTGTGTGTGCTTCCTTTAGTGAATTTGCGCATGTCAATGTTTTCCCAATTGTATAGTTTTTTCCTTTTGAAGTGCATTTTAGTGTTTCAGGTGAACTAATTGTTGTTGGTATTGTTGTATTTCTGTAACCATTTGCGTGCAATGTTGCAGACAAAATTTCAGTGATAACAAATGGCCCCTGATGTGTGAGGTTAGGAGCATACGTATAGCTGAAATACATTAATTTATATTCTACTGAGAGTGCCATTGTAATGAAGAGTGCTGAGAGGAACTGCAAAAGTGAACTGTCGGAGGGAGAGGGGAAACTGTGGGACCCAAACCTTTCTCTACGGAGAAAAAAAAAATCTGTATAAAAACGAGGCGGGAATGCCCCATGCTCATATCATGTAACCAAAAATGTAAGGCAGTAATTGAAGATGTATGCTAATGTAGATAACTGCAGTGTCCTCCGGGGTGGTTGATAGCAGTTGATAACTAAGGATGCCTATTAGAAGTGCCGATGACTCGTATGTATTAATGGCCTAACAAATTCAAAGGTCTTCGATTGGTATAAAAAATTGCAATAGTCGCATATTAAGACCTGCCATAACATGAGATTTTGTTGAATTCGAATGTTATGGGGGTCAACAAAATCAAAGAGCAATGATGGTTCTTTATGTTTCATCCAAGACTCCTCATTGTAAAGGTAATGAGAGTCAATATATTGTCACCCTTATGAAAATTGTGTTGATGTCGACAGAAAGGGAGATGCGACTCCAAGAAGCAAAAGGCTTCGGGAAATCCACTGAGATGAGATCAGGTACTAATAGGGAACATGAAAGAAGACAATATGTGGTGATACTCAATAATTCCCTTGGTTGGGGTATTTTGAGGGATGATTGGCAACAACCGTAAAACTGTATCTAGTGTCAGGGGGATGACTAAATATGGGGTTAAACTGTTCCAGAGACATGACAAAGTGGACAAACTCGGAAGATCTAGGGTACATGGATTGTGGGATACTCAGGGTTCGTGAACGATGTCAGAAAGAAAAAAAGGAGAGTGGATTCCCCAACTAAGGGCGAAATGGGTTGAGTTGGTGGAAAAACGAAGGTCATAAGGGGTGATGACAAAAATCTAAGTAAATGATGGAAAAAAAATCCTTTTACAATTACCAAATAAATAAAGGATAATTTGGGATGAGTGTATAGATACAGAAATGGGTTCCCCGGTGAGAAATGGCTTGGGCTCTGAGGGTGCAAGTTGCGAAGAGAACTAGTGGAGGGTGGGGGACCCATGGGTGGGTTTCTATATGAGGTAAATGAATGGAGGGAAATCTGCAGATGGGAAAAATGATGGTGGATGAGATGGAGGGCTAATGATATTGCAGAGGTGCATTCAATAGAACTGAGATGAGAGAACCTGGGAGCCCATTGGGAAAGCTAGAAATATGATGAGAAGAAGTATGTAGCTTATTATCGAAAGTGCATAATATTATCAGGACTCCCATCCTTAGGGAGTGAAAGAATCATGAGTGTCAAATTGCCAAGGGGAACTATAAATGGGACAACTCATGTGGGGGAGAGTGATATTAGGTGACAGTACCAAAATGCAACAGAGGTGATGGTACTGTGGAGCCAGATGTAAGGACCCTAAAGGTGAACGTCAGAGGGTGTGACTGGGATATGCAATTGATTTTCAGAGGGAATAATTAAATGTCAGTGTCAAACATATACCTGAAGGGGATACACTATTTGTTATGACCAAGTACCTGCACACATTAAAAACCAAATACCCAACGTGAACAATATTTGATGATAAAGAACATATAACAATTATTTTCTAATTTTTAACATAAGCATGCATACCTAGATGTGACGTGAGAAAAATGCACCCCCGAAGCCAAGTTCAGATGGTGACTTGAGGAATGTGACTGTGTAGATGGAGGGACCATAATCTCATGGATGAGAACATATTAGGAAACAAAGGCTCTGTGATCCTATAGCTGAGTCTAGAAGTTTGACAAAAGAGACTATACATGGCTGGTGGGCCCACAATGCCACCTCATTTGTACCCATCGCTATAGTGATTTGATGAGAGCATTTGGAGGATATTTGGAGATTACATAGGCAGTGCATAACGTGGGAATTTTGTACTTGATAGGAAGGGTGACTTTGATCCCATGGACGAGGTGGAACAGTGTAAAACTGGTGGCAGTTTTGACTGTCGTCCAATAAGCCCATAATGTTGAAAACAACATATGATGCCAGTTGGTCTTATGTTTGTTGATGGTATGTTGTAGCATGGTTTTGAGGACTTTGTTGACCACCTAGAACTATCCATTGGACTGAGGGTAGTATGGGGAGGAAAACTCATGGGAGAAGCCTAACTTTGAGGAGAGTTCTTCGAAGATCTCATTTTCAAAGTGTTTACTGTGATCGGATACTAACTGTAGTGTGACTTCGAAACAGGTAAATGACGTGGTTGAAGAAAAAACATGTTGTTGTGTCAGTGGTATTGTTTAAAGTGGGAATGGCTTCGACCCATTTGGTAAAGTAATCCACTACCACGACGATGTACTTGTGTCCATTACTACATGGAGGATTGCAAGTCATAAAGTTGATGCCCCATTTGTAGAAGGGGTCAGTGGTGATGACTGGATGTAGAATAGAGGGTGGCGCTCGTGCTTTGTTTTCATAGAGCTAGCATTTTTTGCATCACTTGATAGCGTGGATGCAGACATGAAACAACATGGGCCAGAAGTACCATGTTGTTATAGAAAGATTTGCGTCACCCTATGCAATCTTGCACATAGGGACTTTTTCCATTTCCCTATGCAGAATTTTCATCCCTTTTATAAAAATAATTTTTTTTCCACATGTATGCACCTTTCCTACTATACAACATGTGTATACACAGGTTGTGCCACTACATCCCACATACATTGGGATTTGTGCCCAAAAATGAAAAATGGTGTCAGGTTTCCATGTCACGATAGGAGATCAATGATCCTTGGAATTCCATATAGTGGAAATGTTCTGTCTCAGCCCTTCATTTCTATTTGAAGGATATAAATGGGCCAATTCCTAGATATGGAAAAGAGGAGAAAAAATTCAACTTTGAGAGAAAAGTTACTCTGGAGAAATTATTCACTTCATATTGAGTTTGCATCTCTTTGTCCTTTAAGTATGAAAACATTGTTTAGCCCCCAAGCTATTCCCTTATTGATTGATAACTTTATTGTCTCTCTTTTATGAACTTGCCTTTGGTGGAGGCCGAGCTAGAAGGAACTTAGTTTCTCGGTTCCGAACCATGCCGACACAAAAGTCTATAACTTTTTCACTTTTGCTAATCATATATTAATAGAAATACTCTTTTCTCATCCAATTGATATCTTGAAAATATTTGAATTATTATTCCATGGGAGTATTTGTTATGTATATTAATGGATTATACTACTGAATGTGCTAACATCATATATTATCACCATATGCTTTCTTTGCTTGGTTGTTGAGGACTAGTTGCAGGTATATTGCTCTGGGTTAAGTGCTCAAAGGTGGACTTCATCAAATGTCTGGACAAGGTAGACTTTTTATCTTGTCTTGTTAGCATATTTGTTTATATATCATACTTGAGAATAGAGTTGATTTCTAGAGGTTTTCCCTAGCCATAGAGAGATTTTCCTCATAACAGAATTGGCGACCATACTGGGGATTGAATATTCTTTCTTAGGGTTTGGAGTGTTTTTTCTCCTTAGATTACTCTTGTTTCTATTGAATTTCTTGTCGTATCATTGCTTGACAACCTTTGTTCACTCTGGGTCTGAGTCTTTCAGCCTTCTCCTTTGCCTAGATTTTTTTTTTGAAACATATACGTGGGTTTTTGCTTGACAGTTGTGTATATATGCGTGTTGTCCTTCTGCAAGCTATGTACATATGTGTTGTTTCCTTGAACATTCGCGTACATCAACCTATTTTTCTTGTTTGCTGGGTTTGGTCATTGTTGGGTAGGTTTTCATGATTGTTGAGTCTTCTTAGGTCTCTGTAGTGACAGTTAAGTGTCTGTGGGATGACAGAAAAGCTGTCTTTTGTTGAATTTTTGGGCAGAGTCTTTCTCATCACCTTTTCAATTTGATTGTCCTTGTACATTGGGTTGGGTGTTTTTCTCCTTGGTATCCTACTTTAGTTGTCTCTTTATATACACAGTAGAGTCTTTATATATCAATTTGTTGTTCAGTCCATGGATTTTCATTTTTCTTATATTGAAAATAAAAAAATATTAGGCATTTTGCATTGATTGGAATTTTGATATTTTGAGTCTTTTTCATTTAGCTTAATGCATGTAAAGAAAGATTTCATTTTTATTTCACAATTGCAAAGTTGAAATTGAAAATTTCATTGTTTTAAGAAGCATATCATTCATTGAAAACTAAAGTTAGGACTTTGCATTGTATTCATATTTACTTTACTTATTGATTCATAACATCATGAGTTTCAATACCATACCTTTTTGAGTAAGCACAACCACTAAAATTAATGCTATAATTTAAAATTGATTAGTCACAATTTTATTTTCTATGGTGCACAAACTAGCTTAAGATTTAGTGCCTTGGAATATGATTTTGTGAGTTAAATTATCCAAGGCTATTAAATAAACATGTGTGTCTGACTAAGGGAGTGGAGAAATCCATTGTATAATCGGAAATATCAGGAGGCTCCGCTTACACTGGATTTAATCATGAGGTCAGGTGAGGTTGGTTGAAGGGGTATCCCCCCAATACCTTCTTAGCATCAGAGATATTTATAGGGATCTATTCATATCTGGGGATCTTTCTAGTGCCCTTACCTCTGTGAGAGGCGATACTTTAAAGGTTTCGGGCTTTGCTACCCTGCCCATATGGTGGACCTGACTTATGAATGCTCTCTTGTGCATCAGTTATACATTGGTTTCTTAGTTTCTTGACTTAGGTGCCACATAGGTTACTTGCAGGGATTATTCTACAGGTACCTAGGGTCAGATAAGGGTCAGACAACACACAACCTTTATGGAGGATTACCTCTCCAGGGGGATCTGACCGACTAGTTGTTAGGACCATGAGGGCCCTTATAACTGATTTTGTTTCCTCCAATATTTAGCAGCGGGGTCTTAGGACCCTCCTGGGTGAGGCATACCTACTTTAGAGAGGGAGGTCCCTTTCAACCACTTTATCCTGTTTGTGTGCATTCTGGTTGTTTGATTATTTTTTGTGTGCTCTTTGATTACTAGTTGGCATTAGGATTTATTTTTGTATCTTGAGTCTTAATTCATCGTGGATTCGGACCAGCCTCCCCTCCGATCTCATCGCTTGTTACAGTTACCACCAGATTTCAAGTCTTTTCCTTGTAAAAGGAGTAGATTTATTATATGTGGTACACACACATCCACTTTTCATACTTGTGATTCTACAAGGATGAGTACTAAACTGAGTCATCAGAGTACTTGGAGCCCTTAGACTCCCACACCTACTATAGTTGATGGCACTCCTTCGACTCATGCGACCACAATGGTTGTAGCACTGGGGGAACCTATCATTACTACTGCCCATCCTATAGTGAATGCTCAATCTCTTGCCTTGAACCTATTTGGGTCTCTTGGTCACTCACTAGGATATAATGTTCAGTCCATCCCTATGGCCTCTAGTCCTTTTGACTATGGTATGTTGAATTTTACTTCACAGTTGTCAAACTCCATTCCAACTACTGGCCCTAATGATAGCATTGGACTTGGGGAAAAACCCCTCCTTATACTCCATTTTTGTTTGGTGGTTCTCAAATCCCTCAAACGGCTCCTAATATGGGATGAATTCCCTCTTTTAACCATAGGTCTAATCCTCTTGGTTCTGGGTGGAGCAACCAACCTGGTGGATAAGCTTTTGTTAAAGTTTCATCCTATACCCTCACCTCCTCAGTGTTGATTCCAACCAACATGTTTGGCATGACGAATCCACCTCTATCCTCCAGATTCACACCTGAAGGAGGTCATTTTCACACCTTGGGAAACCCCCAACCTAGAGCCACTCTGGCTGGGGGAAATTTTTATAACCCTCATCAGAACATTCCTACTGGAATTATGCCCAACCAACCTCTTATGAATCATCCTAGAGGAGGGTATTACAATCCCAGACAGGGCCATGGTGCTTACCAGAACCCTGGCTGGGCTGTAGTTCCTCAAACACAATCTTTCCAGGGAGCTTGGGGCCAAATGCCCCAACCCTGTCTCCCTTTTCTGTCCATGGTTAATATGCCATAATTATATAATTTGATGAACGACCCTATGTGTCATGATCCTACATGGCCCCCCATCCCCACCAAACTTCCTATGGACATTCTGAAATTTGAAGGTAAGAATGGCAAGTATCCTAGTGATCAGGTTACTACCTTTCACCTATGGTGCTCCTTGAATTCCCTTAATGACAATTCTATTTGGTTAAGATTATTTCAATGAACCCTCATTTCTCATATCATATCATATATAGGAGTGGCGTAGATGGAAGAGGTTGATTAAGACCTCAATACCCCCTTGATTTCTTTTAGAATGGTTCCTTATGTCTTTGCAGCCCCCTATCTCGAAAGATGTGTCTACATCTGGGGTTATAACTGAGGAAGAAGCAATCTTCAAAGCCCAGCAGTTAGATATTATATACGCTCAATATGGGATGTTATACCGCATTCTTTTTTATGCATTGAGGTCAACCTATGACCCTATACAAAAGCTCGAACCTCATGCCGATGGAATTGTAGGCTCCGCCAATGTAAAATATGCAGACTCGGTGACAAGCCATTTGAAAGAGTTGTCTCTAAACCAGTCAAAAGGAGGGTCAGATTTGTCTATGTCTTGCAATCTCACTCAGTCAACGGATGTACATTTTGTGCAATCGTTAACCGGCCCAAATGGTAACCAACAACCAAGCGATAATAAAAAGAAAGGACATAATAATAATTGTAAGGGTGGGAAAAATAATAATAAACCCAAGGACAATGGTAATAGTGAGAAGACGAATAATAATGCTGGAGAGGGAAAGAAAGAAAGATGTAAGGTGAAATTTACCTGTAAGCATTGTACGGATGATCAATTTACTCATTTATGCCCCAAAGTTGTGAAAGTTGTGAGGCTCTTATCTCTACCACCACTCGTGTTGATGAATCCTTTCCAACATAACCAACACATGACCTCGAGCTCCTCAAATGATGGAACTGCGGCCGGTGGGAGTCAAAACCTACCATCGCAAGATGGTGACCATTTGTGTATCAATATTGTCGATTATAAGGTTCATGTGGCCACCCAGTCTTGTGATTATAGTTATTCACAGGCTATACCTGGTCTATAGTCTCCTCCTCCTCCTTCAGAGATGCCTTTGTAGATAGAGAAACCAAAGCCACTACCTCGTATTCTAAAAGGAGTACTCAAGTGGTCTACCCACAATCCAAATGCTAGAGCCGCCTAGAACTACTCTATTGTTGAGGACCCGAGTCAAACCCCTTGTGCGATGTCGGCTCTGGAGGTACTCCAGACATGTCCTTCATAGAGTAATGCCTTTCTATCTGTGTTAGGATCTCTAGATCCTAGTGGCTCGAAATTTATCAAGTTTGATGTCACAAATGTGAATCCTCACTATCCTTACCATGTGGCATTCCAAATCCATGTTGGGTACTCAAAGTATACCATAAAACATATGGTTGTTGATGAAGGCACTGCTACATGTGTGATGTCCCTGATATGTTGGAAATCACTCAGCTCTCTGAATCTTTCTCAATCGTCGACCATGTTGACTGCTTTTGACGGTCGTTCCTGCCGCCCTCACATTATTCTTCCTGCCTTTCTGGTCTAGTTAGGTGGGAAGATGACAGAGGTGTATGTTGAGGTAGTTGATGTGCCTCTTGATTATAACTTGTTACTAAGACGCAATTGGACCTATGCTATGACTTTCAACATATTGTTTGTCTTCCACACTTTTTGTTTTCCACTCGATGGAAAGATTGTGACGATTGACCAATTATCCTTTGTGTATGTCATCCCCAATGCATATTTTGGACTGTCGATCCACATGGTCGAAAATTATGAGCCAGAAACTGAGAATATCGGTGTCAGAATGTATTCATCTCTTATGGGTACCTTCAACTTCATGGAACTGATTCACTATGTTTACGCCACGTCTAGTAGTCTCATTTCATCAGAGAGGTATGTTCCTCTCTGCACTTCGTATTTTAACGATCCTTGGACCCTACCTTCCTTGAATGCATCTTTTGAGGGTCAGTCACATACTGGAATTATATCACCAACCTCTGTTAGTCATGTTGAAGATTGGTCGACAACCTCTGCTATTCATGTTGAGTACCAGCAACTAGCCGTTGAAAGTCATGCTGGGGGCACAAATCTAGTCATTACTAGTAACACTGCATATACATCACCAACCTCTACTATTCATATTGGGGATTAATCAACGAACTCTACCAGTAATGTTTGGGATTCATAAACAACCTCTACAAGTCATTTTGGAGATTTTCTACTATCCTTTGCAAGTCATGCTAGGAGCATGTCACCAGCCACTGCAAGTCATGCTAGGGGCATTCATACAATTGAGAAGCCTAGATGTGTAATACATAATCCCAAGTTCCTTTGTAGGATTTTCAAAGTAAATCACCTTTCTCATTTTTGTCCTTCTACTGTTGGGATACCAAAAGCGTGGGGATCACCTAAAATCCCTTCGAGTTCTAATGCATCTGTGGTTTCCCCACACCTTGCTTCTCCTTTGATTGACACAACAATCATGTTACTGCAATCCTCTCTTGACCACACCTTTGTTGTTGAGGGTGATTTTTCCCCTACCCCTGTTATCACGCATCCTATTCAACCTAAAATTGAGGAAGTGGTCATACAGGTGCAACATCTGGTCAGTCCAAATCTCCTTGTCGAGGGTGATTCATCCTTCAACCATGTTGTTATCATTTTTGATACTGCACCTTCTAAACAAGAGATAGTTCTACTCTCCCCGAGTAGTCTCCCTTAAATTCCTAGAGAATTTCCCTTTGTTTAGGATGGCCTTGTGGGGTATCCAATGCCTCTTCCTATGTCCTTTCAAGTAAGAGACATTATATGATATATCACAGAGATGATAAACTCCACTATCACTTTATCCTCCTCGACTTGAAGATCTTTGGGTTTTCCCAATCTTGTGTCGGTTATTCGTAAGATATTTTTATTCCACAGAAGTCCAACACGGGAGCCTTGGCCTACCCCGTGACATGTCGCCTAGAAATCCCAACTAAGTCTGATTTAAGATATTTTCCAACTCGTCTAAAAAGGGAAAAGATTGCCGAGTGAATTTGTCCCTTTCACACTTGTTAAATTGGACTTGAAAGGTCATGAGTCTTAGTTAAGATATTTTCTGACTCATTTTCAAAAAGATTAAATATTCCTGAGTGAATTTGTCTCTTTCACACTCATAAATGGGATTTGAAAGGACATCTATTTGGTACAAGTTTATCCCTTTTTCACACCAACTAGACTAAGATTACGAAAAAGGACATTTTTTGGCGTTAAGTTGTGATTGCATATCATGCCCTTGCTTGAATATTAAGCCTATAGTCGGTTCTCACTTTGTGTTATAAATCATTTTCCTCAGCATTTTTGCATCCTCAATCTAGTAGAGCCTCGTTTATATCCTTCACAATTTGAAACCCTATACCCAGGAGGGAACATTCCCCCAAGTGTCCATCTCTTGCATGCATCTCCTTGCATTGAGCATAGGTATGTTCCACTGTTGGAACTAGTTTTTCTTACTTGCGACACTCGTTTCCTCCTTTGTATCATAGCATTCATTTGACTATGAAAAAAAAAAAATACGGGCGGGAAGGGAGTATTATCTTATATCGGCAGCAGTCGTGTCACATTTGAATAGAGAACAAATTTATTGAGTCCATTTGTCATCATAATTTTTGTTTTAGCATGGACTTAGGAAGTTGATCTTGTTACAGAGAGTTTTCTCCTCCATCTCATGGTTAATCTTCTAGTCCCTTTGGAGAATTTCATTGATGCCTCCTGCATCAGATGGCTTCATCATTGAGTCTATGTTGTGGGAGTCTTCCATATGTCTCATTGTAGTGATCCCAAGCCAAATTCTTTCTTGGAATCACTAACTACTACTAATTTATTGAATTATTAAGTGCATACAAGATTCATCAACACATGGAGATCACAATATATTCAAGATGTAGAAGCACAAGCAAAGATCTGACCCTTTTATTATGAGCAATGTAAGATCAATACAATAGATGGCTGATCTAGCATAAACCTCAGATGGCCATACAAGCAATAGATATGAGCTGCTACAAAATGCTCCCGACAATACAAAATAATCCTCCAAAGGCTGGATATACAATGAAGACTAAATCAAGCAGATCTGAGTTGTACTAATGCTCAACCTCCAAGCTGGAAAGCGCCACATCTTGCTAGAATGCTGAAGCCCTGAATAATTCTTCCCTACTACCAAAAGTGTACAATCATCCCGAGAAATATGCCAAATGATAGATCGGGCAACTGTAAGGAAATCCCAGATGTCCAAATTCCCAAATCCACTCTCAAACTTCGTAGATCTGAATTCTCCACTGGATGGTGTGCCCCACTGGATGACTGAAGCCCTAGCTGGTTTGGCCCTGATGAAGGAGGCCTCCAAATGCTCTGAAACTCTCCAAGAATATAGATCGGGCTATGAGAATCCTGTGGGAGAAGTTTCAGGCTCAAATCTCAAGCAGATCTCCCTAGATCTGAGTTTTACTGAATCACAGGATGTCCCCTATGGCTCCACGACGTCCCAATCTGCAGACAAATGTAGAATGATGATAACCCTCCAGAAAAACCCTCAAACTAATGGTCCTGCCTCTGCAAACAAAACCCAATTGTCAGAATGGCCCCAGGCCCTCAAGATAAGCTGGATCGAACCTCCCTCGATAAGTTGGCCCTGAGACTAGAATGGTGTGGAGGAGTCTTTCATCCCTGAGACCAAGCTGTGGAACAAGGTGAGTGGATATTTCACCACTGAGTTTCTCACAAGGGTTTGTACAACAAAACCCCCAAACTAAATGCTCAAGAGAAATAGCAAATGCTAATCCAAAACCAGAATGAATAATAGGTGCACCCTAGCCTCTTACTTATAATTTTCCTTCTAATTCTCTGTTGAGTTAGGTTAACTCCCAGGGTTAATCTTCTATTCTTCTGTTGAGTTATCTTTTACTCCTTTATCCTTTTCCTTTCTTAATTCAACCTAAAAATATAACTTTTAACTTCTTGACTTTTCCCCCCTCAGTGTGAGACTATGACCTAGTGGGGGTGCCCAGGCCACTGAGTCTCCTCAT
>ML782189.1:110265-132331 GCA_009831015.1 Picea engelmannii
AACCTGATTTGACAATATTGGTCTAGGGACATCTGTCTTTGAACTTTCATATCCAAGCTATAGTATTCCCTGGTACTCCTGGCTAATTGTTCCACAAAATCCTCAACCTGTTCATGCTGCCCTTGCTCATCTGTGAATGTGGGCATGTATGGTCTGGGGTTAGCTCTACTTCCTGAGTGTTGGTATAGTGGTTCATCCATGAACACTGGCATGTATGGCCTATGATTGGTCCTGCTACCCATCTACCCATGGAACGTGCCACCTCCAAGACTTCCTTCGGATCCTGGTGCTTTCTCCGGGTTATATCTGACTTCCTCATGGGTTCCACTGGACCCTCCAACCTCCTTATTCCCATACGTATCAGGATCTTTGCCTCAATGGGTTACTTGCATCAGAAGGTCAATTATCCTAGTTTGGTTCTCATTCATTTTTTGTAGATTCTCATCAACTTTCTTCAAGGTTTCAGAGATTTCAGCCTGTCCCCTTCTGTTGGTTTCCTGATACTCATCCAACTGTCGGACCAATGTGCTTTCTGTGTGGTTCATGTTTTGCTCGAACTTACCAAATTCGGCTACTAAGAGAGCCAAGCCCTGAGGCTCATGGTCATCTCCTAACCCTTCCATTTCTACCTCTGTTTCACTGTTGTTTTTCTTCCTCGGACCCATAACAATTCCCCTGTACTTCTTCATTCACCGATCTCTCCACAGGTTTGGAGGATCGAGGCTCTGATACCACTGTAATGATCCCAAGCCAAATTCTTTCTTGAAATCACTAACTACTACTAATTTATTGAATTATTAAGTGCATACAAGATTCATCAACACATGGAGATCCCAATATATTCAAGATGTAGAAGCACAAGCAAAGATCTGACCTTTTTATTATGAGCAATATAAGATCAATACAATAGATGGCCGATCTGGCATAAACCTCAGATGGATGTACAAGAAATAGATATGAGCTGCTACAAAATGCTCCGGACAATACAAAATAAGCCTCCAAAGGCTGGATATACAATGAAGACTAAATCAAGCAGATCTGAGCCGTATTAATGCTCAACCTCCAAGCTGGAAAGTGCCACATCCTGCTAGAATGCTGAAGCCCTAAATAATTCTGCCCTGCTACCAAAAGTGTCCAATCATCCCAAGAAATATGCCAAATGATAGATCATGCAACTGTAAGGAAAACCCAGATGTCCAAATTCCCAAATCCACTCTCAAACTCTATAGATATGAATTCTCCACTGGATGGTGTGCCCCACTAGATGATTGAAACCCTAGCTGGTTCGGCCCTGATGAAGGAGGCCTCCAAATTCTCTGAAACTCTCTAAGAATATAGATCGAGCTATGAGAATCCCATGGGAGAAGTTTCGGGTTCAGATCTCAAGCAGATCTCCCTAGATCTGAGTTTTACCGAATCATAGGACGTCCCCTATGGCTCTACGACGTCCCAATCTACAGACAAATGTAGAATGATGATAACCCTCCAGAAAAACCTTCAAACTGATGGTCCTGCCCCTGCAAACAAAACCCAACTGTCAGAATGGCCCCAGGCCCTCAAGATAAGCTGGATCGAACCTCCCTCAATAAGTTGGCCCTGAGACTAGAATGGTGTGGAGGAGTCTTTCATCCCCGAGACCAAGCTGTGGAACAAGGTGAGGGGATATTTCACCACTAAGTTGCTCACAAGGGTTTGTATAGGAAAACCCCCAAACTGAATGCTCAAGAGCAATAGAAAATGCTAATCCAAAACCAGAATGAATAATAAGTGCACCCCAGCCTCTTACTTATACTTTTCCTTCTAATTCTCTATTGAGTTAGGTTAACTCTTAGGGTTAATCTTCTATTCTTCTGTTGAGTTATCTTTTACTCCTTTATCCTTTTCCTTTCTTAAGTCAACCTAAAAATATAACTTTTAACTTCTTGACTTTTCCCCCCTTAGTGTGAGACTATGACCTAGTGGGGGTGCCCAGGCCACTGAGTCTCCTCATCACCTCTCTAAGAGATGGGGGACATTACACTCATGCTCTTGTTCAAATGAAGTAAATCAAACTATGTCATCCATTTTTCAAAACTCTTGACTTTCCATGTCAGCCATACCCTCAGTTTGTCTTAGAATCACATGATGTTGTAGTCCTATCACGCTCCCTGGTCCTACTTTCATCATTGGTAAGTAACCTTAAACCCAACAGTCGACATTTCATCATTGGCCATTGATTGGGTGGTTTCCCTTCTGTTCAAAAGCAAGACATCTATTCACACACTGGGATTCCTGTGGTGTCTTGGATTCCATTAGCCTTATTGGTGTTTTACTCACCTTTGTAAGATGTTTTCCTCATTGGTTGTTATTCATAGGATCTTTTTCATGTACTTCTTACACTTGGAACACGCGAAAGATGCACAAGGTCATTGGTTCATGAACATTTTCTTCGTTTGATTTCCTCCAAATCACGAAGCTCCTTCTTTGTACCTCATGTTGAATGATGAGATATGCCTTAATTCTCTCCTTTCAACGGGTCTCCTTCCATCAACTTCAGATCATCTATTCTGGAAACGATACCTAGAGTCCTATGAGTACCTTGAGGCTTCTAGTCATTAGTTGGAGGTTCTCTCGCTATCGACAGTTGGGAATACATCAATGTCTCCTGATCAATGGATTCTTCAAGTGTTTAACCCTGACTCCTTTATTCACACTTGTAAGAATGTACTCATTTCCTTGATACCTACTTTGATTATCGATAGGTTGTCTCACGTTTGTTAACGGTATACCTCAATGATTGGTAATAAACTATGTATCATTATGTTTGACCTCAACTCCTTTATTCACATGATGTAGACTTTCACCTTTGGTGGATTGTGTAGAAGACTTGAAGACATCAGTATGTGGTTGCATCTTTATTGAGTTGTTGCTTCCTTTTCATTGGACCAGTACCTATATGACTTTAGTGATCATGGGATATCACATTGTACTCCATGGTATACATACATCTTTAGATTGATTTTGAGATTGGTTCTACTGGGCCTTGTTCGTGACTGTGACAGCCTATGGCATGTAACTGCACTTGTATTTTCCTATTCATGGCCATAGATAGTTGTTTGGTATACTTTCACATGGATCTGCAATGTAATTCAAATTGGCATCCATGTATGCAAAGTCAGTGCAGAATGTAATGATCAACTAGTTCTTCCAACTCATTCCCCATCACTCCACTTCTAGATTTTTATAATGTATTTCGGCCATCACAGATACTCCTCTGACCTCACACATTAGGGGGCATATGTTATAGAAATATTTTCCTCACCCTATGTAATCTTGCAAAGAGGGCCTTTTTCCATTTCGCTATGTAGACTTTTCATCCCTTTTTGAAAATACTGGAGCTAAAAATACATTTTTTCCACATGTACGCACCTTGCATACTATAGAACATGTGTATATGCATGTTGCACCACTACAACCTACGTACATCGAGATTTGTTCCCAAAAATGAAAAATGGTTTCAGGTTTCCATGTCATGATAGGAGATCAATGATCCTTGTCCTTCCATATACTGGAAATGTTCTGACTTGGCCCTTCAGTTCCATTTGAAGGATATAAATGGGCCAATTCTGAGCTATTGAAAAGAGGAGAAAGAATTCAACTTTGAGAGAAAAGGTACACTGGAGAAATTATTCACTTCATATTGAGTTTGCATCCCTTTGTCCTTTAAGTCTAAACAGAGTGTTCATCCCCCAAGATCTTCCCTTATTGATTGAGAACTTTATTGTATCTCTTCTATGAGCTTTCCTTTGGTGGAGGATTGAGGTGGTGGAGGCCCAGCTGAAAGGAACTTAGTTTCTCGGTTCCGAACAGTGCTGACATTCAAGTTTGTGACTTTTTCACTTCCGTTGATCATATATTAATAGAAATACTATTTTCCCATCCAATTGATATCTAGAAAATATTTGAATTATTATTCCATGGGCGTATTTGTTATGTATATTAATGGATTATGCTATTGAATGTGCTAACATCATATATTATCACCATATGCTTTTTTTTCTTTGTTGTTGAGGAATAGTTGCAGGTATATTTCTTTGGGTTAAGTGCTCAACGGTGGACTTCATCAAACGTCTGGATGAGGTAGGACTTTTATCTTATCTTGTTAGCATATTTGTTTATATAGCATACTTGAGAATAGAGTTGATTTCTGCAGTCGTTTCCGTCTATTGTGGTTTTCCCTAGCCATAGAGAGATTTTTCTCGTAACACCTGCTCGAATGATTATTTGGGTGGTGGACATACCTGAGAGGTGGCCACTGCAAGCGCTGCTATGGAAATCATTCAAGACTCTGTCAGCTTCATCAATGGTCAGACATTGGCGAAGGATGGTGTTGACCCCTCATTTTTAAAATATGTCACCGAGGAGAAGGTATTAAGGGTCCTGATGGAGAATTCTCTGACGATTGTCTCGAGAGAGATGAGACCCAAACTTCTGTGTTCGAAGGTAGATGAGAAGGTCGCCATACCAGGGGTCATCAGAGGGGATGAAGAAGAGGTGTTTTTCAGGAAAATCTGTATTGACGAGTGAAGCTTTAGTGTCTGAGACAAAAGTCGTAATGAGTTCGGAGAGGACGAGTGCTTTCTTGCTTTTAGGATTTGAGAAATCTAGGTCATTTTCCTGAAGGATGACGATCCATCGAGAAAATTTTCCATTAATTTTTCGTCGACTAAGAAAGTACTTCATGGGGTTGGAATATTCTATGACTTTAGTAGTTTGAAGAAGGATATAGTGTTGTAGATTTTGGAATGCGAGGAAAACTGTGAGGGTGAGTTTCTCATCATTTTTGTATTTCAGGGGTGGTCCTGAAAGAGTTTTACTGATGTAGTAAATGACATGTTCCCACCCATAATCTCCTAGTTGGATGAGGACTCCTACTACTGAGACAGTTGAGGCTGACAAGTAGAGGATGTAATCACAATCATAGTTTGGAGGACTAATCAAAGAGGCATTGGATAGGGTTGTTGGATTACTAAGAGGTGGGGTGAATCAGTAATAGAGAAATTTAATCATTTTTAACCATATAATCCAAGTGTTATATCAATGTATTATTATCATCCAATAACTATAGAGTAAATAAGTAATGAACAAATGAACAATCATACAAATACACAGTACACCATTATTTTACGTGGAAACCCAAAGCGGGAGAAAACCATGGAATGATTTTTATTAAATGTCTTGAAGAATCACATTCATTGGAAGCACCAACTTCCTTTGTTTTCTAGTTGCAACTGGAAGGAGGCTCCAACCCCCTAGTTTCTCAGGCTACAACCTGAGGGAAGCTCCAACTCCCCAATTCTCTCGCTACAACCAGAAGGAGGCTACAACGCCCTATGTTCTCTGGCTACAACCGGAAGGTGGCTAAAATCACATGTCCTTGCCTCGTCCAACCTCCCTGATGTATAATTAGAATGATGGAACCATTCTCAGACTATCACTGTGATATATACCACTGTACAACTATATCAACCTATACCACTGACCTACATCCAACCTGTACAACTTTCCTGTAATCAATCTATACCTGAACTGAACATGTATCAACAAACATATAATAGGTATGCGACCTATAGGGTTGCAACACGCATATGTACGTGCCCTATTTTTTATGCAGACTGCATATGTATTCCACCAAACTGTTATGCAACATGTGTATGCCTTCCAAAAACTAGGGTTTCCTTTCTCTTGAAAAATTTTGACCCTCTGTAACTTCTTTCACATAGGTCTGTAGCTTGTCACTGTATCTAGACTGTATCTGTACCCTGTGCTCGCATCCTCTTTACCCAAAATCTCTATATATCTCTCTAGTCATGTGTCATATAAATGTGTGTACTCATAAACAAGTATAATATCCCTCACATGATCTAGAATTCAAATCCTTTCTGATATTCAGCCTCCCAATACATCAACCAACACAAGTTATTTTGAACCAATGGATAGATATGATGTTTCTGAGCACTGTAGACCTTCCTGGGAGCTTGATCTCAGAATCTAGAACCTATGCATCTTCATCCTCTCATGTTTCCATGGATTTACCAACATGTACACACCCTAATACACTACCAGTGCGTGTATCATGTACGCACCCTAATACACTGTTAGCCCACATACGCCTCAGTATGTACGCACACTAATACACTATCAGCTTGCATACACCTCAGAAAATAGGGTTTTTAGTATTCATTGTAATTCCAAGAATTTCTCTGTCAACCCTTCATACTACCTCAGACTTTCACAACTTGAGATGTATCAATGAGTACCTGCAATAAGCCTCACACAAAAAAAGATATTCAATGTGTTCAAGTGTAATTAAATGAGAGAGCCTTGCCTCTTATTTATACTTTCATGTAGCATCTCAGTTTCCTTATTTTAGGGAGTTCTCCATTAACTTTATTATTTAAATAATTTCTTTCGCAAACACTTTGATTTTTTGGGGCTTCTAGATGACTCATGAGGGTCCTCCAACTTCACATGACCACAAGTCTCTAACCGTGAAAAGTTATGTGACGTTCCACATACCACCGAAAATGGCATGACAAGAACTATACATCTAGGATAGTTTCACTAACAAATTCACTGACCTTCATCTCATTATTTCACAATTAAGCATGGGTTATCTAACCATACTTCTAGGATAACTCAATCCACAAAGAGTCTTCCCGTGAGGGATTTCACCATAAGTGGACCAGTTTGGAGTTGATCCATTTGTACTTATTATAAACTATGACAATACAATAATAAGCCATATTTACATCAAACAAACTTGGGTCCATTACCCAAACCTTTGTGCTACCAGAATTTTCTACCAAAATTTATTCAAGGGTTGACATCAATGACAACCAACCTTAATAAACAATATCCCTCTTTGGAATTGATGGAAACACTCTGATGCAATACTGAAATCATGTCATGCAATGCTAAAGTCATGCCACTTATGCTCCCCCTAGAACCATGCCTCTAACCTCTGCATCTATGTGACCATTTCTCCCTCTAGAATCATGCCTCTGTCCTCTGCATCTCATAAATATCTCCCCCTTTTTCATCGATGGAAAAGGTATATTTACATCTGGGGCTGCTCCCCCTAATTGAACTATCCTTTTTATGGTTCTTCATTGCGTACATCTAAGACATATAAGGTAAGTATTCAAAAGAATTCATTTTGGAGTATAAATAACTCTGAGTCTTTAGCGAAGATACTCAAAGGCTTCTTATGGAAGTGGTTTTGTAAATATGTATGCCACTTGTTCTTTTGTGCCCACATACTCAACTCTGATGTTATTTTCTGTAACCTATTCCCATAGGAAGTGATACTTTATTGGAATGTGCTTCGTCTTGGAGTGCATCACCAGGTTATTTGAGATAATGATGGCACTTATATTATCACAATAGATTGGAATGGGATGATCATACTCAACTTGTGTATCTGTCAGAGTTTGTTTCATCCAAAGAACCCGTGTACAACATGTTGTTGCTGCAATATACTCGGCCTCAGCTGTAGATAAAGATATAGATGATTGTTTCTTTCTTATCCATTATATTAAACACTCACCCAAGTAGAGCGTTGCTCCACTGGTGCTTCGCTGGTCATCAATACAACCTGCCCAATCTGCATCTGTGTAGGCAATAAGTGATAGATCATTTCCTTTTAGATACCATAATCCAAACTCTTATGTTCCTTTGAGATATCTGAAAATCCTCTTCACTGCTAATACATGTGATTCCTTTGGTGCTTCTTGAAATCGTGCCACATGTACAACTTCATGCATTACATTTGGTCTAGATGTTGTCACATATAGTAGGCTACCATAAATTGGCCTATATTTCCTCTAATTTGTAGACTTTCAATCATCATATTTTCTCAACTTGCAACTAGTTTGCATGGGAGTGATAACTGGTTTGCAATCTTCCATTCCGAACCTCTTTAGCATTTCTTTGATATACCTTGTTTGAGAAATAAAAATCCATTGGTTGCTTTGATGTATCTAAAGTCTAAAAAATAAGGATAGTTCTCCAAGTAATGACATTTCAAATTCATTCTACATATCCTTTGCAAATTTCTAGATTAACCTGTCATCATCACAACCAAAAATAATATCATCAACATAAACTTCAATTAATAAAATACTATCTTGATTGATCATGATGTAGAGGTTGTTGTCTGCACTTCATTTTCTGAACCCTACCTGCTGTAGATATTTATCCAATGTAGATGATCTAGGACCTTGTTGTAGACCATACAAGGCCTTCTTTAATTTACACACATAATCCACATTCTCTAACAACTAAAATCCTTCTGGTTGTTCAATGCAGACTTCTTCTTCAAGTTCCCCATTCAGAAAAGCTGATTTTGCATCCATCTGATACACTTTAATATTTTTGGAGCATGCATAAGCTAAAAGCAATCAGATTGCTTCCATTCTGGAAACTGGGGCAAATGTCTCTTCAAAGTAGATTCCTTCAACTTGTGCATATCATTTACATTCCAATCTAGATTTTTTCCTTGTAACCTATCCATCTTCATTCAATTTATTTTTGTATACCCACTTTTTGTCGATCACATTCTTATCCTTTGGTCTTGGAACCAATTCCCAAGTGTCATTTTTCTCTATTTGATCCAATTCTTCATCCATGTCCTTATTCCAAAAATCATCCTTACTAGCCTCTTCAAAATAGGTTGGTTAAATCGTAGATGTGAGTGCTAGGTGAATTTGTTCTAGTGAACAAATTCTTCTTCCTGTCTCAAATCCTGCATCTTTGTTTCGATAATCTGATCTGAAGGATGATTCTTTTGTACTTGTCTACTAGGTGTCTTTGGAGGCACTTGTTGAACTTTCTCTTCTGATTTTGTTGGATCTTCTTCATCTTTCCCTTCTACTTTTTCATCTTTTGTTTCTTCTTCGTAAAGTTGTTCCATTGATTCATTTTCTTCCTCCTTTAATTATTGTCTACATGTTTCATCAATTGTTACATTGATTCTTTCCACAACTTTGTTCAATCGAAGGTTGTAACACTTGTATGCTTTCCTTGTACTTGAATAACCAACAAGTACTCATTTGTCCACACGAGAGTCAAAATTTCCCATTCTACCATATTTTCTTTTGATGTAGCATTTGCTTCCAAAAACTCTGAAGTGCTTCACATTTGTTGGTCTTCCTTTCCATAGCTCGTAGGGAGTTTTATCAGTGTTGTTTATGAGCATTACTCTGTTTTGAATGTGAACTGTTGTATGCATTGCCCGTGTCCAAAATGTTTCTTTCAATTTGGAATCTATTAGCATTGTTTGTGCCATTTCTTGTATTGTCTTGTTCTTTCTTTCAACAAATCCATTCTATTGAGGTGTCCTAGCAATGGATAATTTCCTTTTTAGTCCATGACTACTGTAGTAGTACATAAATTCCTTTGAAGTGAACTCTCCTCCATTATCAGATCTCAGGCATTTGATTTTTTAATCCATTTCATTTTCAACCATTTCCTTGTAGATATTGAAGTTTTCAAAAGCTTCTGACCTATTCTTGAGAAAGAAAATTGCAGTCATTCTTGTATAATCATCAACTAACAACATAAATTATTTATCACCCTCTAAACCCTTTGTTTTATTTGGTCCAACTAGATCAGTATGCACAATTTCTAGTGGTCTTTTCATTGAATATTCCTTTGATTTGAACTTGGTCTTTGTTTGCTTTCCTTATTGACAATGCTTGCATAAAGTGTTGGTTGGTTTCGTGATCTGGGGAATTTCTCTGACTGCTTATATTTTGATGACTTTGACAAGGTTATAAAAATGTATGTGACCCATTATTATGTGCCATAGCCAACTTTCATCTTCCTTTCCTATACAACACTTTTCATTTCCAATTTCACTTAACACATATATGTTGCTTGAAGTTCTCGCAGTTGTAGCAATCAATTTTCCTGAACCTTATTTTCTTATATCACACATTTTTTAATCGAAAGTAACTTTATGACCTTGGTCACACATTTGAATCACACTTAGAAGGCTATGTTTCATATCTTCTACTAGTAGAATATTTTCTACCTTGGTATTCTTGTTCCCAATTCTGACTGTGTCTTTTCCAATGATTTTAATTGAATCATCATTTCTGAAGGAGACTGATCCATCTCTTTCCTTTATTAATGTAAGAAACATATCTCTATCACCTTTCATGTGTTTTTAACAACCAATGTCAACATACCAACCATGTTTCTTCTGCTTATCTTGTAGAGAGAGTGTGCAATCTTCATTTTTGTATTGATTCTGCTTTCTTATCCATGTCCTTTTTCTAAGGTTCTTGTCTATGATTTTTTTTTTATATTGTGGTTCTCTAGGAGGGGTTTTCATTCTGCAATCTTTGGCCATGTGTCCAAAGTTGTTACACTTGTAGCATTCCACTTCAGTGCTCAATGATTCAAACCTGTTGTAACTTCTTCTATGTGTTTCACTAGGCCTTCTTGGATAACCCTTTTGTGTATGACTTTCAAAGTTGTTTATGTTCTTGTTGTTAGCTCTGCAATTCACAACTTTATGTCCAAAATTACTATATGCATAACACAAACCAAAAAATTTAGTTTGATACTTGGGATTTGAAGATATTATGAAAGGAGGTGCTCTTATGAATCCTTCTTCTTCTTGAGATCTATCTATTTTTGTTGGTTGTTGATTCTGAAATATGAATCTTCTCGGCGGAGGAATATCCCTGTAATTTTCTCTATAGACCTTCCTATCCTCTTTGGTTGTTTCTGCATAGATTTTTGGATATGTTTCTTGTTCTATTGTTTTAGAGATTGATCCCTTTTCTGTCTAATTGTATCAAAGTCTGTACTTGTCATGATTAGGCCTTTAACTGCTGATAATGTCATTCAAAACTTTTGAGTTGTTCGGAATATTTTTCTTTTGAAGATCCTTTATTAATGTGACAATCTCTGCTTCCAAATTCCTGAGTGTCTTCTTTCTTGTCTAGTTCCGCTTGTAGCTTCTTGTTTTTCCTCTTTTCTCTTCTAATAACTTCTATGGCACTCAACAATTACTCTCAATAGTCAACTTCTGCCTCTTCAATTTCTTCTTCGACTTGTCCATATTCTTCTTCAGAGTCTTCTTTATCAGATTCTTCTACTGCCATGAATAGAACTCTTTATGTCTCACTGTCATTGATTTCATCTTCATGTGATGATGATATGTCTTCTTTGGTGCATAAGATTTTCTTGAAAACTTTCTTTGTGGTTATTTTTCCTTTATATGTTTGTTTGTTTTTTGAGTAACCTTCATCCTTTCTCTTTTTCTTATGAGCACATTTGTTATAAAAATGACCAATAACATCACAATTAAAACAAATTAAAGGAATCTTACCTCTATACCTATCACCGGTTCCCTTGTTCAGTATTTTGACAAAGTTGGCCACTTCTTTATCATATTCCAAGACGTCACTATTTCTGCTATGTTATTTTTCTTGTCGCCTTTCATTTTGCTTTGATCTTTTGGATGCTTTGAAGGCTGTGTCTTTTACATATGGATTTTCCTGTTCAATTCTCATTTCATATGCTGTGAAGATTCCATGCAGTTCATCCATGCTTATTGAGTTTAGATCTTCTCTTTCTTCTAGTGCTGATATCTTAGGTCAAATCTCATATGAAGATATCATAGTACCTTTTGAACAATTACAGATTCATTGATTTCTTCTCCCAATCCCATGATTGCATTTATTATTTCATCGACTCGTAAGAAGTAAGCTGAAATATTCTCATATTCCTTCATCTTTAGTTGTTTGAACTAACCTATGTAAGTTTGAAGATTTGTTGCTTTGACTTTTGAATCTCCTTCATAAATATTTTGAAGTTTGTCCCAAATATCTTTAGTGGATTTACAATGTGCAACTTTGGTGAACACTGTTTCACCAAGACCATTCAGAAGTGCATTTGTGGATTTGGAATTATTCTGACCGAGTTTCACTGGTTTGTCATTTGTTGGCAGAACTATTGGTATTGTGTATCCATCTACAATTGATTTCCAAATTTCAAATCCCTATGCTTGTATATATGTCTTCATCCTTATGCTCAAAAATGCATACTTCTATCTATCAAACTGTGGTATTTCATTTTTATACAAGTTGTTTCTCTCCATGATCTACCTTTCAATGGTTAAACTAATTTCTAAAGGACCCTACTCTGATACGAATTGTTGGATTACTAAAAGGGGGGGTGAATCAGTAATAGATAAATTTAATCCTTTTCAACCATATAATCCAAGTGTTATATCAATGTAGCATTATCATCCAATAAATGCAAAGTAAATAAGCAATGAACAAATGAACAATCATACACTTACACAGTACACCAATGTTTTACGTGTAAACCCAAAGACGGAGAAAACCATAGAATGCTTTTTCTTATATGTCTTGAAGAATTACATTCATTGGAAGCACCAACTTCCTTTGTTTTCCAGCTGCAACTAGAAAGAGGCTCCAACCCCCTAGTTTCTCAGGCTACAACCTGAGGGAAGCTCCAAATCCCCAATTCTCTAGCTATAACCAGAAGGAGGATACAGCCCCCTATGTTCTCTAGCTACAACCGAAAGGTGGCTACAACCACTTGTCCTTACCCCTTCAAACGGCCCTGACATATAAGTAGAATGATGGAACCACTGTCAGACTATCACTGTGAGATATACCATTGTACAACTGTATCAAGATGTACCACTGACCTGTATCCAATATGTACAACTTCCTTGTCATCAATCTATACTTGAACTAATCATGTATCAACGAAAATACAACAGGTATGCGACCTGTAGTGTTGGAGCACGTGTATGTACACACCATGTCTTTTATGGAGACCGCGTATGTACGCAGCCAAACTGTTATGTAGCATGTGTGTGCCTTCTGAAAACTAGGGTTTCCTTTCTCTTGAAAACTTATGACCCTCTGTAACTTCTTTAACATAGATTTCTAACCTGTAACTGTATTGAGACTATATATGTACCTTGTTCTCGCATCCCCTTTACCCAAAATATCTATATATCTCTCTAGTCATGTGCCATATAAATGTGCGTAATCATAAACAAGTATAATATCCCTCACATGATCTAGAATTCCAATCCTTTCTGATATTCATCCTCTCAATACATCAACCAACACAAGTTCTTTTGAACCAATGGATAGATCTGATGTATCTGAGCATTGTAGACCTTCCTAGGAGCTTGATATCAAAATATAGAACCTTTGCATCTTCATCTTCTCAAGTTTCCGTGGATTTACCAACATGTACACACCCTAATACACTTCCATCCCGCATATGTACATGGGGCTTATTGCAAGTACTCATTGATAAATCTGAATTTGTGAAAATCTGAGGTAGTACGAAGGGTTGATGGGAAAATTCTCAGAATTACAATGAATACTAAAAACCCTATTTTCTGAGGCATACATGGGTTGATAGTGTATTAGATTGTGTACATACTGAGGCATACATGGGATGACAGTTTATTAGGGTGGACAACCACATGCCGACATTAACTATGTTCAACCCTCTCCCATTCAACAGCTTCATACTTTTGAACTGTTGAATATGGAAAATACAGCCCATCAGTCGAATAATGCCAAGAATAAAGGAAAAAACTGAAACAATAATAACCTAGGACCAGGTGGAAACAATATCCAACAAACCCAACCCACTGGGGGAAACCAAAATCAAGGAAACTAGAACCCCCAAGGGGTCAATAACAACAAACTCCAAGGGAAGAAAAACAACAACAATCTTTGTATGAACTTCCCTTGCACTCTTTGTGGTGAGTATGGACATTACACTCACTATTTCCCCCAAATTTCTGACTTCAAATGGATGAAATAATCCATGAATGCACTACATCCTCCAACGCCGCCTGACCCTCAGTAGGCCCCACAAAAGTATTTGCAACAGAACCACCCCGACCGTATTGCAAAGCCCTATTCCACACCAAGGTGTGATGAACACCCAAAATGAGGTATACCCTATCCCACCACAAATGGGGCAGTATCAAAACCCAGGGCCCATCCACCCTGGAAATACGGTTGACCGCAATATCCTCCTCACTAGTGAAGAAGAGGTTCTTCTGCAAACATGTGGTCGTCAATACAACACACCCCCTGAATATACTCCAAACACCTCATAAGTGGATCCAGCTACCGTCGGACAACCCTTGATTATTCCATGCCCTAATACTTAACCTACCATTCGTATACCTCACATTCCATTATGACGTAATGCTAATAACCCTCAAGCTAGGGAAACACACAATTACATTATGGTCGATGAATTGGCACAATTTCCTGCAGCCATGTCTATATTGGAGGTCCTCCAAACCTATCCAACTCAGCGGAAATCCTTAATTTCCACCTTGGTGGCAGTCGATCGAGCATATACTAGACTCATCACATTTGATATAGATTGTGGAGAACCACGTCTCCCCGCACTGGTATCTTTCCAGATACCATTAAAGATTCAGAACATCACAGTTCATCGGTGTATCATCGATGAAGGTGCATCCACATGCATTATGCCCAAAATTGTATGGCAGAAACTTGGTTCTCCTGAGCTAGTACCATCCTCCATCACCTTGAGAGCCTATGATGGTTGACCATCTTCCCCTGAAGGGATCTTCCAAAATGTCCTTGTCATAATTGGGGGAAAAACCATCCTTATTGACATTGAATTTATCGATGCCCCACTCGATTAAAACATCTTGTTTGGACGTAGCTACATGTACGCTATGAAGGAAGTAGCCTCTTTTGTGTTTCAAATTATGATGTTCCCCCACAATGAGAAAATCGTCACCATCAAACAAATTACACATTATGAGACTAACCACTCCACCAACATCGATAACATATTTCCTCTTGTTCACACTAGCTTAGATTCCTATTCACTCATTGACATGGGCCCCAACATTTTCAAGGACCCCTCCTTGTTGGGGGCATACCATGGAGCACCACCTCTCATGCACCCTTCAACACAAGTTTGTGTCATATCTTCTAATGGGACTGACACTGAAGACACCATTCCTCCCACTGAGGCCTCTCCACACCTCGACGTTCCACCAGTGGAAGAAATATTACCTCAGGAATTCCTTGAGAACCCTACTACACCACTTATGCTTGATTCCCCCCCCCCCCCCCCCNTCCTGATTTGGGAGACAATCCCTCAAGCCATTACTCAAATTCCCTTCTTCTACCCCCCACCAGGATTTCAAGCATTTCAAGTAGTCACGACACTTACCCTTCCCAAAATGGATCTTTCCATACCTGTATGGTATCTACACCCACCTGTGATGGTTCCTCAACCATCTCTCCCTCCTTAGCCAAAGGTAATCCTGATGGAGATTCTAGTGTAGGTTCCAGTCACACCACCCTCAACCCCAACTTCTAGCACCACTACCACTACTGGGGGAAGATGGAATACAAAAGATCCCACAACTACACTTCCTCCCCAAGTTCAACCTCCTTGCACACTATGTGAAAGAGAGGTTCACCCCACTAACAAATTTCCTACTCTTCTCAAGTTACGCAATTTGATCCAATTCCATCGAGAAACCACATCACTCACCACTTCACCAAGCACATGTAGTACTACTACCACGTCCCCCACTACAGGCAGTAAAGGGTTGCAAACCAAATTCACTTGTGCCATCTGTTGAGAATATCACCACTACACTCATCATTTCCCAGCTCTACCTCAGTTTCACCATATGCTAGCTTTAGTATGCCAAACCTTTCATTAAGAGCCCTCTCTGCCACACCTTTCTGCTGCTCAAGTCACCAACATTCACTATGTCTCTTCCTTAGTCCCTCAACGACTGATATGCCCTTGTGCTCTCTGTGACTTACTTGCTCACATTACATACCAATCCTTTGATTATTAAATCTCGAGGTCATCATTTAACCCATGTGAAACCACAACCGATCACCTCACCAATGGTATTGCACTCTCTAGATACTTTCAATATCACCTCCCCTGAAACTGAGTCACTTCCTACCCCTCCCTAGTTCATAGATCGATTGTCTAAGGATATTCTCCCAAATCCTCCCAAGTCTTCAGTAAATTTCCCATAGGAAATCTTTCCCCCCACCACAGTTTATCACCCATAGTGTCTAGACATTTGGTTTATGTCAAGTGATCCATGACGCCCTATATGTGATATCTCCTCTACATCTTCGCTAATTGAGGACAATCACACTTTGAGAATCTCCCATGTCACCTCCCCGGATCACAGTGACACACAAATATGTGTTATTAATGACTACAACGGTGGATGTGTCGGGGTTTTCCTTCCAGTTGAAGTGCATAATTATTACAAGCTCAAAGAGATGAAAGGATGGTTGAATACCGATTTTGTTGTAAGCTTCTATGAGAAACCTGACACCAGCAAGGTGATGGTATCTTGGTGGAGATAAGATAAAACTTTCACCAATCGGACTTCCGACTGGTACCCGAAATCCAACCTAAGGGAGCCATACATTTATCTAGTGGCCCTCCTCTACTAATTTCATGGGGAGAAAGACTGCTTCAAGTTTTCAGAGGCTTGGATGCCTCTAGCTTATACTATATCCATTTTCGAAATAAGTTTCAATTGGGGTGCCATCATCTCCAAAACAATAAGAACTTGCATACAATAGGCTCAGGCACCGAAAGAGGAGATACCCCATCCTTTTACATGGCATCTTATCTATTGGACATCGTGTGTGTATGAAATTCCTTTGTTGGAATGGACTTAAGCTGCCACACCTCAAAGCTCCTAGTCCATGATTATTTTGGCATATTGTGGGAGAACAGGTACAAGAAATCCTACTCTCTCATCTGCGACCAGTTTATCGCACACATTTATTTTTTGGTGTTCAATAAAGAGTGCCCAAGGATGTCATATGCAGCCAAAAAGATTATATCAAAATTTGGCCATTGGTATCTGGATGAGCGTGATACCTACATCATGGTTTTCGGCGCCACCAGAGCACCCCATCTTCTACCTGTATATGTCCCCGATCAACTAATAGTAGGGGAAATATGTTATCAGACCATCCTGCAAGGTTACAATGCTACTTTGGCAAAAGATAAGAAATGTTCCTTTATACCCTATGGATTTCATGTTGGTTTCTACATGGTGAAGGACACTTCTCAAGCCAAACAGGAAGGGTTGAACCAACTGGGGTTTTTTTCCAAACTGGTAGATTTCGTAAGCATGACCCAAAAGGTTTAGTCCTGAAGCATGCATCACAAGTGTCGTCCTGCTAGCCATATGCCCATGACAGGTTTGAAGATGAAATCTTCACCAAAAATGCTCAATATTGGGAAGAGGTGATGGTGGGGATGGTTGAACCTAAGTCAACTAGGTTCAAGGCTATGAGTAGGGATGAGCAAGAGAAATTCCTAGAACAAATGGTTCAAGAGACCATCAGGACAAGAGAAGAAATGATATCAGTCGGAGTGGTGGAATCTCCCCAGGAAGCCATTGAAATGACAAAGATTGCCCAGGTAACCCTGGTTCAAGATAGGAATTTCCCCGAGGCTCAAGCTGCGTGGGGGATGGGGGCACTCATGTATCAACAGGCCCAACATGTAATGAAGTGGATGCGGGATAACCCAGACCTTGTCAGGATGCCAAGGCTCTCGATCGATAGCTCAGTGGAGCCAAGCGACCCTGATGTCATAAACCTTGGTAACATCAATGGGTCTGGTGACCCCGATTCTACAATTCCACTAGCCAAATCGTTGACATGTGTGACGATTCAACTAGATATGGGTCGAGTATCAGTGGAAACAAGCGCGCCTAATCCTTTGAATGAGTTTATAAATATATATAGTGACAATGAGAGCCTAGAGGCATCACGCGGGACCTCTATGCGTATCCAAGAGGAAAATGGACATGAGAAGAATTCTTCTCCTGATCCCAGCGTTCAAACCCAGAAGGTGCCATGAAAGGAAATAAAACCCAAAAGTGTTCTCGGCACAAAGAGGCTCGATGCACTGGAAACTTAAGTAGACATTTCGAAGAACAAGTCAGAACTGGACGAGCCTAAGGAAGGATCCCTACAAAAGGAAATCGACGTTCCAACAACTGATGAACAAGTAAGTATCGACTTTTTTCCTGATGCTTCTATTTCGCTCAATACTCAGATCCTCGATAAGCGATAGGAAGAGGCTGGGCCTTCGGAGCACAATGAGGGAGTTCAAGAACCCGATCTTGAACAATTATACACAACCAGAAATCTAGGAAGCAAAATCACATGGGGTGATCAGCAGATTCTTGAACCTGTAAATGAGGTAGTCGATATATATGTGATATACTATGATCGAAAAAGGAAGGCCATCATCCAAATAACCACAAAGAAAAGGAGGATCATGTTGGATCGCTCCATACTCATCACCACAAAGGAGAATTTGATAAACACAAAAGATGTTGGAACATCTGAGCTCATCGACGTGGGAATGGCGATCTAAGATGCCACCCTGGACAGAGCCAAAAATGATGAAAATGAGTTGGCCACCTCCATGAAGGAACTTGAAAATTTATGCCACCTATCCAAATACTATAACTCAGACTGTGGTATACCTAAGAAGTGAGTTTGAAGAAGCTTACAACAAGTTCCAAAAAGAGAGGCACCTGTTTACTGCGAAGATATTCGAGCTCCAGGAAGACACTCTCATGGCACTTGTAACGTGCAAGGATATGGATCAGTGGTATGAAAAGGCACAACAGGTCATAGATAAAATTGAATACATTGATGCAGTGCAATAAGGCAGAGATAAAGAAGAACACGACATCCAGATGTTGGGAAAAAGTAGTCTTGATCACATGAAGTAATCAACCGGGTATTGGGATAATATGTCTCATGAATCACACCAAGAAATTCAAGAGTAGTGGGCCAAATGCGAGAAAAATTGGGGTAAAATCAACAAAGCGATGAAGGATATCAGACTCCTCGAGTTTGGCACCCCTGACAACTTTGTCGACTTGTGCGACATAGTCGAATCGCATACCAAGGAGGATTCATTATGGGCTGAAGAGCTATCAAAGATGACTGACGCATCGCCAGGACAAGTGTAATGATTTATGGAACATCCGATTAAGGCTTAGAATTTGCTACAACAGTTAAATACCAGTCTCGTGAAGTACCAGGCACATGCAGTGGAGATCAGAGGAATTTACGCGGCTCCATTGGAACAACACAGATTTCCATGGGCCCAAACTTGCAAGGAACTGTTCATCAGTTGGTCGGAGTATGATAAACGTCACCCCTTTCAAGTGATATCTTGAGTTGACTGTCAAACAAAATGTTAGAAGAAGACACCATGTGGAGAATTTTCTTTTGTTAAACTACACTTAGTCGTTATTTTCAGTTGAATTTTATGTTATAAATAAGAACGTCGACCAGTTAGTTAGAGGTTGATGGTTGTTGCAAGAAACACTTTTGTTTTGGTTTTGTCAAGAATTATTTTTGAGCTACCGTTAATAGAGAAGTACTTCTGGACCGGAGACAAAGTTATTTTCATCAAAAGCATGTGTGATTGGATGTGGAGAAGAACTATTTCCTATCTCGTTTAATGAATGATGTTGTAATGAGTAAGAGAAATTTAATCTATTGTCAATTTATTTAGTGCAATGTTTTGTTGTTCTTTACTTCAATGATGAAGATGAATCGTTGTGTTATCATGTGATGGATGATTATTGTAGGTGAATTATTTTTATTTCCATTATCTTATCATATATTCTTTTTCTTTCTGATAATTAGTATCTCAGAAAGTAATTGGATGCTCACATGGTTAATGTATTAGTACTAGGCCTGTGGTATAAAATTGTCATCTGCATGTTTGATCAGTGGGTTATCCCAAGCTCAGACTCTTCCCCAGTAGTTAGAACTTAATCTTGTTCTTTTCCAAGTTGGTTTATACCGCTTACATCTCATATGGGTACCACCCAAGAGAAAATTACAAAATGAGATTGTCCAAACTGAAGGAGGAGCCTTCACAAGAAAACATAAATCCCATCGATAAATTGGTCGAATCGCAAGATCTGGAGAACCATTCCACCATTAAACACTGCACAGTCTAATTGGGCCTCGGTGGCAGGTTTGGTTCCTGCTGTTGAATTAAGGGATTTAGGACCCATCAACAGAATTGGCACTAGAAGGAGGGCCTAAGAATGAATGGTTGAACACTTTTTTCACACAGTATTTCAAGCAACCTATAGATTCATAACATCCCACATGCATGGCTAGTCATTCCCAAGACAACCCACACACGTTGAGTACTCCTAAAATGAGTGACTCACCCCAGCCTGAGGAAGAACTATTGTTCCCTAATATACGCTATTCTCTTCCTCACGAGGAGTTAAATCATCTTAGAAGAATCACAAGAGCATATGCCCAACATATTAGTGTGTTACCCTTAGCTCTGATACTTCCTCGAAGAAAACAAACAAGTAGACAAGTGGTCAATACTTGTGATGAGGTTTTCATGCACATGGTAGAAGACCTAATAGATTTTGTAATCACCGAAATCAAACATCCTCTTAATCTGATCCCTGAAACGTCAACCGGTGATGTCTCCGAGGTAGACATTTTTTCGGAAGAAGAAGAGTCTAATTCATATTTCTAAGGTATGGAGAACAACAATGACCATGAGGAAGAAGGGGGAAACCCACCTAAGAACAACCAACCTTGGTTGTCTAGAGACGCTTTGGCCATCCCAGACCAAGTACATAATATTTCCCGACACTCGGAGAAGTTACTTCCTAAATTTGACCTCGAAACCTTAGGATTGCCTAGTGATCATATCAAGAAGTTCATACTAGCGATCAAACTTATGAACATCCAACATGAAGACGTAGTATGCCGAATTTTCCCCTACACGTTTGAAAATTCATATTCCACGTGGTATTTTAATCTTTCTGTAGGATCTATAACTAGTTGGATGAATTTTCAGAAATATTTTATAGACAAATTCGCTGAAGAAACCACTACAGGAGATTTGATGGCTGAATTGTTCTCTGCCACCATGAGTTCGAAAGAAAAGGTTAAAGATTTCAATCAAATATTCACAACCATATTAAACAAGTTCCAGCTTGAAGCTAAACCTATTCAGGAGATGTAAATCGAAGTATATGCCAATACGCTCCCAACCTCTATTTCCATGTTTGTGAAAATCGTTGCCAAACAAACTCTAGCTGAGAATTTTGAAGAAGCCAAAATGGTAGAATTCCAGATGAAAGGGTGTAAAGAAGGCCAGGTCTCTTTTTTTAAGAAAGAAGTTCAACCTCCTCCTAGGAGAGGACTTCTTTTGACTAGACCACGAGGGAAACAAGAAGAAGAGACTCCCGACAAGAGTAATGGAGACATAGAATACCCACAACACATGGTTAATAAATTTTCAAACGATATCATAGACATGAAGAGAAATGAAGGGAAGGAAAACCAAAGCCAGAGGCCTTATAAGCCTTTCTTTAAAAGGAACCCACTGTTCAAACAAATTGAACCTCCCCCATATAACTTAAATATTGATCTCGGGGATGTAGCATCTGATTCTTTCTTTACTTATCACAGGGAAAACCACTCCAAAAGAGTCTACCCTCAATGGGTGCATGCCATGAATTTGATGGCCAATCAGGTTTCTAGACGAAGTCTCCCTGACCAAACAACGAACCAGTTCAGTTATGAATGTTGTCGATTAGGAAGATATTGATCCACCGAAAGATACAACCATGTTGATATGGGACCCCGACCTAATCATGCCTTCTGACAACCTGTTTGAGTCTCAAGAACAACCTGCATAAGTCTCGGTTGCACAAACGCGAAGTAAAGGTCCACCTGTCTCAAAAGATATCGCTGCCACCCAGACTTCGAGGAGTAAGACAACTCCCAATCACCCAAAATAACCTTTTTCTCCCAATAAAACCCTATAAGAATCCATACCCAAGAATCGCCCAAACTAGATTACAACGTAGTTGAAGATTTGAAGAGTTTAAAGGCTAATGTTAAGAACCAAACAACAATATAGCATAGAAAAACCT
>ML782189.1:159729-175878 GCA_009831015.1 Picea engelmannii
AAAATTGTTGGAATGGGAAAGGTAAAAATAACAAAAGGAATGGAAACCAATGGTTGTTGAAAGAGGTAAGACATGTTCCATATCTAAGGAAAAATATAATTTTAACATGGCAGTTGGAAAGTGAAGGTTGTATATCTATATTTACAGATAAGGTGTGGAAGGTCACCAAAGGATCATTGGTGATAGAAAAAGGAGAGAAGGTAGATACATTGTATTTATGTACTAGTAATATTGACTCTTCTATCTCTTTAGCTTCTACAGGAGTGGATACAACACTGTGGAATCATAGTCTTGGACACATGAGTGAGAAGGGGATGCATATACTTCACAAAAGAAATTTGTTTCCAGATCTTAAACAAATTGATTTGTATTTTTGTGAGCATTGTGTTTATGGAAAACAGAAGAGAGTTAGATTTGTCGGAGTTGGAAAATAAAAGAAGAGTGAAAGGTTAGAGCTTGTACATACAGATGTATGGGAACCATCTCAGGTCTCATATCTTGGTGGATCTCATTATTATGTTACTTTTATTGATGATGCAACTATAAAATCTTAGGTTTATTGCATTCGACAAAAATATGATGTTTTTGATACTTTTAAGAAATGAAAATATTTGGTTGAGAATGAGACAGGAAAAAGGTTGAAGTGTATCATATCATAAAATGGAGGTGAATATTGCAGCAATAAGTTTGATGATTATTGTCCATACCATGGGATTCATAGAGAGAAGACAGTTCCAGGAACACCATAAGAAACTGGTGTGTTAGAAAGGATGAATAAGACAATCATGGAGCGTGCAAGGAGTGTGAGATTGCATGTTGGTTTTCCCTTATAGTTATGGGTAGATGTTGTATATATTATTGTTCACTTAATAAACAGAGGACCTTCAAGATCTTTGGATGGTAGAATTCTAGAGGAGGCATGGACAAGTAAAAAGGTAAACTATTATTTTTTGAAGACTTTCGGTTGTGAATCATTTGTCCATATTGAGAAAGAAAATAGAACAAAGCTTGAGGAAAAATTCAAGAAGTGTACCTTTATTGGATATGGTGTTAATAATTTTGGTTATTGCTTACAAGATTTTGAAAAACACAAAATCATTAGGAGTGGAGATGTCATATTCAATGAGAAGCTCATATACAAAGATCAGGAAAGATATAAGAAAGAGAAAAACTGGAATACATAGTGCTTGATAAGATCACTAAAAAAGAAATTCCAAATGAACCAGAAAATCAAAATGTACAACAACAAGAGAAACAAATACCTCAAACTCCTTCAAATATTGTTAGAATATCTACCAGGTTAAGTAGACCCCCTTAACGATACTCTCCTTCATTGTATTATTTATTGTTGACTGATTCAATGTATTATTTATTGTTGACTGATTCATTGTATTAGTTATTATTTATGGTTGACTAGAATGTAACGAAGAGGAAATGAAGGTAGACACCAAAAACAAGTGGGAGAAAGAAATGAAAGAGGAAATGGATTCCCTAGTAAATAACTAGACTTGGGATTTGGTTCAGTTTCCTCTAGGAAAAAGAGAATTACAAAATAAATGGGTTTGCAAGTTGAAGGAAGAAGATGGAGGAAAAAAACAGTACAAGGCTAGACTTGTTGTAAAGGGGTCTTCACAAAACAAAGGTATAGATTTTGATGAAATATCTTCTCCCATTGTTAAAATGACTTCAATTAGGACTATTTTAAGTCTTGTGGTAGTAGACGATTTTCATATTGAACAGTTAGATGTAAAAACATCTTTTCTCCATGGGGATTTGGAAGAAGATAATTATATGCAGCAGCCACAGGGGTATGAGGTCAAAGAGAAGGAGAATTTGGTATGTAGGTTGAAGAAGAGCTTGTATTCCTTAAATTAATATACACAGCAGTGGTATTTGAGGTTTGATAGGTCTATGACAGAACAAGGTTATAGTAGATTTCATTATGATCACTGTGTTTATTTTAAAAGGCTATAAAATGGAAGCTATATTATCTTGCTATTGTATGTAGATAGCATGCTTGTTGCAGGGTCTAATATGCGGGATATAAATGTGCTCAAGAAGAAATTAGCTAATTCATTTGCGATGAAGCATTTGGGTGTTGCAAAGAAAATCCTTGGTATGAGAATAACAAGAGACAAGAAAAATCACAAATTGACATTGTCTCAGGGTGAGTACATAGAGAAGGTGTTGGAGAGGTTTAGAATGCAGAATGAAAAACTAGTTAGTACACCTTTGGACAACCATTTCAAATTAACTAAGGAAATGTGTCCCAAGACACAAGAGGAGAAAGAATACATGTCAAGGGTCCCTTATTCATCAACAATTGGCAACTTGATCTATGCAATGGTTTTCAAAAGACTAGACATTCCACATGTAGTGGGAGTCATGAGAAGGTATATGAAAAATCCAGGTAAAGAACATTGGGAGGAATTAAAGTGGATTCTCAGGTATTTGAGAGGTAATACTATTCATGCATTATTTTTTGGAGGTTTAGACATTGTTCTACAAGAATATGTTGATTCAGATATGACAGGTGATAAAGATAGTAGGAGGAGCACCACAGGGTATGTTTTTACTATAGGTGGTACAATAGTAAGTTGGATTTCGAAACTGCAAAAGGCTATTTCACTTTCAACAATAGAGGAAGAGTATGTTGTTGCTATAGAGGTTAGTAAAGAGATGATTTGGTTACAAAGGTTTATGGAGGAATTGGGAAAGAAGCAGGAGAATAACAGGTTGTATTGTGACAGTGAGAGTGCCATTCATATTGCAAAGAACTCAACCTTCCATTCGAAGACTAAGAATATACATATTAGGTACTATTTCATACGATCTGTCTTGGAAGATGGACATTTGAAGTTGGAAAAGATACAGACGAGCCAGAATCCTGCAAACATGTTAACTAAGGGAGTAATCGAGGATAAACTAAGTTCTTGCTCAGTTTCAGTTGGTATTCAAGCATGAAGATGAAGATGATAAATTTTCCAGGTCCAAGAAGGATCATAGTCCAACATATACAACAGTGGTGGAGTTGTTGAGATCAGTCTCCAAGTGGGAGATTGTTGGTTTTGGACCCTGATTATCTTCTTGATTAAGAGGTATTTGTTTTCAGTCGTGTTTATACCCCATGAATACTTTACACCCCATAATAATGTACACTCCTCCACACAGGGGAGTGTAGGAGGGGTTACGCCCCCTTTGGGGTCTGGGGGCAAGCGAGCCCCCGAATAAAAATTTCCCTTGTAAATCTATATTGTAATTTCATTATAAATATGGACCCTTCATTATAAGGTCACAGATTTGAGGATAGAATTTATGTTAGGGTTTTTTTCCCTTGAAGGAAACCCTCTTTTATGAGGGAAATGTATTGCGACTATGTATCATTACAAATATTGTATTTTGAGTGAGACTGTGAGAGAAATAAGAGGAAGTTACAGTGGGTGTGTTGTAGGTTGTATCCCTTCATTTGTTGGATAATAATAAAGAAAGGACCTGGCTATTTCTCTCATGGACATATCCCACACTAGGTGAACCATGTATATATGTGTCTCTATTATATTGTGTATCTTCTATGTTTTATTTCTGTATTTATTTTATTTTATTGCTCCGTGATCCTGTTTTTCTAACACCTAGTTGTTAGTTTCTTAGTTGATTCAATCCATAATTTGAGCATTTTCTAGGGCACACACATTATTCCCCTATTTCTATGCATGACATATATAAAATCATTTGATTTATGTGTAACCCTTCATAAATTCCAAAAATACTATTCAATGATTTGTTAATGCACTCATGTTTGTTTAGGTTATGTAGTGGGTATATGTAAATTTTGTTAAACCCATCAATTATTAGTAACATTTATTCAATCTTCCATGATATCTACTAAACTTATTGATTTTTATCAATACAACGAGAGAGATCACATGGAAACTATATCTTAGAATGGGTATCATTTCCCACCTACAAATAAAGGTTTTGAGGTTACATTTCATGACTCACCATATAAAGTAATGCTATGCTACCAAAATTCCTCCATGAAGACTTGAAACCATTATTATTTTCCCTTCACTATCTATGAGATTTTATTGCACATTCCTACCCAAATTTTGGGTTAGACAACACAAGGAGACAAAGGACCCTCCCAAACCCAATCCCACAAACCTGTTCATTCCATGCCATTTCCATGCCATGCCATTGTCAATCCTTTCCAAGCCAAGCCATGGAATGCCATTTCCATGTCATTTCCATGCCATTGGAATGTCTTTCCAAGTCATTCCATTCCATGCCATCGTCATGTCATTCCATGCCATTGACATGCCATTTCCATACATTTTCATGCCATGCCATTTCCATGCCTTTTCATGCCAATTTTACTCCTTGACATGCCATGCCAATGCTATTCCTTTCCAATCCATGCCATTCCATGTCGTTGCTATGCCATTCCATTTCCATGCCATTGTCATGCCTTGCCAAGTCGTTCCATTCCATGCCATTGTCATGTATCTTCCCATGTATTGTCATGTAGATTCCCATTTTAACATATACAACAATAAACATAACTTTCCATAATATTATGCAAAGAAAAAGTCAAATCTAAAATGTGGATTGCAATGAAACAATAAAAAAAAAAAAAAAAAACCTGTCTCATCCCAACAAATAAAAAACCATTTTTTCTAGGGACACATGACTTAAATTTATATCACAAAGTTCCTTTCCATCCAATGAAGTGTTTCTGACATCTTAAGTGCCTTTCCTTGCCATGACACGTCATTCTATGCCATGCCAGTCCATGCCATTTCCATGCCATTTCCATGCATTTCCATTCCATGCCATTGTCTTTCCAATGTTATGCCTTGCCAAGCCATGCCATGGCATGCTATTTCCATGCCTTTTCCATGCCATGTCATTTCCATGCCTTTCCAAGCCATGCATTTCCATGCCATTGTCATGTAGCTTCCCATTTTAACATATACAAAAATAAATATAACTTTCCATAACATTATGCAAGGAAAACGTCCAATCAAAATGTGGATTGCAATAAAACAAGAATAACAAAAAAAGAAACCTTTCTCATCCCAAGAAATAATAATAAAAAAAATCTATGGACATATGCCTTAAATTTATATCACAAATTTCCTTTCCATCCAATGTGCCATTGCATCCCATTTCCATGTCGTTTTCATGCCTTTCTATTTCCATTCCATTCCATTTCCATGCCATTTCATGCCATGCCTTTCCATGCCATGCCATTTCCATGCCTTGTCATGCCATGTCATTTCCATGCCAATGCTATGCCTTTCCAAGCCATGCCATGGAATGCAATTTCCATTACATGCCATTGTCATGCCATGCCTCACCAAGCCAATAAATGATATTAACTAAGTTAGAAAAGGAAAAATATAACATCTGTTAAAACAAGGAATCATTAAATGAAAGGGGGATGCGAATGCAAGCCTAAACTAGGGTTTAGGTAAGAAATGCTTGTTGAAATGCAAGATGGAACATAACAACCCTATAATATTCAAGACATCAATCCCTAAAGGGATTAAAAATATGACATAAATGTAATAAAAGGTGTCAAGGTGTTTTCTAAGGGTGAAAGATGATAGTTAAACCCTAAACATCAACCTAACAATGCTAGAAATCGCGGGTAAGTCCTAATATAATCATAGAATTGAGGGTTTCAAGACAAGGTTAATTCAACAAGAATACAAGATAACACACAATATAACCACTTTGATAAAAAAATTATTTAATAAATTCAAGAAATAACCATCAACGACTTAGAACAAGCACTTACTAGGTAAATCAATGACCTAGACCTAGACCTATCCTTGTGTCATCTTGCCAATCCATGCCTTTCCTTTCCATGGAATTTCATGCATTTCCTTTCCATGCCATGCCTTGCCTTTCCTTTCCATAGCAGTCATGTTATGCCTTGTCTTGCATTGCCTTTCCATGCCATACCATGCCATACCATGCTTTGCCTTTCCTTTCCATGCCATGCCATGCCTTTCCTTTCCATGCCTTTCCTTACCATGTCATGTCATTCCATGCCTTTCCTTACCTTTCCATATGGAATTCCATGCCTTGCCTTTCCTTTCCAAGACATGGAAAGGAAAGTAAATGCACGACAAGGCAAGACAATGCATGGCATGGCAAGGCATGGCATAGCATGGAAAGACAAGGAAATGCATGGAATGACATGGCATGACATGGAAAGGAAAGGAATGGAAATAAAAGTGAATTCAATTCCAATCCATGCCTTGCGAAGCCATGCCTTTGTTTCCAAGACATTCCATGCCTTTCCTTCCCATGCTATGAATTTATGTGCCTTCAATTTCCATGAAATGCCATGACATGCCTTTCCATGCCATGTCATGTCATGTCATGACTTTCCTTTCCATGCCATGTCATGCCTTTCCTTTCCTTTCCTTCCCATGCCATTTATTTCCATGCCTTTCCTTCACATTCCATGACTTTCCTTGCCTTCACTTTCCATACCATGTCATTCCATGCCTTTCCTTTCCATTCCATGCCATGCCTTTCCTTGTCTTTCATTGCCTTGCCTTGCCATGCCTTTACATGCCATGTTTTTAATTTACTTTCCATGCCTTTCCTTGCTTTTCCATGCCTTCAAAAGGAAAGAAAAGGCATGGCATGACATGGAAAGGAAAGGCAACGCATACCATGCCATGGCAAGGCAAGGCAAGGCATGGCAAGGCAAGGCAAAGCATGGCATGACATGACATGGAAAGTGAAGAAAAGGAAATTCATGGCATGGGAATTCAAGGCATGGCTTGGAAAGGCATGACTTGACAAGGCAGGGATTGACATTTCCTTCACATGTGTTTCCATGCCTTTTCATGTCATGCCTTGCCTTGCCATCCCATGCCATTACATTCCTTTCCTTTCCATTCCTTTTCATGCCATTCCATGTCTTTCCTTTCCATGCCTTTCCTTTCCTTTCCATGCCATGTCTTTCCTTTTCATGCCATGCGTTGCCTTTCCATGCCATGCCTTTCCTTTCCTTTCCTTGATTTGCATCCCATTTCCATGCCATTTCCATGCCTTGCAATTTCCATGCCATGCCATTGACATGTCATTCCATGCAATTTCCATGCCTTTCCATTCGATGCCATTGTAATTCCATTTCCATGCCATTGTCATTCCATTTCCATGCCTTTCCATGCCATGTCAATGTTATGCCTTGCCAAGCCATGCCATGGCATGTCATTTCCATGCCATGCCATTTCCATGCCATTGTCATGCCATCCCATTGACATGCCTCTCCAATCCAATAAATGATATTAACTAAGCTACAACATGACAACTATAACAACCCTTAAAAAAAGTAATCATTATATGAAAGGGGGCTGAAAATGCAAGCCTAAACTAGGGTTTAGATAACAAATTCTTGTTGAAATGCAAGATGGCACATAACAACCCTATCATATTCAATACATGATGCCCTAAAGGGATGAAAATTATGACATAAATGTAATAAAATGTGTCAAGGTGTTTTCTAAGGGTGAAAGACGACAACTAAACCCTATATGTCAAGCTAACAAGGTTGGAAATTGAGGGTAAGTCCTAATATAACCACAAAATTGAGGGTTTCAAGACAAGGCTAATTCAATAAGAATACAATATAACATGCAATATTACCACTTTGATAAAACATTTATTTAATACATTCAAGAAATAAGCATAAATGACTTAGGAAGAGCACTTACTAGGTAAATCAATGACCTAGACCTAGACCTTGCTTTGCCTTGTCTTTCCAAGCCATGTCTTGCCTTGTCATGCCATGCCATGCCTTTCCTTTCCATGCCATGCCTTGCCTTGCATTTCCATTCCATCCCATTTCAAGCCATGCATTTCCTTTCCTTTCCATGCCATGCCATGACTTGCCTTTCCATGCCTTGACTTTCCTTCACTTGTCATGCCTTGCTATGTCATGCCATGCCTTGCCTTTCCATGCCATACCATGACTTTCCTTTCCTTTCGATGACATATCATGGCTTTCCATGCCATTCCTTTCTTTTCCTTCCCATGCCTATTATAACCCTAATTTGTAGCAGACATGCTTACCTGGCATCAAGCCATCTCAGAATCCTTCTTTTCCAAAGCACTGCTGAACAACTCTTCTTAAAAACCCCTTTTATAAAGGCCCACGTGCCCTTCTATATTACTGCATGTGTGTACACACTAGCTGACTCTAGAGAGCCTGCGTGTACCCACAAAAGCATGAAAAAAGGAAAGTTGTTGATGGAACACACAACTTTGGGTAAGTTAACTAAACCTTTCGACCATGCATGGCTAGACATTCTACCAAATACCTAGCTTCTTCTAGCCTATAAAAGAAGGGTTAGGGGTCCCATTTGGAAGAGGATAATCATAGAAAAGAAACTATACCCGATTAATCATTCCCTTTGTCTCAACCTTTAACCATCCTTGTGCAAAGAGAAGTATAGAAAAAAACAGTTGGAAGACAGTGAAATAAGAGCCCAAGACCAGGATCGAGGAGTAGTAGCTCACTTTATCATTGTAAGGTATCATTGTGAAGTTAATAAAATAATTGTTTTTCTTGTCCCGCCATATGAGATTGTCATTATTGTAATATTGATTGTATGATTGATTAAATATCTAACCCATTAGTTCATAGATCAAATGCATGTGGAGTTCTTTTTTTGTCTTTAGTGAATGTAGGTCAGCATTGGGAGGAGAGTTGCAGTCAAAGAACGACCAAGCGCGAAAAGGGATTGACATCAAACATGAAAAATAAGGTATGTCAACTTAATCTCTTGAGCCTTGTATTTACATATGAGTAATGGGGTTTAGGCATGGGATGATGGTAAAAAGTAAGAATCTTTAGGTCATTTATGCATGCATGATAAAACCCTTAGTGCTATTCCATATGAGGGATTTCCCACCCACAACAGAATTGGCAACCATAGTGGGGATATCTAGGGTTTCAGGGAATATTTTTTGGGTATTTTTAAAAAACTGGTTTCATTCCTTGTTTTTAAAGTTTCTGCAAAAGTATAAGCTAACAGAGATTTTGGTCTTCCATACCAGTTATTTCTGTTTCTTTTCTTGATTGTATTTTTTTTCTTTTCTGAGACCCATAGAGGTACACACGACCTGTATAATGTCTGCACGTGTGTACCCATGCCCTACCTTCTCACAGCCCATGTGTACACGCCAACTGAGGAAGTGTCAGTCGCGTGTATGATTCCAGAAAATTTCTTTTAGAGAGGCAGTCATCCTCTCCCCTATTAGAAATAGTCCTTCTCTGGGGTTTTCTGGAACTCTTTCTAGTCTTTGTTGTTTGCAGTCTATAGCTTAGGTTTCACCTCAAATTGGTTTGTTCTATGAATTTTTCCTTGAATTGTTTTCTTTTTTCTATTAAAGTAAGTGTCTGAGTCTTCAAGAGATCCTGGTTCTCAGTGCTAGTAGTCTCTGCCTAGGTTGGATTGCTTGGCCTTTCATTTGTCTCAGAGTTTCAGAGATACATGCGGCCGGTATAAAGCCAGCACGTGTGTACACGCACTCTGACTTTACACAACTCGCATGCACACTCTTGCTGTTGAACTGTCAGTAGTGTGATTGTGGAGAAATTTTTTGTTGAAGGTGAGGCAGTCATCCTTTCCTTTGACAAGAGTTATACCTCTCAGGTTTTTGGGTCTCTTTCATAGCGGTCAGTAACTTAGGTTTAATCACAACAATATCTTTCTTTTTCATTAAGAAGTTTTCCTCAAAATTTTCTTTTATAGGGTTTTTAGACAGGTGTGAGAGTCTGATTTTAATTTGCTTGTGTGTGATTTTTAGAGTGACTCTTTGCGATCTGCACTTAGGCTAGAAGTTTTTTTAGTTTTTACTTGTTGATATTTTTCCTTTTTTCTTTTTGAGCATTCAAATAAAAAAAAAACCTTTTATTTCTTTGTTTGGTTAAATAGTGTTGGTTTGCATTAGTAACCAAGGAAAAGTCTTTGCTTTCATAAGTTCTTGATGGTTTACTTAGATCATAAGTAGCTCATAGTAGAGTGAAATCCTCCTTTGAGTTTGTTGTTCAAAGATCTTAGGAAATTTTTAAGTTTGAAAAGTTGTTTAAGATTTAAGTTAAGTGAAGGTATTTTGTTTCTAGCTTTCTGTTTATTTTGCTTTTGTCTTTCAAACATCACTAGTTTCACTTTCATAACCTTTGACTTAATACAAGCCATAAAAATCAACACTAAATATAAAATTCATTAGACTTTTTATGTTTGTAGGGTCAGCCAACTAGTTTAGGGTTAGGGCTTTGAATTAGGTTGGAGAAGAAACTCTTCAAGGCCATTAAATCAAACATTGGAGTCTGAGTTAGGGAGTGTCAAAGTCCAGTATCGTGAAATTTATCTGGGACCCCCCTCTAACATAAGGGCTAAACATGAGGTCGCGTACGAAAAGGTAGCGGAGATAACCCCTCCAAAGCTAGACCAATCGTAGTGGAGAACACATATATAGGGCTTGTCTTGGGATTCCGTCGATTGCATTTGCCACAGAGCTTCCTGGGTATCGAATCCATTTGAGGTCCTTAGTTTTCTTTTGAACCACTTACATTCGATACCCTTGACAGTTTTTGAGCTCGATACCCTTCTCATTGTGGTCTACCCGACTTTCGACTGTACCCGCCTGGTGACTATTCGCGCACTGGCAACCTAGTTGCCTATCTTTTTAGAGACATACACAAGTGACTACAGGGGTACACTGTGGTACCTAGGATAGACATCAGGCCACGCTTTGCAGAGTATACCCGAAGGGTGCTTCCGTGTTTGATTTTCACTTGCACTGGTAAGTTTCTCCAGTGTTGGTTGTTGTAACTGTTCTTCCAACTAGTTTAGTGTTTGCTTGTTTTATCCTGGAGGGAATTTTTTTTAGTGTGTGTTGTTTCTTGAATGAATAGAAATCCCTAGGGTTTCTTTGATCTTCTCACACAGTGGAGGATCACAAGCTTTTTCAGTCACAAAGGCTTCTGGGCCTATCATCGGTTACACTGAAGCCACCTCCACCACCACTAAGGCGAAAGCTAGACCAACAAGGGTCTTTTGAAGCAACCGGGTCACAAGAAATTGTACTTGACCAACATCTGGAGGAAATGACCATTTTAGACTTTGGAGTGAAATCTCTTGGTCCATCCGAAACTCCAACCACTGATTTTTCGACACCCATCATTGTACCTGTTGTTCCTGAGTCTGTACTAAGGCTTGAAGTACAGTGTCAAGGCATCCGAAAGTCTGTGAAAGATGAATACAAGGATAAAGTCACCTTCGGTATGAGAAACTAGGGCATATTTCTACGTTCTCGTCGTCTAGCTTCCAATTGCTCTTGAGCAGTTATATCACGCTCAATGGCTGCCCATGAACGCTCGAGTTCTTCCCTGGTGTTAGCAGTTTTGAGGATCGTATCGAAAAGATTTAAGGCAATATGTGTTTGGTTAGGTAACCCGGGTTCAATATTAGGTTGCGTAGCTGTAGGTACAATCATTGAGGAACAATAATCGTAGGAAACAAATTAAATAGAGATTTTAGTGATGTTTCAATTTGGTCAAAATAAAGAGAGATTTTTACATTTTCTGAACGAAATAAAGATTTCAAAAGAAGGCCCTTTCCCGTAACTGCATTATAATTTCAATATAAAAGTGTGATGCGAAAGAAAAACATTTAGCTGCGTATAATATGAGGTTCCTATCAAAAGAAAAGTCACATATAAGCAGAAGGAGAAATTGGTGAGAAAATAACCGACGTAGCCGAGAGTAAACGTAGAATTCTGAAAATGCAAATTGGTCTTACACCCACTGATAGCCGGTGCAGAGGAAAAACAATAGACAAAGACAGAAAACTAGAATTCCTTTGTTATAGTAGTGGTCGTACTAAATTATAACAAAGCACATCAGTTATGAATGAGCGAAATGAAATAAAACATAAAACACAAAGAAACAAACTTGATAATACAGTCTGGACGGAATCGAGAATCTTCAAATTGCTTGTATATTAACTTATTTCCTGTAAAAATCTATTACAATCAATACCAAAAAGGTCCARCCTTTTGTTCTTCTTTTTGTGATCTATTTATACAAATTTTCCCTCTCCTATTYTGTTTTCAAAAAGTGCCAGGTGCTTGCCTTTACGTGATTCRGTGYATATGATACATTTGTCCGTAAAATGGATACAAGCTGTGACGGTTCCRTTTGGCAGCTGTTAGGAGAGAAATCACTCCATCTCTTCTACTCTATTTTCAAAAAATGCCAGGTGCTTGTCTTTGCATGGATTTGGTACATATGATACATTTGTCCACGAACTRGGATACAAGCTGTGAAGGCTCTGCTTGACAGTTGGCCTCAGCGAAATAGCACTCACGRGCCAACTGTAGAAGTTTCTCACCTATTTGTGCATCAATGATATCAAGAGCGCTGAGTTGCGCGCTTGGTTGAATCAAATGTTTATCAACCTGAGCCATGTCTACCCTATCCATCTTAGAGATATCCGTCGAATCTCTTTCATTCTTCTCCTTTAGATCGAGGGAGATCTAATCTACATTCATCTGCCTTAATGTTTCTGAGTCACCTCCACTTTCCATCCCTAACAGCTAGCCATTTATAGCGTTGAAGGATTCTTCTAATAAATTTGTTACTTTTTGGGCCTATTCCTTGCTTAAGGTAATACTATGTTCCCAATCCTTTAACAAAATATTACCTCTAGTTTGTTCAGCGATGGTGAGTCCGGGAGGGCCTGCTGCAAATCTGTTGTTAGTAGCTATTATTGCCTCTTGAAAGGCGACTCGAGCAGCCTCTGCGTTCCTTTCTTTGAAAGTCATATTTTCTGAAATGCGATGCATTAATATGCAGTCTTCTCGGATCACCGCCACTTTATCTAACAGACTTTGTTGTACAGAAGAGATCCTGCCTCTGATATCAATCGCCCGGGATTTAAATCCCTCGACGTCGATTATTTTGCTCTCAACAACCTCTAACTGAGCCTGTAACCCTGTGATCATACTCCTCTGCTGACTTGCCTATGTCCGACCATCTCGGATCACTGAATTCGCTTGCTCTAGCTTGACTTTGAGCGTTTCTATCTCATTTTTATCAGCCAATCTTTCCTGTTCCATCTCTATGTTGGCTTGGCCCTTAACATCTTCTGTAGCTATAGTCAACCTGGCCTTGAGGATCTTGATGAGGCGATTTTTTCTTTTTAATTGGTGATTCATCTGCCCAACCGAGAATTGATTCGCCGAAGCGTAGGCACCCAGTGTTCCAGCAATTTCAGTAGCAAGCTGGTTACTTCTCTTGTTCTTACCATCTGTCATGATTTTGTATTTTTTAATAGTGGACTCTCCCTCTTGACAAAATTCTCGCTTCACCACATCTTTTCTCTTTTTATCAAAAAAGAACTAGTTAGGAGGGAGTTCCTCTACCCTTATAGGCCTCAGCTCTTCACCAAATATCCATCCCTCGCTAATATCTCCCTGTGCCGACTGCAAGGGTGTGACAGAGGAGATGGGTTTTCCTATTTGCTTTGTTGATTATTTTGGAGTACTGACAGGGTTCTGTTCTTTTTCAGTTTCTTCTATCTGCTTTCCCGGTGGGTCTGGAATTTTTTCTTCAGCCTCCGAATTCTGTTTGCTTGGAGGGTCTGGAGTTTTTTCCTCAACCTCTGAAATCTCTTTTCTTGGCGGGCCTGGAGTCTTTCCCTCAACCTTCGAACTTTCTTTTCTTGGCGGGCCTGGATTCTTTCCCTCATCCTCCGAAATCTGTTTACTTGGAGGATCTGGAGTCTTTTCTTTCATTTCGGGATTACTTGTTTGCTCCTTTTCTGGTTGTTGTCCAGGGATAGATATTGCCTCTATAGAATCTTCAGCATTTTTATTTTTTGTGTCGGCAATGGCCAAACCTCCCAACACAGTGGGAAGACATCTTCGCCTATGCTCCTGGAATCTTAACACAACTGTTGTGTCTTCGGGTGCTAGCGATTGGATCCGGGCTAACACCTCTTCATAAGATCTCGCTCCTCGGAAAATGTCATCCGAGGGGGAATTCTCATGTTTGAATCTCTTAAGCCCAACATGAGCCAGATGATTGCTCACAATTTTTTGTGGATCATGTTTTTTAATCTCAATGGAGGCCAACTTCAGGTCCTCCAGGGCAACAGCCTCGGCTTTGGCATGCCCGAAATATAATAAAGAATATGAATTCATTCGAATGGGAAAAGAAGGCCATACCTTTTTTGAATAGCCCTTGAGTTCCTTGCTTACGCCTCCGATTACTGTTTGCCATGCAACTTCTTGACAAGCTAGTTTATCGGGAATGAACAAAGGTAGTGCATGAGGGGGAACAGAAGCCTCGAAAACTCTGATGTATGAGAACTCTGCTTCTACATACCAATCTGCGACGCCACTCAGACATGTTGAAACGCTATCCAATATGCGAGGTGGCGGGCGATCAAAAATAATGATGTGCAGGGGCACCATCACCCAATTGAAAATCTCGTATGGGAATTTTCCAGCTTAATTTTCCCATAATTTATCATGGTATTCATGCACTGGTTTTGCTTGGGTTGGATTCCAAGCCCAATTCATCAAGGGGAAAGGCGTCATGGAACATATTGCATCCATGATATATGCCGACATGTAAAATGCTGAGGGTTTCCCACCTACCTTTTTCTCTCGATACTCTATGACCCTGTTGGCTAAGCTGTCTGAGAGCATTTTTGCCCAATTGAATGAGCAACCTTCAGTGACTTGAAATATGAGAGGCACCCAGGAGACATGGAAATGCGAGGTATCTTCTCGCCCAAACAGGAGACATGTCATCATGGCCACATACTTGTACTGTGGCTCTAAAGAAGAAATAGAATAGATACCCTGATCATTTGTCTTGAATTTCACAGCTCGCGAAACCCAGTCTTTGATCAAACCAGGCATGGTTTTTTCGTATTGAACGCACTCTTTTTCCTTGAATTCTTCCAAGAAATCCACACCATATGTATATTCAGATGTGGAAGGTAGCTTATACATGTCTTGTAAATGCTCTGGCCGGAGTGTTCCGATAGCCACTCGCTGACTGTTCATAATTGTTCTGGTGGGCAGGTCCACATGATCCAAAGCCCGGCGGATCATGTCATAGTAAGGGAGCAGTCGGGGCCTGGTTGCTATTCTGTGCATCCCAGACTGGATGACTATCTTATATTTGGTGTGAAAATTGTCTCTTTCATTGCCGTCAGAATCATCTGAGTAATCAACTAATTCTGCCTGCAGAACATTGGACACCTGTGACCAGTCGAAAATTGATTCAATACTTCGGGGTGAAGTATCAGAGACATTGTCTGAGCTTTGACTTGTAACTTCAACATTTGCCTTCGTCGCTTTCCGCGGAGCCATGACTGAAGCTGGTGTTTTCGCTCTTCTGTGATAAACCTGCGTATACATGCAGAAGTTAATTCAATCTGAAAGTGACGAGCTCTGTCGCTTATAGAAAGTTTTTATCATAACAAATAAGACTCCCGTATATATTTGAAACTTTTGTACTCTCCGTAATAAGTCTATCCAATCGAAATTAACAATAAATTGATTGCGTAAAAATCCGATCATATTTATTCATGGATTTACCCTAGTTCTTCATTAATGTCATCAATGTTTGGCGGCTTGATAGGCAGTCGGGGTATGGAGAGCAGTAGGTGCTTTGGGAAATGCACAAATCTCGATGCGTGGGACGGGACGCATCTCATTTTATTTTTAAAATTTCAAATCTTAGCAACTTAAATAATTTTCTCGCTGTTTGTTGCATCGTGAATTTCCTTTTAACATTTTGATTCTTCGACTCGCGAGACTGCGAAGGCCGACTTGGATTCAATTAATAACAATCACGATTTGGAGCGTCATTAATTGCATAATTAATTTATTCACCATATCGCGACTCGGAAGTTCGAAGACAGATTTTTGGGAGAATGGTATGCCGAGTCATGATACCGCGATGTGGTGATAATTAAGGCTCAAAATATGGGAAGAAAATCTCAGATTAGGTTACTAATTAATCTTGCCATAATCATGTCGCATCCTCGTGAGTCGGGATTCTAGACGCCTTAACTTTATGAAATAAAGTGACGAGTGGCG
>ML782189.1:179833-192361 GCA_009831015.1 Picea engelmannii
AGGTTGCGAGGCCTTCTCTTTCATGGACGGTTTTTCGAGATATAATCAAATACAAATCAAACCTGAAGACCAGCACAAAACGACATTCATTTGTCCATGGGGTACATTTGCGTATAGTAAGATGCCCTTTGGTCTAAAAAATGCTAGAGTGACCTTTCAGAAGGCCATGTCTTTTTCTTTCCATCATCTTAAGCATATAGTCGAGGCCTATTTAGATGATTTAGCATCTCAATCTCGCAAGAGAATGGATCATCCCACACACCTCCGACTTATCTTTGAGCGATGTCGCCACTTTAGGATTCTCTTGAATCCAAACAAGTGCAACTTTTGCGTAACATCAGGATGTTTGTTAGGTTTCATAGTGTCAACAACAGGGATCATGGTCAATCCTCTCAAGGTTGAGGTAATAATTCAGTTGCCTCCCCTGTGCACAATCCTTAAAATTCAGAGTCTACAAGGCAAGGCAAATTTTTTAAGGCGTTTCATCGCTAACTATGTCGAGATCACAAAGGGATTTATGCGCTTACTCAAGAAAGACATTCCTTTTTATTGGGACGATGTCGTTCAATTCTCTTTCAAAGCGTTGAAACATGCCCTCACAATTGCCCTTCTGCTTCGGCCACCTAACTATAACAAAGATTTCTTATTATACCTGGCTACAACAGAGTCAACCATCGGCATGGTCTTACTTCTGGAAGATGATTTGTTCTCAGAATATGTGATCTATTACCTAAGCTGAGGCCTAGTCGGACCAGAACTCAATTATTCTCATATTGAAAAACTTGTGTTGGCAACAGTCCATGTTGTTCAATGGTTCCGTCATTATGTTTTGTTTCGAAAGACCATCGTCATTGCCGTTGTGAATCTGTTTCAATACATGTTGACACGACGTGTAATAGGTGGAAAAATCAGTAGATGGATAGTTTTCCTCCAGGAATTTGACTTAGATTTAATTCCAGAGAAATCCAAAAAGTCACTGGTCTTCGTAGAAATTATTTTGGAACTTCCGGTTGAATCAGGTGATGCTGTGCCCGAAGAGTCTCCTATTAGAGGAGATATGTTTTTGATCACATCTTTGGATCCCTGGTACGAAGATATACTTATCTATCTCTAGACTTTGAAGTGCCCCATCTCTGCTTCTCGTGATGAGCATCGTCGTATATGCCATCAAGCCAAGAATTATATCATACTCGACGATACGTTGTATCGAAGAGGTGTAGACTGCATCCTGTGCCAATGTCTCATTGACGAAGAACCAGTTATCGTGCTTAACGATTTCCATACCGGAGCATGTGGTGGTCATTTGTCTGGGTTGGAAACAACCCAAAAGATTTTATGAACAAGTTACTTCTGGACGACACTAATCAAATATTGTATCGAATCGGTCAAGAAGTGCCACTTGTGTTAGATCTTCTCTCGAAAGATGAGGGCACATCCCGCTCCCATGTTTCCTATCATCAAAGTTGGTCCCTTCACCAAGTGGGGAATTGATTACACTACATCCAACCCTCCTTCAACAAGGGGGCACCATTATATCATTATAGTTGTAGACTACTTCACGAAGTGGGTCGAAGCTATGCCAACGTTTAAATATGATGGAGAGACTGCGACGCTCTTTTTATTCAAGCAGATAATATCAAGGTTCGGCGTCCCGAGAGAGATTGTCATTGATCATGGCAATCATTTTCAGAACCAGATGATGACCAAGTTAACATCAAAGCTTGGGTTGCATCAAGAACATTCGTCACCCTACTACCCCCAAGAAAATGGTCAGGTGGAAGCTGTAAATAAATCTCTTAAGACCATCCTACAGTTAATGATCAACTTAGCCAAGTCAAATTGGCATTTGATGTTATACTCGGAATTATGGGATTACCAAGTGTCTGTTAAGACTACAACCGGTTTCTCACCTTTTCAACTCATTTACGAGCTGGAAGTAGTCTTTCCTATCGAATGTCAGATCTCATCCCTAAAGTTGGCAGTATAGTTATTTCCAGACACTTCTCCACTTGAAGAACGGTTATTATACCTTGAGCAACTCAATGAGCAGTGTCGTGATGCGGCCCTGGACAATGAGGCTCACAAACATAAAGTCAAGTTTCAACATGATCGGTTCGTTCGTCCTTGGATTTTCTCTGAGCGACCTTGTCCTAGTATATGAACAAGATAAGGACCCCCTGGGGGTAGGAAAATTCAAACCCATGTGGTTCATACCTTTCATCATAAAAGAGGTTCTCAAAAAGGGCGCTTATCGTCTGGTCAACTTTGAGGGAAATGCTTTGGCGGAGCCTAGAAATGGGTTGTACCTCAAGAAGTATTACTCATAGGTAGGTCACCTTGGGTAACTTTTTGTAACATATGCATAGTCTTTGTACTATTTCTTTCTAGTTTCTTTTAGTATCATGGACGTGTCATTTTTTATGTTATCTTTTGTCACTATGGAAGATGTCAAGTGAATCAGAGGTGTTCATTGGGTACGTAGATGGTGCTACTCGGCACACTCGGAGGGTTGCCTCCACAGCTTGGGTAATTTTTACACCTCGAGGCCAGTTGTTATCTTCCGGAGGTATATGCTTAGGTGACACCATAAACAATGTCGTCGAGTATAGTGCAGTTATTGAGTTGCTTCGTGACGCCCTGTCATTTGGTATCTCTCATCTCCAGGTCTATTTAGATGCTAATCTAGTTGTGTCTTAGTTAAATAGATTCTACCATGTTCATGATCCAATTTTACACTGACGATTCCTTAGGGTACGTCTCTTAGAATGAAGCTTTGATTATATTACATATTTTCATGTTCCTAGGAGATTAAACCAAATCACAGATACTCTAGCTAATCAAATTTTAGACTGGCATCTCGCACACATATAAAAAGACATACACATAAACATGTAAATACATTTTTAAACGCAAATATGATCGATAAGACACAAAAAGACATAAAAATCCATATATAATATCATAATCATCAGGCTACATAGGTGGATGTAAGTGCCTCAAAAGTATGACTAGTAACGAGTCATGGGGATTATGCCCTCAAAAAATATATACAAGTAGTGCTCTTGGCATGTGAAAAGTCTAGACTAACTAAGTTTAGGGCCTATGGGCCCTTTTGTAATGATCAACAACGTTTGCCAAACGCTGAAATAGTCGAACCCACGTCTGTGGTGCACCCACTACATGAGGTTGTATAGATGGTGGTAGATCCTCAATCTCTGCCATAGGGACTGTGCAAGTGAGTGAGGTAAAGTTTCGCTCGTCTCATCTCAAAACCCTCTCAGCCTCACCAGCTGGAAGCTCTCCTGATGTTTGTCCCCCTACGGCGGCAGGAGCGACCCCTGGCCAAGGATGACGCCTGTTCCTCGTGTAATCCACAGGTCGCACTAGTCCCACATCTGCACATAATAGACACATATCTGTCAAATACTCTGATATAAAAATAAATAATATATAAGAAAACAACATAAAAATTACATATGTTTCACAAAAGACAAAACAAAACAATGCAAACTTACCCATCTCTCCTCGCTCCTCGCCAGGAGGTACCAGTATTTCAGGATCTCTTGAGAAATCAATCCCATCATAAGGGTAATCCTCTATGACTGGGATCTGTCGCGACAACCAAGAAAATAAATCGTCATCAAAGGACTCATTGGTCCTTCCACCACCTTGTCGTGGCAGTAACACTGCCCATCTACAAACCACAGGAAGAGAGGCCTAATGTCCTCCTACCACCACTCGAGGACTGAAACTAGGAACTCTTTCAAAGAAGAAAGAGCATAGAATCGTCTCGAACCCGAAGTTCCTCTACGTCCGCGACCGACAATCTATCAGCTGCCTCTTCATACAATCTAGCAATGTAGTGCTCCAGTCAAATATCTGTGCATTTAATCACTGGACTGCACAGTTCATCTGTGCACGAGATGCCTGATGTAGAACCACAGAACCAGTCATCCACCCAATAAGAAACACAATCGCCTGTAGTGATAAATCTATGATCTTGATTACAGGCACTTGTGAGCTCGATCGGTCTGTAACAACCTCACAATAAAGTTCTATCAATTCCGATAAGTTATGAGGCCCCGAAGGAAATGTCCATAAATTGACTGGTTCCCCTCTCCTGGAGAGGCCAGTCAAAAAGTATATGTCCTCTGTAGTAGGCACCAATGACTGCCCCTCTAACATAAAGACCTCTGCGTCAGGATGCCAATAATCAACCAAGGCATTCAGTAGCCTAGGTTGTGCCCGCATAAAAGGACATAGGAAGAACTTGAGCAACCCACATTGCATTAAGGCAACAACAACATTGGGGTCTTCCTTGACCAAATCACTAATCTCCTCATGCTCTCTTTCCCTCCAGTGAGCATACATCCTGCAAAACACCAAGTTCAGTAGGGTTAACCCTTGCTTTTAAATATTTTTTTCATTAAATAAAGGGTCCACGCAGGCTGTAATAATGACAGTCGTGTGTACACGCATGAAATTTTTCCTCTGCCTGAGTGTACACGCGGCCTATCATAAGACAGCCCGCGTGGACCTAGGGATGACCTTTTGAAGGTCGACGCCCCCCAAAAACTTGAAACTAAAAGCATAAATACAGATTTAAATTGCAAGATGAGAGAGTTTATACTTACTTGGTCCAGACGGATGGTCGTTTCGTCCACTGTAGCTCCCGGAATCACCACTTTTATCAAAGGGGGTGTTTTACTCCAAAGTCAATTTTCAAATCAACAATGGTGATAATGAGCTACTAGCTTCTATTTATAGACTTTTTGGCCCCTTTTTGTCATTTTTTTGGCCCCCCTTATCATTTTCTTTAAATTGAAAACCATTTAGAGTGATTCAGGAGTTGCGTTGGAAGGTTATGATCGAGTATCAGGACATTTTCTTTTGGAGTTTTGGGTCACTTTTGACGGTCCGTGGGAAAAACCTCAGATGATCAACTTGAGCATATAGGTTAGGTTTCCACCTTGACTTTTTTATCTCGTTGTCTTTATCCCTTTTCCATAGGATCGATCCCATCAGGTTGTGACACAGAACCATCATTATTTCTTTATAAGTGTCATGATTTGGTGGTAGAGCTTACCAGAACATGGATGCCCTAGGTAGATCCTAGTTGCGTTATGGTGTCCATGCTGTCACTAATGAATCTAGGCTCGGGAGTCCTTTTTTATTTTCCTGATTATGAGTTTGAGCATCATTTGCATGATTCCTTTTCACTTTTGACCTCACCCTCGAGACTCCCAAAAAACATAATGGGTCTTATTTTAATCCCTTTTCAAACCCTCTAAACATGAAAACATTGTCGAGCGATCTTGTGGCCTTTCATGCTCGTTAAACTGAAATTTGAAGTCACGTCTATCTGGCGGAAGTTTACCCCTTTTTCGATCCAGACGATCAATTGTATGAACAAAGGTATACTCTAACGAACTTCAGTTCTCTAGAAGAGTACTCTGAGGTATCATTTTATCCCTCTTTCAGGCTTGACGGACTAAATGTACGAAAAAGGAACCCCCATGGAGTCCATAGTTAATCTCTTTTCAGACTCCCTAAAATTGAAAAGATTGTCGAGTGACCTTGTTCATTCACACTCGTTAAAATGGTCCAGAAGAACATTCCTGATGGAGTCCATAGTTAAGCTTTTTTCAGACTCCTTAAAAATGAAAAAATGGCTGAGTGATCTTGTCTTTATCACACTCATTAAAATGGTTTTGAATAAACATCTTTTCGGTGCTAGTTTACCCCCTTTTCGAACCGACTAGACTACCTTCGAAAAAGGTACCCTAGTGGAGTCTCCTTTTATGTTTTTCAGACTCTCTAAATATGAAAAACCCCCGAGCTTACCTTCTCTGGGCTCGTTAAACTCACATCGAAGGATGTTACCATTCTGTGTTTTATTAATCACATTTTCATACCTGCGTCTTTGGCCTAATGGCGACTCCATGTTGCTCTCAACTGAACCATCTAAAGCATGCCTTATACGCAAGCCCTGTAGCACTTTGCCTCTGTGTCTTGACACCTTTGGCACCTGGAGGATTTTTCCTAAGTGTCCTTACTTTGAACATTAGTCTTGTCCCTGTGCCTTGAACTTGTATGTTTGAAACACTCATTCCTCCTTTGTAACATAACATTCTTTTATTCTTTTTCCAAAATTATTGAAAAGACAAAAAAATCAAATATACCCCAAAAAGAGGAAGGGAAAAGTATTTTCTTTATTGGCAGCATAATGAGTCACCCTTTGATAAAGCACATCTATCCGTTTGTTCGTCAAACTCTGGGATTTAATGTGACCTTAGGAAGTTGTTCTCGCTACATAGAGTTGTGTCCTCCTCTGTTTGGTTATTCTTCCAAACATATGGAGAGTTTGTGTTGCCTCCTACCTCGTAAACTTATGTTAATGCCATGCTGCCCGAGTCTCATCATTTTCCATGCTATTGTCCAAGGGAAGTTTTTACTAAGCTTGAGTCAGCCCCTTTGTAGTTTGTCTCTTGCCCTCATGCCTGACCATCCTGAACGTTCAATCAAGTCTTTGTTCGAAATCAATGAAGCCTTCAGTCTGATCATCAAGATTCTCTAGTCCATGACTGACGAGTTGTCGAAGACCTCTAGGTAGTGAATTCATACACTCATATTACACTCCTACCCAAGTTTTGAATATTTTGAAGTTGTTGCTCGAGCTCTGAAGACCTAATCTCCAGCTATTAGGAATTATCAACTTCCAGAAGATGGATACTCTACACATATATCTTTTGATTTTGAGATGTAGCTTCGTTGTGTATTGCTCGCGGCTACACTTTATATAGTTATATGACATGGATCTACAGTGTGTTTGATTGGTAGCCATGATTTTATTTTATCCCGAGCATGGGTATGCCCGCCTCGGTGAGACAATTATTATTTTGCAGACGACAACTCCTGATTTCTGGTCCCTGGGCTCACTTGTTCGGCACATCGGTGAAGATTGTTAATGTATTTCGACCATCAGATGCTCTTCTAACCTCACACATTAGGGGTCATCTATTATAACCCTAATTTTCACTAGACATGCTTACCTGGCATCAGACCATCTCAGATTCCTTATTTGCCAAAACACTGTTGAACAAATCTTCTTAAAAACCCCTTTTATAAAGGCCCACGCACCCTGCTACATTACTGCATGCGTGTACACGCTAGCTGACCCAAGACAGCCTGTGTGTACCCACAAAAGCACGGAAAAAGGAAATTTTTTGATGGAACATGCAGCTTTGGGTAAGTTAACTAAACCTTTTGGCCATGCATGGCTAGACATTCGACCAAATACCTAGCTTCTTCTAGCCTATAAAAGAAGGGTTAGGGGTCCCATTTGGAAGAGGATAATCATAGTAAAGAAACTATACCCGATTAAGCATTCCCTTTCCCCCAACCTTTAGCCATCCTTGTGAAAAGAGAAGTATAGAGAAAAGTAGTTGGAAGACAGTGAAAGAAGAGCCCAAGACCCAGATCGAGGAGCATTAGCCGAATTTATCATTGTAAGGTATCATTGTGAAGTTAATAAAATAATTGTTTTTCCCGTCCCACCATATGAGATTGTCATTATTGGAATATTGATTGTATGATTGATTAAATCTCTAACCCGTTAGTTCATAGATCAAATGCATGTGGAGTTCTTTGCTTGTCTTTAGTGAATGCAGGTCAACATTGGGAGGAGAGTTGCAGTCAAAGAATGACCAAGTGCGAAAAGGGATCGACATCAAACACGAAAAATAAGGTATGTCAACTTAATCTCTTGAGCCTTGTATTTACATATGAGTAATGGGGTTTAGGCATGGGATGATGGTAAAAAGTAAGAATCTTTAGGTCATTTTTGCATGCATGATAAAACCCTTAGTGCTAGTTCGTAGGAGGTATTTCCCACCCACAACAATGCCATGCCTTGCCTTTCCATGCCATGCCTTGTCATGCCTTGCCTTGTCTTTCCTTCCCATGACATGTCTTTCCTTTCCATGCCATGCCATGCCATGCCTTTCCTTTCCATGCCATGCCATGCCTTTCCTTGCCATCCCATGTCATGCCTTGCCATGTCTTTCCTTTCCATGCCTTTCCATTCCATGCCATGCCATGCCATGTCATTCCTTTCATTTCCATGATATGTCATGCCTTTCCTTTCCATGTCATGCCTTGCCTTTCCATGCCATGCCTTGCCATGACATTCTTTGTCTTTCCATGCCATGCCATTCCATGTCATGACTTTCCATGACTTGCCTTTCCATTCCATACCTACCTTTCCTTGCCATGCCATGCATTTCATTTCCTTTCCATGCCATGCCATGCCTTTCCTTTCCATGTCATGCCTTGGATTTCTTTCACTTTCCATGACATGCCATGCCATCCCTCTCTTTTCCATGCCTTTCCTTTCCACTCCATGCCATGCCTTGTCCTTCTAAGTCATGCCTTGTATTTCATTGTCTTTCCATGCCATGGACTATCCTTTCCTTTCCTTGTCATTTCCATGCCATTGCCATTGTTCGTAAAAATATATTTATTTTCATCATTAGAGATAATTTTTTATCAACTTAATTCATGTCTTTCCTTTCCACACCATGACATGCCTTGGAATTCCAAGTCATGCCTTGTCTTGCATTGCATTTCCATGTCATGGCCTGGCCTTACCTTTCATTTTCATTTCCATTGTTTGTAAACATATATTTATTTTCATTGTTAGAAAGAATTTTTTTATCAAGTTAATTTAATAAAAAAATAATGGCATTCATGCATCATACCTTATTTTTTTCCTAAAAAAATGATTCTTTTCCTAAAAAAATGATTATTTTACTAAATGAACAACTTCAATACGTAAAAATTACAATCAAAGGATTCGTTAAGCATGTAATTCTACAACTTGTTATCCCATCTATCTTAGATAAAAATACTTGCATGAGAATTTCAATTTCATAACATAAGCACTCTTTATTCATATATCTAAGGTGTTTTCATAGTTTTGAAACATGGATTATCATAATTAATAGGATTTACATAGACCTAGACCTAGACCTAGGAATATACCTTTCCTTCCCATGCCATCTCTAGCTTTTATTAGCCTTGTAATGTCTTTCCTAGCATTTCGATACCTAGACCTAGACATATATCAAGACATTTCCTTGTTGTGCCTTGCCATGTCCCTGAATGGATTGAGGGGGTGAGATGCAACTCGCGCTAAAACTAAAACCAAGACTCATATGGATGAACCATCAGTTACATTGGATCTACGACACCAAGTTTCATCTAGTGGGGCCCATCCGTTGTCATTCCATTGACCAGAAAACATTTGTTCAAGGATCTTAGACACTAGGGTTTCTCTTAATGAGCCATAGTGCAATTTTTGAACGTGAGGTCATTTTTCAAGAAAACTATGTTTGGAAATTGTGGGTAGTGTAGTCGCATGGACCTTGGAAAAACATATGTGTGAGAGCTTAAGAAACTCACATACTTCTATGATGTCCTTCATGAAGTCACATACTCGTACCTGAGAAGTCACCAATTATATATTTTTCTTTCCTGTCCTCCATCAATATCATATGCGACATATTTAAAGCTTTGCAAGCAAACCTCCTTCCTCCCCAATTCATACTCATTGCTTACATGGATGAAATTTCTCAGTAATGTCATTCCACTGCACCTGGGGCATGTCCCATCTAAGAAATATTTTTGATAAAATGTACAACCCTCTGGTGTTGTACACAAGATATTGTGAACAAAGTCTCCAGATGAGGACGAAGACAATATCACTGAGCATTCTTGCAAAAGGGTGTTATGCAAAACAAGAAAAATAAGAAAAAAATAATAATATAGATATATGTGTGTGTGTGTGTTCTTGTCATAATAATAACCATACTCAATGTGATATCTACAACAACATGTGTTACAAATTGTGTTTATTCGAACATACCAAGGCTTTCATTTATGGAAAGATATGTGGCCCAAGTTAAGTGCACTATTTATTGTCCTAAATCTCTCATACAATTATGTTTGTGTAATGTCAAGAAAGTGTTTTATATGGGGTTCGCAGTCCCTACATCCCCTTCTCAATTTTAGTACATTGTTTTGGTTGTAAGAGGGCCTAGTGTTCTCATGCTAGAAATCTTGTATTAGTCCCTTAATTTCTCCAATTAACTTTATGTCAGAATGAGGTAGCCTACCAATGAAGGCCCAAAAATATGTTGGGCCAGTTGTGTCAAAGCTATCTCGTTTATGTGAATACTTTCTAAGGTTTTTGAAATTGCATTTCATGAGGTGTGAGGTTTGTTGTAGAAAATGATGTTTTCTTGTGATCTTGCTAACAATTGATTGTGACAAGACACGTCGAGCTGCATTGCAGTCTTTAGAACAATATTTATTTCCAATTTGTTGAAAATCATCTACAAGGTTTCTAACAATATGGTGACTTGTTTCTAAACTTTTGACTATTTTAATGCCTAAAATTCTCCTAACAGCAGTCAAACTTTTAGATTTTAACAAAGCCAAAAATAATTGGCATTTAGCAACATCATATTTTGGTTCAAAATATTATTTAATGACTTTATAAGAACGATAACTAATAATAAAATTAGGTAACTTACCTTCAAGTGATTCTAGACCACTTTCATCAAATTTAATGTGGTTAGGAGTTCTTTTCCTCACAATGTTCAATCTAGGAAGGGACAATGAACCCCTATTATGACACTCTTGACCTCCCTTCTTTGGAGTTAACAATGTTGTAGTTATTACCCCTTCAATCATAGGAAGATCAAATCTGGGAGGAGAGTGGACATGGGATTGACTATTTTCTAGAACATTTGACTGTCCAACAAGAGGTTTCACCACATGAACTTCTTCACCACAATGTTGTACACCAGTTGCCTCTCTAGTTTCATCCATTGTATAATCAACTCCAAGAAAATACTCCATAATCTGGTCATCCACAACAAGATGTATTGATGAGATACTGGATGCATTGGTCTCTATTAATTGTATTTTTCTTGTGATGATGGAGGAGAAACAAAAACGACATGTATTCCCCTAGAAGTTGGATTTCCCTCTTCTGAAAACCTACACTTTGACATACATAACTTTTTCTTTTCTCTTTATTATTATACCTTTTTGATTGGTTTCTCTTTTCTCAAGGGCTTTCTTTCTCAAATCAGTTAGTTCCCCATGTTTAAAGAGAAAAATTGGCTTCCAAACACCCCACCACAAATTTGTCTTTGTATTACAAAATAAGGCACAACTAAAAATGCCAATTCCAAGTGGACAAATTTTTCTTTGTATTACAAAAGAAGACACAACTAATAATTATAATTCCAATTGGACGAATTTTTCTTGGTATTACACAAGAAGACAACTAAGAATTCCAATTCAAATTGGATAAATTTGTCTTGCTATTACACAACTAACAATTCCAATTGGACAAGTTCTTCTTCCAATTCCAAGAAGACACAAGAAGATAAAAACAATAATTCCAATTGGAAAAAAATGTCTTCCAATTCTAAGAAGACACAAGAAGACAAAAATAATAATTCCAATCGGAAAAATTTGTCTTCCAATTCCAAGAAGACACAAAAAACAATTCCAATCCAACTTGGACAAATTTGTCTTCCAATTTTTCCCACAATGGTCTTGCAATAACACAAAATTGTTTATGGATCAAACAACATGACTAAAATAAGAAAAACATGTAGGTGCGTGTTATTTTTGTGTGCATATGCTAGGAATTCTTTTTTGAGCTTGAGATAGATGAGGTAGTGGAGTGTGCTTGGAACCAAAAAATGATCAGCAAAAATGTGTGTGTGTTCCTAGAATGCATGTGCACTAAAGCGCATACATGTTCTAGGAATGTGCATGGGTTCCTGTTGGCATAAACGGGCAACAAATACAAGGCTATCAAATCACAAGAGCGTGTGCATGCTCTTAATGCAATAGATACAAATTTTGTTATAGACCAAACATATTTATGACTAAAGCTATATAGGGTTATGGGGACAACTAGGACCTAACAGGTTAGTATTGAAAGTGTTTTCAAGAATAGAGCAATGGTTAGAGAACCAAAATGTGGGTGATGTGGGTGAAAGGGTTGTGGGGCCTTTAACAAGAGGTATATACATAGTTCATTCAGGGCTCGAGTGTAGAGGGGGTTAAGGGTTGAGTATAGGTTATGCCTAGCCTTAGATGGAGCTAGGGGGGTCTAGGTGATGGTCTACGTCAAGCTCTAGGTCATGGTATAAATATATGTCTATCTCTATGTCTTGGTATAGGTCATGGTCTAGGTTTATTTCATAGTCTACGTCATGGTCATCGTATAGGTCTAGGTCATGGTCTATGTATTGACATGTCTAGGTATTGCTATGTCTAGGTCTAGGTCTAGGTCTAGGTCTAGGTCTAGGTCTAGGTCATTTCTTTCCTTGCGATGTAGGGTAGGTATAGAGAGAGGAAGAAAGAGAGTGTAAGATGGGGAGAGGGGAAGAAAAAGAGAGTGATAGAGGGTGAGGGACAGGGAGATGGAGAGGAGGGGTAGAG
>ML782189.1:203926-220920 GCA_009831015.1 Picea engelmannii
TTGAACAATTCAATTCACTTTTTTCTTAATATGACTATATTTATGGAAATGTAAGCGATTCATCGAGGTTGAGAATGCTCCTTGCCTTAAGCAGGCTGGAAGGTATGCCACTTGAGAAAGGAATTTCTTAACTATCAGTGTTCTGACTTGTAGTTATATCTTCCAATGCACTCTAACGTTCTGCTGGCCTGTTAATGGAAAATATGTGGTTTTTTCCTACCTAGTTATACAGTTCTGGTATTTAATGTTGGTTTATCTTTGCACTATGTTCGTATGAGGCACCGACAAATCCAACGTTAACTCCCACACCAACACGGAGAATCTTTGTTTTTCCTTTCAAATAAATCCATATGATTCTGAATTCTTACTTCATAAAAGGAGGTAAGATAGGAGATTAAAATAAAAACCTAATATTGAAAGTTTTTTAGAATCAGTGTGTTAACATAAAATAATCATTTGAATGGTGTTAGTATAGAATTTTGAATGGTGTTATTATAGAAAATAAATCCATATGATTCTGAATTCTTACTTCATAAAAGGAGGTAAGATAGGAAATTAAAATAAAAACCTATTATTGAAAGTTTTTTAGAATCAGTGTGTTAATATAAAATAATCATTTGAATGGTGTTAGTATATAATAATCATGGTTAGGTGTCTCCTTCCTTTGGCAACATTTGAATGGTTGGCTGATGGGGAAATGCCCTTCTTTCCCTTTATTTCTACTAGTTGGCATAGCCATTTCACTTTACTGGATGTTTGTTTTTCAAATTCGTTGCATATCAAATTAGATTGTTGAATATCAAATTCCTTAATAATTGTTGGAAATATTAATTACAAGTCATGATATTCACGCTTAGCTTGGGCATACTCTGTATGTCATGAAAACAAAATTGTTAGTTTGTAAGACATGTCAAGAAGAGTGTTAGCGGGAGTTTATTTAATGAGCCGATATTTATCTTGCTCGACCTCTGTTATCCACATGAGAGTCAGTGGAAATTTATTGTCATCTTAATTGTTTGAGTCGATTTTACTTCTACAGGAATTCTCAGTCTTATCTATATATGTCCAAGTCTATAAGTAGTGGAATAAACATAGAACAAAGAACAAAGAACAAAGAGAAGAGTCGATAGTTAGAAAGCAACAACATTTATGAGGAATCGAAGAAGTTTGAGAGAACAAGCTCTCTGTGTTTTGTAAGTTGCAAAAGTTGTTGGAGCAGAAGCTTGACATAGATATTGTATTTTGTAATAGCGCACAATGCTAAAAGTTCATAATATACTATTTATTTGTGTGTTGATGTATTTCTGAGTTTATGTTTTGGAAAATATCTTCTCTTTGTTTATGCTCAAACTTATGTTCATAGTTTATGTGCTGAGAATAAGACTGTATAAAGAAATCATTTTATGAAGTGTTATCATCACAATGCACAGTCTATTGTGTAGTCTGGGAACTGCATAGTAAGTTTGGAGAGCTCAGAGATGAAGAATTTAACTATGCGGTATTTGTTAATGCACGACGCACTAAGAAAATTATGCATGCTCTAGATCTGAGATCTGGTATCAGAGCAGATTTATCAGAGAAAGTTTCAAGAGCAGTAACAAAGAGCAATGACTCTGTTGAAAAGTGAAAAATATGGCTTCTACTTCTAATCTTCAAGCTCCCACTTTCACAGGAAAAAATTATGAGTTATGGTCCTTAACCATGAAGGTGTTATTTCGGGGTCAATATGTATGGGAGATAGTTGAGAATGGCTATGTGGAACCAACAGATCAAACAACATACAATGCACTCACACAAGGTGAGAAGGATGCCTTGAAAGATCAAAGGAAGAAACATGGAAAGCTAATGTTTTACATACATCAAGCCATACATGAGAGCATACTCCCAAGATTTCCATCAACAGAGTAATCCAAGGAGGCATGTGACATATTACAAACTTCTTATCAAGGTATGGACAAATTCAAGACTTCAAAACTACAAATTCTTAGAAGAGATTTTGAAACTCTGTCAATTAAAGACACAAATTCAGTAGATTCACTCTACACCCATGTTATTGGCCTGATAAATCAGATTAATTCTCATGGAGAAACCATAGAATATAGAAACGTTGTTGAGAAAGTACTTAGGAGTCTTCCTCCAAATTTTGATACTTTTGTTGTGACTTTGGAAGAGAGAAAAGATATGAGTCAATTCAGTCTAGATGAGCTGCAAGCCTCCCTCATTAATCATGAACACAGATTGAATAGGTCAAACATGTCATTAGAAAATTCATTTTGCGTGCAGTCATCTATAAGTCATGGAAGATGAAGGCAGAGAAAAAACTCTAGAGGTAGTGGAAGGAGTTATGGTAGAGGTGGATGCAGTAGAAGTCCTACAAATATTGGTGGAAGAGGTCAAAATCAAAATAAAAGTTAGCCAAGTAATCAAACATCTAATAAATCAAAGATCCAATGTCATTACTGTAAAAAGTATGGAAATTATGCATATGAATGCATGGGGAGACAGTATAATAATAAAAATAAAGGTCAAGATTAGTCAAACAATGAAAATACTCCCTCCAGTGCTATGTTTATGGAACGTGTTGAAGAAATACCAATAGTCTTACCATTTGAATGCAATGTTGCTCAAGAAATTCCATGTGACATATGGTATTTAGATTCAGGGTACAATAATCACATTATAGTAAACTTAGAATTGTTTTCTAGTTTGGATTAGTCAGTCTAAGCTAAAGTTACACTTGGAACAAATATCCAAGTCACTGTCCTAGGCAAAGGAAGTATTAACATCTTAACTAAACAAGGAGAGAAGAAAGTTGTGCCTGATGTATATTATGTTTATGTTCTAAAGCATAATTTGATAAGCACATGACAATTGTTACAGAAAGGATATAGAATCTATATGGAATATAATCACTGTGTGATTATGGACAGATATCCAAACAACGAGCTTATTGCAAGAATTCAGATGACAAACAACATAATGTTTTCATTAACATTGAAGTCAACCATAAAGAGAAAAATGACACAAGTTGTTGGTGAAGCAAAAGATGCGCAGTCTCACGTTGCATTCAAAGAAGAAAGTGAAGCAGTAAGTGTGTGCAGTTCCAAAGATAGTGTGTGCAGTGTTAAGGAAGAGGAGACAATTGTGCATAGATGCAGACAACATTCCAATATGAAGTACACGATAATTTTTTATTTTGACATTTCAAATTTGGACACTTAAACTTTGGTGGTCTAAAGTTGTTACATACAAAGGATATGGTGAAAGGTTTTCCATTAATTAAAAAACTAGAAAGAATATGCGAAGGTTACATCTTTGGAAAACACCACAGAGAGTCATTTCCAATTAGCAATTCATAAAGAGCAAAAGCTCCACTGGAAATAGTGCATTCAAACATATGTGGACCAATGAAAACACCGTCTATAGGAGGAAATACCCATTTTTTTACATTCATTGATGATTTCTCAAGAAAAACATGGATTTATTTCCTAAAACTTAAATTTGACGCATTGGTTTGTTTTCAGCAGTTCAAATCACTTGTGGAGAATCAAATTGATTATTACATCAAGGTTCTAAGAACTAATAGAGGAGGAGAATATGTTTCAAGAGAGTTTCATAACTTTTGTAAAGTTCATGGGATTTACAAGCAATTCACGACATGATATACACCACAACATAATGGTGTTGTAGAAAGGAAGAATCGAACCATCATGGAAATGTCACGTACTATGTTGGCAACCAAAAAATTATCAAATGAGTATTGGAGTGAGGCAGTAGCAACTGTAGTGTACATAATGAACAAATGTCTGACAAATAGTGTGAAAAACAAAGCTCCTCAAGAAACCTGGACAGGTATGAAACATAATGTGGCGCACTTCAATTCTTTTGGTTGTGTCACATACACACATGTTCTAGATGAATTGAGAAAGAAGTTAGCTAACCAAGGAAATAAATGTATATTTATTGGGTATTCTGAAGATACAAAAGCATACAAGTTGTATGATCTTGTTGCAAGAAAATTCATAATCAGTTCCAATGTTCAATTTGTGGAGAATGAAGCATGGGATGGAAGCATAGAAAGCACAGTCAAAATCATTGATGTTATTGTGCATGATGATATGGAGGATGAAGTGGTTCAAACACCATGTACAATTTAGTATGCATTTTCTTCCACTTTTGAAACTGTGATACAAATCTGAGCTCAAACTACTCCAGTAAGTAGTTTGAGTAGTTCTACATCTTCAGATCCAACATTAGCAAGCCTGTAACCAAGAAAGATAAGAAGTCTACTCGACATCTATAACGTTGACACAACAAATTCATTTTCAATTTTTGCTATGTTTTCACAAATAGATGATCCATTAACTTTTGAAGGAGTTGTGAGATAAGTGTCAAGTAGATTTATAAAACTAAGCAAGATGGATATGGGAATGTGCAAAAGAAAAAAAAATATTAGTTGCAAAAGGTTTTACACAACAACCTCAGATTGATTTTAATGAAACTTTGCACTAGTTGCGTGCATGGACACCGTCATAACTGTGTTGGCCATTGATGTGCATAACAAATGGCTTGTTTACCAAATGGATGTAAAATTTGCATTCTTGAATAGACATTTAGAAGAAGAAGTATGTGTGTAACAACCACAAGGATATGAGTTTCCAGGACAAGAAAAGAAGGTATAAAGATTGAAGAAGGCATTGTATGGATTAAAGCAAGCTCCCAAAGCTCGGTATAGTCGCATATGCAATTTTTATCTCACTCGGAATGGATTTCACAGAAGTGAATGTGAGGCAACATTGTACACCAAAGCAAATTAACAAGGTAATATGTTAATTTTCGTCTTAAATGTGGATTATTTGATTTTTACAGGTGATTTTGACATAGAAGATTTTATGTTAGTCATGAAGGATGAATTTGAAATGACTCATTTGGGGCTTATGAGATATTTGAGTATTGAAGTTTACCAGTCCAAATCTAGTATATTTATCTCATAATCTAAGTATGTGCATGAAATCTTGAAAAGATTCAACATGAAAAATTCCAAAGCAACCCCAACACATGTCATAAGAGGATTAAAGTTAAGAAAGGAAGATGAAGGATATAAAGTGGATCCAACACTGTTTAAAATCTTGGTAGGAAGCCTTATGTATCTGAAAACAACAAGGCCTAATATTATATATGGAGTGAGCCTGATTTCATGGTTCATGGAAACTCCAAAAGAATTACATTGGAAGGTAGGAAAGAGAATTCTGAGATATGTGAATGGAACAAGAGATTTTAACATTATGTATTCTACTTCAGAAGATTTCATACTTATTGGATACACTGACAATGATTGTGGACACAACATAGATGATAGGAAAAGTACCTTTGGGTGCACATTTCATTTTGGAACAGGTATAGTGTCATGGGTATCAAGGAAGCAACCCATTGTGAAATATTGCAACAACAGGAACCAACTACAGTAATTTGTGACAACAATTTGGCCATCATGTTATCAAAGAATCACATGTTTCACAAGAAAACCAAGCACATTGATACAATGTATCATTTTATCACAGAATTAGTGAATAACCAAGAATTTTTTTGAACTTTGCAGGTCTATAGAACAAGTCGCAGATATATTTACAAAAGCTTCGGCAAGGGATGCATTTCAAAAACTGCGCAGTTGTCTAAGAGTCAACGTAGTGGCAAATATTTGACAATTCATGTCAATTCAAATTTTTGATGTAAACTTTTGTATTTTTATAAATTCACCTACTTATCACAAGTCATGAACTTCACACTTACACAAACTCTATATGTCACGAAAACAAAGACGTTAGTCTATCAAACACGTCAAGGAATAGTGTTAGGACGAATTTATTTAATGAGCCGAACTTTATCTTTCTCGAGAAAACAGAGACATTAGTGTCTCAAACACATAGTTGCAAAAGTTGTTGGAGCCGGAGCTCGACATAGTTATTGAATTCGGTTGTATTTTGTAAGTTGCAAAAGTTGTTGGAGCCGAAGCTCAACATAGCTATTGATAATTATTGAATTCGGTAATAGCACTCAACGTCGAAGTTCATAATATACTAATTATCTGTACATTATCAAGTAGCTCTGCAGAACTACATATCAAATCTGGTGGATGGCTGATCCCCTGAATCGTTAGAATGGAATCTACTAGATCAGTGCATATCGAATCGGCTGGATCGCTTAACCTTGCATAACGAATCCTCTGGATCCTTGCATATCAAGTCGCTTTCAAGGTTATTCAATGATTTTGCCTCTATTTTGAAGCTTGGTATTTCAATGCTAATAATGAAGCATCCGAATTCTATTGACAGCTTATATTATGATATGGGTGATGTTGTGAGCAGCCGACACGTATAGGCGTTCACCAGCCGCGAGTCGGCTATGCTAGTGTGTAGCCATATATAGTCAATTTGATGGGATGGTCTTTCAAAAGTTTTTAGGTACGCCCGCCCTTCTACATGCTATCTTCTCATCTTATCCCTTAAACGTTATGTTTTAAAGAATATTAGTCCGCCTGTGTAATTATTCGGTGATGTTTTTCAACTTATTGGACTGTTTCATGTGCAAACACTTCAATATTGGAAACTTCCCATTGTACACGTTACTTTTTAAAGAATATTAGTCTGCCTGTGTAATTCGGTGATGTCTTTCAACTGATTGGAGTGTTTCATTTGCAAACACTTCAATATTGGGAATCCCCCATTGGAAAGTTTTCCAAACCAACAAAACATTTGATGATGAAGTTTTCTATCTTGGGAGATGCTGCACATATTCACAAAACTATGTACAGAATCAATGTACTGTTCGTTATTTGACAATTTTAGATTTCTTACATTAGGAAAACTTTATCACCATGTAACTCCAGGTTCATGATGTTTTGAAGTTGAAAGATAAGTGATTTCAGAAGGGAACGCCGAATTGTAAATCCACGTCTCTTCTTTTCTCTTGGATTTCTCTCCACACGAGGGCATAGCTTCTGATGTGCCATAACCACTTGTATTTATGGAGATAACCATGGGGGATGCATTTCCATGTGGGGTATGCAATTTTCCAATTTTGCATTTCCCACGTGGGGGTTATGGTTAAACCTAAGCTACAGGTCCGAAACAAATGCACATAAGATCATTTCGTTTTCAAGTGTTTTACCGTGAGCTCTCTCAGATTTGGTTGGCTCTCCTCTGCTTTAGCTGGAGAACTTCAGAATTTGGTGGTCAGAACGTGGCGAGAGACGGTAACCACCACCTCTGCCAATTCTGGAAATATATTTTTCCTTCATTTTCCACAATTCCTCAATTTTATCATCGATTTTTGCGAGTGGAGGTTTACTGTAAAAGGTTTTAAATAATGTTTGTATCTATATGTCCCAATTTCAATTCCTAGCAAACTCATCAACGAATTCCATCAAGAGGGAATTTCAGGGAAGGACCACTGTACAACGAGGTAGAACATTCCAGTATATGTCCCAATTTCAAGTCCGAGCAAACCCATCAACGAACTCCATCAGGAGGGAATTTCAGGGAAGAACCACTCTAAAACGAGGTAGAAGATTCCAAGCTCCACACAGTCCGTTGTGTTAGTATTGTGTTTCAGGCGATGTTATTTTTCAAGTTAAATTTTGCAACCATTGCTTGCAGATTTGAACCACAAGGCAGAGTGGATGATGATGGAGATTACCTATTAGAGAAGATGATTGAAATTTTTGGTGAGCCTTTTTTGTATAGGTTGGCGTTGGAGATTTTTCTAATTGCCACCGGAGATTATCCAATAGAGATTATCATGTCAATCTCATTTGTTTATTTAGTGCAGCAGATTATGTAATAGCTTATGTCAAATTTTTTTGCGGATAACATAGGATAGCAATGTAGGTAGCAGAGAGTCTAAAATCTATTTACATCCAATAGGTAGCCGAGAGTCTAAAGTCTATTAACATCTAGTGTCCTATTTTAAGAAAAATATTAAGAAAATTTCTGAACTCCCTTAAGACCTTTGCTTAGCACAGCAGGGAATTAATGCAATTTATAAAAAGTTTTAAAACATTTATCTCAACATGCATGTTGTATATAGATTCTTCAATTTGTTAATTGGTTCTCAACATGTTGTATATAGATTCCTCAATTTGTTAATTGGTTTAAATCAAGTAGTTGTGAGATGAAGTCTTATTATCTCACCCATGTTTTATTCATATAAGTGATATGTTGAGAGTATAATTGTGGGAATGAGGGGAAGTGCTTCCATAAGTGACATCATGTTGAGCCCAAGTACCATTTATGAGAATTTTCTTTTGGAGACATTGTATTATTATATGTTATTTTCCAACAAAATATTCATGTATGTGACATGGTTTTATTGTTTTTGCAATTCAAACCACCAAGGTTGTCATACCAAATCTAAATTTGAAGCAACCAAGTCAACAAGCATGTAAAACATGTAATTTATAATTTTTAGTTCCACAAAGAAAATGTTTAATTTAAGTAACATGCATGAGTTATAAGAATGTACTATTTTTCCAATGAATGTGTGTGTTATAAAGTGCATGTTTGTTCCAAGAAAGTGCACACACTATTGTGAATATAAATTCATAATCTCATGTTATTCTTTCCCCTTTTCCAAATTCCCATGATATAGTAGAATATATCCTTTATGTCGATTGCTATGATACCTTTGTTCATGGCTATAAACATAGAGACAAGCTTTGTTTAGGGCCCAAGGCCCTTGTTTTCCTTTCCTGGCCATGGAACTGGTCCTCACACCCATTCTTAATATGTAAATATATCAATAGTGCCCATATTCATAGTGATAGGCCTTGTTCATGTCCATTGAACATTGTAAATCTTCTTTTATGGCCCAAGGCCCTTGTTTTCCTCTTGCAACCATGGTATAAACCCTCACTCCCATATGTGTTATGAAAAACTCTTAATGACACATATATCCCACATAGCCACCAAAGATTAATTAGAAAGGATCAATGTTGTTGCTTGAGTCCCAATTCATGTCTCTTGAACTTGAGAAGCTTTGTTTTCAGTGTAAGGTCCTTATTTTCCTCCCTTGGCCATGGTAAAGGACCTAAGACCCATTTTTATTGTGCAAAACATATTAATGGCACAAAAAATTGTTAAACAAATAGGGTATTTTCACATAGATCAAACACCATAAGAAACAACTCACACAAACGGGCCAAACATTGGTACACTAGTGTATTACATGGTTAAAACCCAAAGAGGGAAATAGTTCATGACCCCAACCAATGTAGCCACTTGAGGAAATATATTAATGTAAAATAAAAGAATTTGACATATGAGTTTCTCACAATCGATCATCAACACCTTTCATGATATGTAAATAGTGATCATGGATCAATTGGGTGTTAAGCTATGGATCAATATAGTTTTTAGTATCGAGGAGAGTAAGAATGTAATACCCCAATTTTGAGTCCCAAAATTAATAATGTATTTTTGTAAATTTTATGAAAGATTGGAATGCCTATAAAGTTGAAAAGCCGGAGAGAATAGCAATGTAATACTTTGAATATTAATAAAAAAAATGCATCAGTAGCTGCAAAATGAACACGTACAACGTTATAGAGGGTTATGATTCCACGAGAGAGGAGGCTAAATGGGCTTAGCCATTTTATCAGAGTTTATTCATCCATCTTGGATTTAGTTGGGAAAAGTGGTTATGTGAGCTTCTTAGGGAAGCTACACGGTGCATTATTGCATGTAATCATAACAACCATGTTTTTAGTTGATGGGGGCTTACACAATTCATTCCTCATTCATTATTTTTCAGTCATGTTCTTGGTTGGGGAATGGAAATGAATTTTGGAGGTACAGAGCCATTGCTAGTTGGTTGTAAGTATCTATTGGTATTTTCCAACAATAAATTAATTCATGTGTGCATGAGAATGATGGAAGTTGTGAAAGAACTTTCCACAACTAAGAATCATTGGAGTTTTTAGCATTGATATTTCATGACTAGTAGCACTAGTGCCCTGGAAAAGAAGTGGAACAGCCTAATGGAGTACATTGCAGAAAATGGGGGTTCATTTCTTTGGGTTGTGCAGGTTGAAAGGGGAAAGAGAGTTGGAAAAATAGGATTTGTTGAGTGGTTGAGACAACTGTGAGAGCTTATAGTTGATTGGTGTGTGTATTAGAGTCGACATAGAACCCGTCCTTGTGGATTCATAGCCTTGGCTCATGTGTTTCCTATTGTAGATATTTTATGTGCAATAGAGCCTAAAGTTGGGGGGAACATCCAACGTTTGCAACTAGTTGATGCAATTTTATTTTAAAGATGATTTATGTTCTATGTTTCTCTGCATTTATTTTTATATATTAGTTTTTCCTGATAATAGAATGAGTTCTTGTTTTTCATGGATGCTTCTTGATTACTTAAGAATGCTATTAGATTTTTAAACACCGATTTACATCACTTGGGCTATATGGGCCTACACACAAGTGGGAAAATTATTTATCTTCGTAGAGGCCGAGTCAAAGAGTGTTTGGATTGCCAAAGGCATTTTCTTGAAAATAGGCATTTTTGAGAAATTTGGAAAAATTGGAATTTTTCTATACAATGACATCAGTGATGACGTGGAGGCTATTTGTCGGGTGACATGGTGATGGTGACATGGAGTACCATGGTAGAATTTCTATGGTGTAATTCTCAATGGAGTGGGGGTAGGGCCACTATGGTAGGCCCAAGTGGTGACGTAGTGCCACGACGAGAGGGGTGGAAAATCAATACCATAAGTGGTATCAAAGGTTTTTAAAATGATTTTGCAATGTTTTAAAAACCTCCAAAATGGATGTGAGGCTACCATGTATACACTAGGTGGTATGGTGGTAACAAATCTTTTTTCTTTTTTATCTCTTGTTCGCTTCAAGCTCCAAAATCAACCACAATCATCGATAAACTATGATTCTCTACCGCTAGATCCGAGGAACAAGCCTATTGCACACTAGAAGGGTAAAGGTGAGAGATGGGACCCATCCATCACCACAACCGACAAAAGGATTCCAAGTGGAGGTACATCAAGGGAGGTGGGACCCCTATACCCTCCAAAACTAGATCAGGTATCATGTGGCAGATGGTACAAGTGGGTCTGCATTTCATAATATGTTTTTATTATAAATTAAAGAATAAAGGAAAAAGAAAATATGAAAAAGAGATGTAAAGGGTAAAAGAGAGAGAGAGAGAGATGGTATTAACAAATGATGACGAGGAAGGGATAGGACAGATGGAGGGGTGACATGGCATCCCATCATGGTTTCATGTAGACTTGTGGTGCCACATAAACAACCACATCAGTAGATCCCACATATCAAACAATATTCTCTGTGTCAAAAAATTCTTAATCCAAAATTATATTTTGGCTATAAAAAGACCATAATAACTCAGAATCAGATGAAATTTTATGGGTATGTCCATAGTGAGGAGGGATACAAAATTTCTAGTGACATCCACTCGTCGTTTCAACTTAAATTACCCATAAATCCTGAAATAATGGTTTTTAAATATCTGTGTCAAGTTCAATGATCGGGATCTAGATTAAGATGAAATTTTTAGAGAGAGTTCAAAAAGAAAAAATGAAAATACCCAGTGAAGGAATGACCATATTATAAGTTTTTTGGAATGGGGATGGTGAAACATGGAAAATCCACTATTTCAGGCCACTTTTGGGGGAGTTTTGGGATTTTTAAAGGAAAAAGGACCTCGGATCAAAAAACTAAATTTTTTTATTTAATCAACATTTTACATATTCATCAATCAGGACAAGTTTTATTTATTGAAATTGTTCTAGAAGTGTACAATTTGAGAGATAACCAATTGTTCTAAAAAGTCCAAGTTTGGAGAAATTGTAAAAATGACAAAGTTTTAAATTTCAGATTGTTGTAGAATCTTACTGGAGCAACAGATGGAAAATATTACTGGAATAACAGATGGAAAATATTACTGGAATAACAGATGGAGAATATAAAAGTTGTTGTTTTTTCACCATCATGAATATTATCAGTTCCCTATACAAAAAAATTATTGGTTCTTAATGGATTTTCTTGTGGAGTTGGCAAAAGTTTGACACCTAGTCAAATTGTACTAGTGGAGAAAGTGTATAAATTGGGTGAAAATGGTTTTTCGGGAAACCGTAACTTTAAGCTTAGAGATCAGAACAGTGCACATGAATAGTCATTGGAAATAAGATTCAAAGAATAATACTCTTGAAAGATTATAAATTGGAGAAGTATGATATGATTCTTCATGAATTGAGAAGAAGAACCTAAAACATTAAATGCCATTTTTTTATAATATGCATGATTCTAACATAAATGATTTCTTGGAAAATTTTCATAATTAAGCATATAAGAAAATAAATTAAATCTCGGGATTGTAGGTCAGAGACATGGAGGATGCACAAAGAGACTGCAATCATGAGAGAGAAGCTGAAGGCCAAAATATCGGTTTGGGTAATGAGGAGACATAATATAATGGACACAGGAGTAGGGTGGAGCTAGCAAAATTGATAGAGACTATGAGGACTTTGAGAGTGGAAGTGTAGAGTTATAGACATGATAATGATAATATAATGAGAGAACAACAGGATCAAAATCAAATCAATACTCAGCTTATGAAATTCTTAAACCAGTTGCAAAGACAAGTGAAAAATGGATAAGGCTCAAGACATGAGGAATAAGGGAGACCCCATGCAAGAAGAGATAACTACAGAGGATCCAAGCACTCAATAAGTGTTAGTATAGCTCACATACATCATTACTCACCTACTCATTCATCCAGAAAGTATTATGCATATAAAGAGTCAAGGAGAATCCCAGAAGTGTCTCATGTTAGACATCAAATAATAATATGTGATTTGGAAATATTGCAAGGAGAGCTTGGGAGTTTTAAGACACTAGCCTTTGATGGTGAAAATAGAAAGGGATATGATGTTGAAACTCTATTCCTTGAAATTATAAATTATTAAAAATTGCATAACTACTCATCTGACCTAGAAGCCAAGGTTTCCATATACCATTTGCATGGAAAAGATTATATGTGGTGGAATCAGTTGAAACAAGTCGAGCACACTGATGAGAATGGGATTTCGTAGAATCAATGCAAGAAATAATTTCATCATGAGTATATTTTAAAGAAAAAATATGAAAAGAAGATGCAGGAGTTCTTTGAACTGAAGTTGGGAAGCATAACCATAGAAGAATATGAAAAGAAGTTCTTGGAGTTGTTGAGGTATGTGGGATTTATCAAAGAGGAGAAGGTGAAAATATAGAGGCTTATAAGTGGACTTCCATCCTTTTATAAAGATAAATTAAATTTGATGAACCCAAGACTTTGGCTAAAACCATTATAAAATCTAAGCACCTCTATGAGAAAGGAAAAGGTAGAGAATTTTTTCATAAATTGTGGAAGGAAAAGAAGAAAGAGAAATAAGATTAGAGAATGAAGGGATTCAAACCTTGTTTTAATAGAAACATTCCTAACACATATCAACAAAATCAACCTGCTAAAACTGAATACAAGATGGAAGACTCATTGGGATAAATGGGAAGGCTACTAATCAAATGTTGTGGATGTAAAGAATATCACATGCATAAATATTTCCCTCACAGAGAAGAAAAAATGAGGACCTTTCATGTAATACCCCAAGGATGAGACCTAGTTGTATTTATGAATTGTAGACAAGTTTTGTAGGCTGGTGAGCCGAGTGTTGATAAGCTAGTGGGCTTATGTGTTTATTAGGCCAGAGATCCTAATTGTTAAAGGCCAGGAGCTTGATTTTGTATATGTAATTATGCAGATCAATAATAAAATATAAAAATAGTTTTGTGTAGACTGACCATGAAAAAAGAGTGATGGGGGACTAAGATTCCACAAGGTTGGGCAAGGGAGGGGGATAAGTATTTGGGCCTAGGGGCTAAGCTAGGGGGCTTACCTCTAGAAGAATAATATTTTAATATTATTTCCGAAAGGCTAAGGTGGACAATTAATGAATGTTGTCCTAAGTTATTGGAAAGGGAACACATGCTAAGTGGAGTGCATGCAGCTCCAGGGAGACAGGTGTCGACCTGGGCTCATGCAGTTAAAACCCAAGAGACAAACCATGGAAGGGATTCACTCTCATTCTTTCATCCTAGGCCTGAATGCATTGGCATCGGACATCGACCTCTAGTTACCTACGCACAATTGAGAAAACCACTCACAGGAAGGGCATTCACTTGCCATTTCCAATCCATCGTCTAACCCATTGGGGCCTCTGCGTCTGCACTCTGCATAATGATGCATCTCTGAAAAACAAAAAGGGAAGCCGACCTATGTGATTCGGGAACCCAGTCTATCCACAGTCTGAACCCGAAACCGAGATGATCAACCTTTGGATTGTTTCCTAGTCACATACCCTGAATCTCGTGGAAAACAGACGGATTGATCCATGTCTCCAGGGAAATCTGAGTATCCTATATTTGTCTGAGCCGTGTGGTGTCATAATTGTGGGCTGTTTTGGCCACACAGTTCCTAGACTGAGTGTGGCTCGATGCCTTGTGTTCGCCTGAGCCGTGTTGTTTCTTAGTGTTAGGTTGTTGCCATTTTCGGTGTCCATAACTATTCTTGTTGTTGCTGTCACCTGTATGGTAGTTGAATGTTGTTGCAGTATTGCTTAGGAGATAAATTAAAGAAGAAGGTTGTTAGGCCTATGAGCAACTCTCCCAGGAGAGAGATTTTGCTGGGAAGTGAGTTCTCTTGGAAGGGAGTCCCGTAGCAGCTACAGTACTCTAAGACTTCTGGTCCAGCCTGTTGACGAAGCCCAAGGTAAGGGAGGTGTACTGGCCAATGGAATTGTAGTAGTGAAGGTGTACTCTCCTGGAGTGGAGCAGTCATGTGGGGAATGAGGGTCTGTGAGCTGTGGGCATAAGTGGCTCCTGGGATAAAAGATCCTTCATGTTCTTTATGCAACTTCCTTGTTGTCTTTTCCAAGCCTAGAGTTCCCTTTCCCAGTGGAGCTTAGTTCCAGCTCAGGGGTGACCTACTACTGAGCATGATGAGTAGTGTGGTCTATGGTTGGGAGGTTCATGGAAGGTCCGAACGTAGTTGGTGGATTTACTCCAGCTAAAAGATAAGTATCATTTCTGTGTATAATTTATGTATTTTATGCATGTTTGGGTTACTTGAAATGTATTATGTGTTCTGTGGCATGTGGACTTATTGTTAATCTCAATTTCATCTGTATGGTAGCAGTAATTATGTGTTAATTGTTTTAATTCGATTAAAATGCATCTTATATATATATTTATATAAGTTGTAAATTATGCATGGTAGCATTACCCAGCCTGTTGGTGGCTGGAGATGTTACAATATGGTATCAGAGCATGGTTACAACATTGATCCTGGATGGGTCGTGTTAGTAAAAATTGAAGCAATAATTTTGGAAGGAGTTGTTGTCGAAATGGACAAAAATCAAGTTCTGACCCATGGTTTCAACACTGAGCCTAGATGGGTGGGATAAGTGGTCATTGGACTCAAGATTTCAAGAGGAAATTGTGTTAAGAGGAACCAATTTTGGACCTCATAAACACCCCTCAGTGCCAAGAGGATACCTTGGCTGTGTTAAGAAAATCAGGAGGAGTAGAGGTATCGTAAAACCACAACATAAGTGGTGTTGGACCGCAAAGTATGGGAACCATAGGATCTATTCGGAAGAAAAGGGAAAACCCTTATGACCATCAGATCCGGAGAGTGTGCAGAAGACCCTTCTAAATGTTGAATTTAGGAGAAAGAGCACTGAGCTCTTAATTCTTTCAAAGCTTTTAAATTTCAGGAAGAGTAGCGAGGTCTAAGTATCGAAAGGGAAGGTCCCCTTGTTTAGAAGGAGAATGGACAAAAATCTATTCAGAAAGAGCCACGGTCTGTTATGACCTTGGATACGGGAAAGAGTGTGGGAATTAACCCTTGGAGCCATTCAGACTTCACTAGTTCAGATAATTGAACGCGTTCGTCATAAGGGATGTAAAATCCTCGAAGTTTCGAAGTCCCAAAGTTAACTCTGAGCCTTAGATCTGAGGATGCTTGGGAAACATCCTGACCGTCAGATCTAGGAAGTAGATGATAGTCAAGTTACCCAAACTACCGATGACTTAAGAACCATTGCAAGATGGATGGTCGTAAGCCCCTTAGGAAATCCGCTGAGTAACAGATTTCTTCAGTATCATTGGTCTGAGAGAATCAAAAAGATTATACGAGATAACGTTTTCAAGAGAAAAGGTGAGACCCAAGATAGTCGAGCTCACAAGAGGAATGAAGGCTGAGGCCTTTGAACATCTACAAAACTCTTCCAAGTTAGAATAAGTTAAAATATCAAGAGGAGGAGCGAAAAACGCCATCATATCGGTTGTCGGAAGAAGCATGGACCATTATATCAATGTTCAGGGAAGCAGAGGAGAAGCACTGAGAAGGAACAGATCCTAACCATCAGATATGAGTGCAAGGAGACGATAGTCGTCCGATCTAAGGTAGGGTGCACGAGTGTTAACCTTTGTGTGCACCAGAGGGTTGACTGTCCAAAGTACCGAAGTCCCAAAGCGAGTTAGGGACCATTCATTTCCAAGAGGGACAGGTGGCTCAAGATCCACAACCCATGAGCGAGAGCTTGTGGTCAAGGAGAGTTTGAAATAACCAAAGTAGGTCCTGGTCGTTGATCACCAGGAAGGGTATGTGTCAATAGATCATAGTTTTTAGGAAAAACACTTCGAGAGTTTCAGTTGAGAGTTGAAACTCTCGAAGCTCGGAGAGCTGGAGACCCAAAGTGAATCTGGACCTCAGAAAAAGTACTCAACGCCTTGAAAAAGAGATAATTTTAGATAATAAGCCTCTTCAAGGGGGAAACCTCCTTTTACCCCACTTAAATGTTCAAGTACAAGATGATTCAAAATGAAAATGTCTCCTTGGTATATATAGAAGACTAGGAGGTATAA
>ML782189.1:232083-275994 GCA_009831015.1 Picea engelmannii
TTTATATTTATATAAGCTGTAAATTTTGCATGGTAGCATTACCCGACCTATTGGTGGCCGGGAATGTTACATTCTACAACATTCAAGAGGCTACTACAGTCGAATACATGGGAAGAAACATTCCAAGGATATATGTAACCCTAGAATATCGACAAGTAGAACATCAATGCCATATGATTGAGGTGGAGGGTAAGATTATAAATCAGCCTGTTTCTATTTTAATTTATTCATGATAAAGTCATAGTTACATGTCTCGATGAAGAAGGAAAGAAGAGCACTATGCAAGGAATTCCAAGACCCATTTCTATAAGGGATATTTCATCCTTACAATTAAAGAGATATTTTAGGAAAAGATGTCAATTGTATGCATCTCATGTGGAGGTGCCATACAAGACATAAGGGACAATTATTGAATATTTTTAAGTATTCCAAGGGTTTGAGGATGTATTGAATGAAATACCAGGATTACCACCAAAGAGGGATATAGATTTATCTATTGAATTAGTACCGGGGGCTTCCTCAATGTCCAAGAATCCATACAAAATTAGTACACTAGAATTAAAAGAATCACAAATGAAGCTAGAAGAATTGTTGAAGAAATGGTAAAAATGCCCAACTTTTTCACCTTGGGGATCACCAATACTTTTTGTGAAAAATAAGGATGGAACATTGATACTTTGTATTGATTTTAGACGACTGAAAAAATCCACTGTAAAGAACAAATACCTTCTACCCATAATTGATGGCCTATTTTATTAGCTAAGGGGAGAAATATATTTTCAAAGATAGACCTGAGAGCAGGATATCATCTAGTGAGAATCAAGGAAGAAGTCATCAACAAGAGAAATTTTAGAACTAGGTATGATCATTATGAATTTGTATTGTTGTTGTTTGGATTGACCAACGCACTAGCTATCTTTATGTTCTTAATGAATCACATATTCATAAATTATTTCGATAAGTTTGTCAATTTTTTTAGGAAATAGACATCCACACTAAACCAAATAGGAAAGAGAAGACAAATTTAAACAAGAAAATAAATGGAAAACACAGTACACTGATATTTTACTCTATAAACGCAAATGAGAAAACAACCATTCATTGAACATATTTCTCCTTGTTGTCTTATTCATTTTATGGATAAAGTGTTACATGACTAACCTTGGTTTACACCTAAGACACAATCAACGTCATACTCTCTTTATTTACACAAGAAAAATTGTGTAGCCAATATGGTTTACATCTACATGACTAGCAATATTTCTCATTGTTGGGTATGTGTTATATTCTTTGCATGTGTGTCTGTGGGTGCATCAGATATGACAACTGCATCTGACGATCCCTCGTACTAGTATTTTGTTTGTCCCATGTGCGTCGGGCACTTTCCTAGGGGGGTCCAAGGGGGGGGCAGGTATGCCCCCCCTTGGTTACAAGCAGCATTCGGGGCAGTGTCCCGAAATGTTTTTTTTTTGGGCGGATTTTGCTATTTTTAGTGGATTTTTCTATTTTTAGCGGTTTTGTAAATTAATACCGGATTAAGGGATTAGGGTTTTGGTATCTATGTAATACCTCAAAACATTGTATATATTGTATGATGAATGGTGAAATTCAATATAATAAATATAAGAAAGGTTTTCCCGGTTGAGGGTTTCCGGTATAAAATCTCTGTGTACTCTGTGTATGAGCCATTGATTAAATTATGTTTTTCTTAAGAATCTATATGCATTGCTTTACTTCACAGGTTTAAAACTTACATGTGGTATCAGAGCTCATTTTTGGATTCAAAGGGATGCCTTTGTTGTTGAGGGTTTGGCTCGGTCTTGATAAATCAAGTTTATCTTGGGTCTGTGATAAACCTGGGTTTAGTGGGAGATTTTGCAGTGGAGATTCGAGTATAGAAAGAGGAATGGTGAGCTCATCTAGAATCGAGATAGAGAAGTTCAATGGTAAAAGATTTGAGTTATGGAAGCTGAAGATGGAGGACCTTCTTGTAGACAAAGAACAATGGATCGTTGTGGATCCTGGTACACAACCTACTAGTACACCATCTACTAGCACACAGGCTACTGGTACACAACCTACCAATACACAAACTACCAGTACACCACCTACTAGTATGTCAAAGGAATATTGGGAGAAGTTGGACAGAAGAGCAAGGAGTACTATTCGACTCTGCCTAGCAGATTCGGTGTTGTTGAATGTCTCAGGAGAATCTACATCCAAGGAACTATGGGATATGTTGGGGAATTCGTATCAATCAAAGTCCCTGGTAAACAAGTTGTTTCTTCAAAAGAAGTTGTATCATCTTAGGATGGAAGATGGAGATTCTGTGACAGAACATCTAAATGCCTTTAATACTCTGGTAAGTCAACTTGGCTCTGTTAATATTACGATTGAGGAAGAAGATAAGTGTATTACTTTGTTATGTTCTTTTATAGACTCTTGGGATAATCTAGTTGTATCAATAGGTAGTACCACTTAATCTACATTGAAGTATGAGGATGTAGTTTCATCCTTTTTATCTGAAGAGATGAGGCTAAAAAGAATGGATGGTCACAACACAGATGCTTTATTTGTAAGAGGGTGTACCCAAGAAAGGAACCCTCGTAAGCCTTCGGGGTGGAGATCTAAATCTATAGGTAGATCTAAGTCTCCAGGAAAATCTTTGAGGAAATGATAGAAGTGTGGTAAAATAGGGCATTATAAGAAAGATTGCAAGTCTAAGAAGGTTGAAAAACCAAAGGGATCTGATAGTACCTCTTCCACAGAGGTGAAAAACTCCACTGAAGAAGGAGGTGATGTTTACCTAGCATCTACAAGTACAAATGCAGACCGTAATGTATGGTTGATCGACTCAGGTGCGTCATACCATATGACTCCTCACAGGGAGTGGTTCTCTGAATATGAAAAATATGATGGTGGTGATGTATTCCTAGGAGATGACTCGACATAAAAAATCTTGGGACGTGGAAGGGTTAATTTGATGCTAAAATATGGAAGGATTAGAGCTCTCCCTGGGGTTCTGCACATTCCAAAACTAGCCAGGAGCCTAATATCTGTAAGCAAGATGGATGATGCATGAGTGGATACTATATTTGGAAATAACACTTGCAAGATGGTACGAGGAGCAATGGTGCTGATGAGGGGAGTTCGGTGTGGAACTCTGTACAAGTTGTTGGGAAGCACTTATACTAATGGGTGTAACAATTTTGTTGTCCTTGAGCAGACAAATAAATAAGACAAGACCAATATCGTCCCTGAAAACAAGACCATGTTGTGGCATCAAAGACTGGGACATATTGGAGAAAAGGGCCTTCGAACACTATATGGTAAAGGTATGGTTGAAGGTATGTCTAATTTCACTTTGGATTTTGATTTCTGTAAACATTGCATAAATGGTAAACAAAATCGAGTAAGATTCCCATCTGGTGCTACAAGAGCAAAGGGGATCTTAGAGTTGATACACAATGATGTGTTTGGACCTGTTCCTGTTCCATCCCTAGGTAAATCTGTGTATTATGTTTCATTCATAGATGACTTTTCAAGGAACACATGGATTTAATTTCTTAGAAAGAAATCTGAGGTATTTGATAAATTTAAAGAGTTTAAGGCTCTGGTAGAAAATTAGACAGAGAAGAAAATAAAGGTATTGAGAACAGATGATGGTGGAGAATTCTGCGGAAATGAATTCGAAAAATTATGTAAGAAGTGTGGTATAGAAAGGTAGAAGACTACTCCATACACTCCTCATAAGAATGGAGTTGCAGAAAGGATGAATAGGACACTGATGGAAAAAGAAAGGAGCATGCTTAGTGGTGTCAGGTTAGGACAAGAATTCTGGGCAGAAACAGTGGGTACAACATGTTACCTGGTCAATTGATTGCCTTCATCAGCGTTGGACAATAAAACTCCACATGAGGTATGGTCTGGAAAGAAACCCTCTCTTCAACATCTTAGAGTGTTTGGTTGTGATGCTTATGTACATGTTCCAAAGGAAAATAGGAGTAAAGATGGGTTCCATGTTCCAAATTGCAGCTATCCTCCAAATTTGACATGAAGGATCTCGGTGCTGCTAACTTCATTCTGGGAATGGATATTAAAAGAGATCGTGCAAATAGGAAACTTTGGTTGAATTAGAGAAAATATGTTGAGACGATATTGCAGAGGTTTAGTATGCATAAAAGTAAACCGGTCAAGGTTCCTATTCCCATAGGTGTAAAGTTATCTGCAAATCAATGTCCCAAGACACAGGAAGAAGAAGAGGACATGTCCCATGTTCCATATGCCAGTGCAGTTGGCAGTTTGATGTATGCAATGGTTTGTAGTAGACCGGACATTGCACATGCAGTGGGAGTTTTGAGCAGGTATATGTCAAAACTAGGAAAGGAGCATTGGACAACAGTAAAGAGGGTCTTCAGTTATCTTCGTGGCACCACCAGTTATGGATTGTGCTATCAAGGAAGATCGGGATTGGACAGAGTGGTGGACATACATGTCTTTGTTGATGCAGACTGGGCTGGAGATCTGGATCGCAAAAGATCTACAAGTGGGTATGTGTTTAACCTATTTGGAGGAGAAATTAGTTGGATGAGCAAAAGACAGGCTGTAGTGGCACTCTCAACTACAGAAGCCGAATACATGGAAGCCACTCATGCAAGCAAGGAAGTAGTATGGTTACAAAGATTGTGTTCAGGTATTGGGTTGGTACAACAAGCAGTGAGATTAGATTGTGACAGTCAGAGTGCAATATTCCTGGCAAAGAACCCAGCTTATCATTCGAAGACAAAGCATATTGATGTTCAGTATCACTTTGTGAGAGACATGGTTGAGGAAAAGAAGGTGTTGCTGGAAAAGGTTGACACTTTGAAGAATGTTGAAGATTCATTGACAAAGTCTGTGAGCACAGAAAAGTTCTCCTGGTGTAGAGTAACAATGGGCATTGCTGCCCTGTATTGTTGACTATATAATCCCCTGGACCCCTGGATGCAAAGAAAACAACAAGTGGGAGAATGTTGGGTATGTGTTATATTCTTTGCATTGGTGTGTGTGGGTGCGTTAGATATGACAACTGCGTCTGACAATCCCTTGTACTAGCGTTTTTTTTGTGTCGTGTGCACCGGGTGCTTTCTTAGGGGGGTCCCAGGGGAGGGAAGGTATGCCTCCCCCTGGTTACGCGTAGCGTTCGGGGGAGCACCCCAAAATCTATTTTTTTGGGTGGTTTCTGCTATTTTTAGTGGATTTTGCTATTTTTAGCGGTTTTGTAAATTAATCCTGGATTAAGGGATTAGGGTTTTGGTATCTACGGAATACCTAAAAACATTGTATATATTGTATGATGAATGGTGAAATTCAATATAATGAATATAAGAAAGGTTTTCCCAGTTGAGGGTTTCCGGTATAAAATCTCTGTGTACTCTGTGTATGAGCCATTGATTAAATTCTGTTTTGCTTAAGAATCTATATCCATTGCTTTACTTCACAGGTTTAGAACTTACACTCATGAACATCAAGTACTTAATACAATTACAACACACCTTACTTATATGCTTTATAGCATGAAAAAACCTAAATCATGGAACCCAAAAATGGATACAGATACATTCAGATGATTGGATACAAATCCCATGAATCTCGAGATTCTCTTACAGTTGACTTCAATAGGATTACTAGTCAATCTTCATTGATTTTCCACTTGACCTCTTGTTGGATAACCTTTCAACTTTCCCTTCAATAACAATGACTTCAACCTTCTCGGTCAATCACTTTGACCTTCAAATTAACCATTGACTCAACCTAACTTGTCGATTGACTTATCTCCCAGACGATCCACCTCGACTAGATAGTCAAATTATTATTCTTTTACTACAAAGAATATAACAACCCATCATTCTCCCATTTATTGTATTCTTTGTTGATACAAGAGAACATGAACATTTGTTCACTAACCTAGGGAAATAATGCCCATTTCCTAGAGAAGTTCACAACACTCATAGAATTGGTGAAACAACCTGCTATGTTTTTCAAAGTGTCTACCTTATCTAACAACACGTTATTTCTTTCCACCATGTCTCTCATGAAATGGTATTGTACATCAATATTTTTTTTCCTAGAATGGTATGTTGGGTTCTTTGCGAGAAATATTGTGCTTTGAATGTCACAATTGATCTTCATAGCTCTCTACTCAAACCCAATCCCTAAACACAATCAATGCAACCATTATACTTATTTTCTTCCATGAGTGGCTTCCATGTATTTAGTTTTTTTTTTCAACAAGGCTATGACCACCTATAACTTACTCATCGAGTTGATTTCTCCATTGAACATCTTGAACACATATCCACTAGTCGACCTTTGTCGATCCATATATCTATCCTAGTCAACTTTGACAAATCCATGTACATTTAATTCCTATGAGTTTCAAGTTTCCCTTGGTAGCATATAGCATAATATTTTGTGCCACATAGATACCTAAACACTCTCTTGAAATTTGCTCAATGCTCTTTCCTAGGTATCAACATGTATCTACTCAATACCCCCACTGTATGGGAAAGTTTTGGTCCAATGCAAGCCACCACATACATTTGAATGCTAAAATAACTTACATAGGGAACACACTCCATGTCCTCTATGTATTTATGTGTCTTTGGACATTGTTCAACAGTTAGTTTTTCTCCCACAAGAATTAACACCTTGACTAGTTACAATTCTGCATGTTGAAATGCTTAAAAAATGTTTCAATGTACTTCCTTTGATTCAACCAAAGGTTTCTAACTTCCTGATCTCTCTTGATCTTCATTCCCAGAATGAATTTTGTTGCATCAAGATCCTTCATGAAAAACTTGGAGGATAGCTTCTTCTTCACCTCCTTTATTGTGTCCATGTTGTTTCCGACCAACATGTCATCAACATAGAATTCTACATATATGAAACACCCACCTTCTTCCTTGGAATATACACAATGATCAAACTTACTTCTCTCAAATCCCAAACTAAGAATGTAGGTATCAAATTTATGGTACCACATCCTTGGTGACTGCTTTATATCATAAAGGGATCTTTTCAACTTGCATTCTAGCTCTTTCTTACCCTTTACTACAAATCCTTTGGGTTGTTTTCATGTAGATTTATTCTTCCAGGTCCCCATGTAGGAATGTTTCCTTCACATCCATTTTCTCTATTTCAAGATCAAATGTTTCAACCAGAGACAATAGTACTCTAATGAAAGTTAATTTTTCAATAGGGGAAAAAATCTCACCGAATTTGAATCCTTCGATTTGGGAATATCTTTTTTGAATTTCTAGACTGAACCTATTGCGCTCATATTTTTATTGAATACCCACTTTCTACGGATGAGTTTCCTTCTATTAGTTAATTTGACCAAATCCCACATCTCATCCTTATACAAGGATTCCATTTCTTCGACCATGGAATCCTTCCATAATTTACCCTCTATCAAGTCATCTTCCTTCGTGATAGAATTGGGCTCCTCCTCAATGGTATCTAACACAAATTTATAATAGAAATCAAGTGGACTATACCTTTAGGTGGTTTTCTTAATCAATTATATCTCCTTACAACTGGAGTTAGTTTTTGCACCTTTTCATCTAATTCGACTCATCTGAATCATCTTCGTCGTCCCTCAACTCAAATCTCACCTTCTCTAGATCTTTCTCTGTTTGAACCTCTTGAGACTTGGAATTTCCTCTGAATTCCCTAAAGAAAACATCTTGATTTTACACTATTTCCTTGATGAAGGATCCAAGAGCTTATATCATTTCATTCCATCCTTATACCCAATGAAAATACACTTGATCTCCTTTTCCATCATGTTCCTCTTTTCCTTGGTAATATGCAAAAATGCATCATAGTCAAATACATTGAGATGTAAAAGAAAAGGATTCTTACCAAACCATACCTCATGTGGATTCGAGTCGACTAGTGCTATGAAGGAGACCTATTTACCAAACATTTTTTTGTGTCACCCAGAATTCTTGTGCAAGCCCTGAACCACCTAGAATGCTCCTTGCCTTATCGATCAATATCATGTTCACATTTTTTTGGTGGGGTATATGGTGTGGTATTTTGGCATGTTGTACCACATTTCTTGCAGGACTACTCAAATTTCTTTCCATGGAATTCTCAACCATTTTCATTTCTCATCACCGTGATCTTCTTATCTTTCTAGTTTTCCATAGGAGATTTAAACTCTTTGAATTTCTCAAAAACCTTTGATTTCTTCCTCTAGAAAGATATTCCTGGAAAAATCATCTATGAAGGAGACATAATATAGGGTTCCACCTATTGAAGGGACTCTTACAAGACCAAACACATCACTATGTATTAATTCCATAATCCTCTTTTCCTTTGTCTCTCAATATGGGTATTTAACCTGATTTTTTTTCCATATATGCAATGTTCAAAAAAGTTGACTTTTAGATTACAATCAAGAAAACCTTCAACCATACCTTGTTGTGCATAGATTGAAGTCTTTTTTCACCATTGTGTCTCATCCTCTAGTTCCATAACATGGCCACATCGAATTGAAAAAGGATAGTTGATTCGGTTTGTATCGACTCAACCCAAGTTAAGTCGAGTCGAGTCAAATTTATGAACAATAATGTTGTTTCATCCTTCAAGTCGACATTCCATAACAACTTGTATAGGTTTCGAATCCAAATTCATTTCATTAAGACCATCACACCCCTTATCATTTTACACATATCCTTCTGACATAGAGTATGCACACCTGCATCACTTATTTTATTGATAAATATCATATTTCTTGCCAAACCTAGAATATGTAGCACACCTAGAAGGGCTCTACTCCTCTCATCCTGTTGTTGGACTCTTCCCCATCCAACAATTTTGGTTGTCGATTCATCCCCCAAGAACACATCTCCCCCTTCATATCTCTCATATTTGCATAACTATTCTTTGTGAGGTGTCATATGAAAAGATGCTCTTGAGTTGATCAACCAAACATCTTGATCTGATTGTGTACTGGTTTACCTAGAGTAGTATTTCTCTCGGTCCATCTCTTCTCCTCAGATCATGTACTAACTTCTATATCCTTAAAATAGTCTCTTGTTGATCGAACCAGGGATTTAGATCTACCCTTAGAATTAGAATTTCTACCAGATAATTTTCTGTATCATTGTTGACCAATCGACCTATCACCATTAAGAAATATTTGGTCTTCCTTCCATGTTCTTTTGTCTCATTTCTCCTCCTCCGTAATTTTAATATCCATTGACAATATATGGATTAGTAGAGTATTGAATGCATTAAAATGCTTTATTACTAAGATCCCATCACTCATTCTCAAAAGATACAACTTCTTCTGAAGGAACAACTTATTTACCAAGGATTTAGACTCGTACAAGCTTCCCAACTTGTCCCACAATTTATTTTTGGATTCTTCACCTAAGACATTCTGCAACACCAAATGTACAAGACAAAGTCAAATTGTGCTCATTTCCCATCTCTTGAGTTTCTCCCATTCTTCCCTAGACATAGCCATTGGAATAGCTTCAATTCTAATCTTCCAAAGATCAAAATTTTAGTCATTGAATTTTTAGATATCTATCCTCGAACTAATTAAGCTAAAGGCTTACATATATTGAAAAGAAATAGAATTAATGATCTTTGAATCACATGTGTGTTTTATGTAGACATAATTTGATATGCTTAGAATATTCTTTATTGTCACAAAAAATGAAATACTAAGATTCCAATCATTAACCTCCGTACATGTCAAAATATGGTTGTTCATCATTAAAAAGGAGGATTAACTTGTTTAGCATAATAATGCTCAGATTATTTACTACTCTATTTTTTTACTATATTTAGTCTTTTACTTCTGTTTTTTTACTATTTTTGGATGCTTGTGACGTAACACCCCTACCTCAGCAGGTTCTGCTTGACCTCCCGGTATTTGGATCTTCCTATTTTCTTGAGACGAAATGGATCTTTAGTTCCCACTGGAACCTTCAATGCATATAGTACCACGGGTCCTTCTTAGAAGTTACGCATGCGTGAACAAGCACTAGAGGTGAACCTTTTCTCCACGTGACCACCTAGCGTAACCACAGACTTAACCAGAAAAGGTGTTTCAGATTTTGCAACTTCGCGATTTCTATTGTGAGTCTCCACCGACTCCTTCGATTCCCGAAACCCCGAAATGGGCTAACAGGTCTCTAGCTCCTGCGTTATGCCTCAACCATATGATCTGTGGTCAAATTCTGGGGTCCACCTCTGAGCACGTCGAGATTTTGCGTATCATAAGTTCACAATGTATCTCTCCTCCTTTTCCCGAAGTCTTAACTCGTGACTTCTTTGCTACAGATCAATGGTCCTGAACTTTCCACGTTCTAATGGTCCAGATCATGTCGGGACTTCGCGTATCGGGGATTCCCAAAAATGCCTTCCTCCACACTTTCAACTTCCGAAATTCCAAAATTCAAAGCACCTAAACCAATGACTCTCATTTATTCAGATCTAATGGCTTCTACCTCTCCTGAGCTTGCGAGTGTTAAAAGGCACTCATCCTTAACCTCTCCGCTAATCCACTAGATCCAATGGTCCACAGAAAATCGATGTTTCTCCCTCCAAGAAATTTAATCGTTCGTTCAAGTTCTCAAATATTCCTGGCCAAATAACTTGGCGTCTTCCCTCCTCAGCTTGGTTTCTGCGAAGTTTCTTCGACCCTCATCCTTCCCTTGAAATTTCCAAGACTCTATCCCTCCTAAGCTTGATTATGGTGGCAACTCAAGGATTCCAAGGAATTCTACTCGCACTCCTTGCGACCTTCACGATAATCACTGATTATTTGAACTCTCCAACTCTATGCACTTCTTGCGATAATAGCTCTTCAACCACTCACTGGGTTGGAAACGTCTAAGACTTCAAATTGCCTGCGCACACCTTGCACGACTCGGTACTATAACTTTACTTCTACTGGTATGAGAACAACGATATCTCTCCTTATTTTTTTGAGATAAAACTCAGAATCTTGTCAATGCACTCTTTCCGGACTTTCAATGTTGCAGGAATTTGGACGAGAAACAATTGAAACTCATACTCTCACAGACTTCATACATTCAACATGAAATAATACACACAAAGCATTGAATCAAATGCATAACAGAGCATATAAGCAAATTGTAAACATATCTTTCAATAGATGTAAATAGTATTCATAACAACACCATGAAATTGAGTCGAAGCATTCTTATATTAACTCAAGTGCTTCTGTACATGGGTTCTGTAGCAACAACTATCTGCTTATACAACTTCCACAGTCTCTGTTCTTCTCTACTCTCTTGCTCTCCTATGCTCTCTTGCTCTACAACTTAATTACAATGAGAATAATGATACAATAAAATACATACGAGGGAGCTTTCTAGAGTTTTCCCTCCTACAACTAAACTATCAAATCGAATTAAAGCCTACAACTACTTTACATTCATTACATTAATTGTCTACCACTGACAGATGAGAGCAAAGAAACCGCTCAAAATCTGTGTTAAAATTTTCAAAACATTTAAGAGCACTTATGTCTCTTATATTACATAAATGTTCCATCCTTTTGAAATTCAAAATATCTTCAAAATGTGGGCTGGTGCATTTCTAGTTGTCTTCCGCTTTGCGCTTGCTTGCTATGCTCCTGCATCAGCTTGGTGCACCCTTCATTTGCTAGTGTTGTTGGGGTTGTTTTAGTTATTGCATAGGATCGCTGGCCAATTAATTTCAATATGTTCCCAGCCGTTTCTATGGATGTCGTTAATCGTTGATTGATGTCGTGTAATGCTAGACGACTTAAGGAAACCCATCAATTTCCATATCTTTCCATTTGTTTCGATGGATGCGAAGTGTGATCAATTTCAATATCTTGCCATCCATTTCGATGGATGCCAAGCGTGATGGATGTTGTGAATTGTCGATGTCGTTAATGGTCGATTGGAACGCTACATGTTTTGTATTGTTGGACGCCTCAAGGAAACCCCTTCCTTTAGAGGAAAGTTTAATCTGTACAGGCGGCTTGGCTCGGGATTCTCTACACCCTATATAGCTCTTGGTGAACCATCGTAGTATTCTGTTTCAGAAAAGGAATCGTTATATCATATTATGTCTGTATATCTTTAATGCTCTTTTTTACCTAAAAGTTTTTTGGTTTTAATTGCACAGGTTACCATCCAGCTGAGGCGACCTCCTAAGGGTTTCCAAGATCACATGAAGCATTCAAGAAGTACCCCGAGCTTCTCAGCCAGAAGCAAGTGGAATGGATGTCAATGTGGGGTTATATTTTTTTCAATATTTTCTCTCCGATAATTTTTTTGGCAAGCGCGTTTTTTGCGTTTTTTTAATTGTTTTGCGGTTAAGATTATTGTTTAGGATTACTATCAGGGTTTTCACTCTTTTAGTACACATTTTTTTTTTCACCTTTTGGGCGTTAGGTTTACCTTTAGGGTTTGGGTTGGTACTATGCACCACATTGTCACTGCCAGCAGTGGCTCCCTAAAAATAGTACTCTTCTTGTCTTATCTTATCCAGGGAGAATACTACTGCTTTACTCAGTTTGTAGCACCAAATAGAATCATAATAAATTTGTCCAAATCTTATCTGCGTACCTACTACTACCAGAAGCAATGGCACAACACTATTTGTATGAGCAAGCTTTTATTATTTTTCAGGGACAATACTACTGCTTTAGTCAATTTGGACCACCAAATAGAATCATAATAAAATTGTCCAAATCTTGTCTGCAGACATACTACCAGAAGCAATGGCACAACACTATTTATATGAGCAAACTTTTATTATTTTTGGTTTATCTTATCTTGAATTGAAGCCCTGTGTTTAAAAAAAAATTGAGAACTCTCTATCAACACCTTATCCTCTTTCAATGCTGAAGAAAACTTATGCAAAGTGGCTCTTAATTTTACAAACAGAATGTCGATTGCTTGGAGTAAATCGCCGTTATACATTACACAATGAAATAGTCTGCTGCATGTGTTCATAATTATAATAGAAAATATCACTTGTGTCTGCGGAAGCATATAGAGCTCTACGTAAAGCAATTCACGACGGGATTCATTATCAATTATAATAGATAATATCACTTGTGCCTGCCAAAGCATATATAGAGCTCTGCCTAAAGCAATTCATGGCTTCACTTGAGCCAGCCAAAGCATATATAGAGCTCTACCTAAAGCAATTCATGGTTGGGTTCATTATTATTTTTGTTTTTTACTGGTAGGTATTAAAATTAACCTATACTTTTATTTTTATATAATTATGTAATTTATTATTATGTTTTTTTATATTAAATAATATTTGAAAAATGTTTATTTTCAATTAATTATACAACTTCAAATATTTAATTATATAATTTTATATTTTTATATAATTATTTAAGTTATTTTATTTTTAAATAAAAAAAGAGATCCTTGTATTATAGCATCATGAGCGTACATCTGTATATATACCATTTGGTAGCCACTTGTTCTGCCACATAAGGGAAACTAGAACAGGTGGCTCCAAACGATGGTGTGACCATAGTTGCAGAGTTTTAGCAGGAGATTCTTTCCCCGTAACTAGCCTAGGGTAGACTTCTTCGAGAGTCGCCATTTCAATGGTGATTACAAAAATATAAAAAAGTGTGAAAATAAAATCACAATTCATGCTGAAAATGAGAATAGATGGGTTGCGTCAAGCTTTTGGGGAACCTGGACATCCATAGACTGTGTAGGTCGGGACGTACTTCTTCTTGTAGGCAGGGCACTGAGCTTTAGAGGGGGTGTCTGAGAGTGCTTCAAACAACATATCTAAATGCTGATGAATGGTTCTCTGGCCATGCTCTTGCTCGTCCTGCCGCTGTCGGATGTCAAAGAGAAGCTCCAAGTACTCCGCTGCGAGATGAAACTTGTGGTGTGAGCCATTGACAATATCGTCATTGCCTTCTTTAACATCGATCTCGCCTTTGTCTTCAGCACTGTCATTGTCTTTGTCAGCACCGTCATTACCTCCACCCGCACCAACCTCACTTGTATCTTCCCCATCTTTTGATCATTGCCAACTTGGGGGGATCTCCTCCTCCACAATACAACCCCCTTTTCACCAGCGTGGTTGAAAGTCTCGGGAGGTGGAGGGGCGGAGATTCTCAGAGGACTTATGCAAATGGACAAGGCTCGGGCCAGGCTGAGAAGGTAGCTTGACTTCTTCCACTTTCGTGCCCAAATGCTGAGGTGACGGAGGTGCTTCCTCCTTGACTTTGTTGGATAGAGCCGAAGCGAGTTGGGATGGTTGAGGAGAAAGCTCAGTCGGGGACAGGGTTTCGGTTTTGGGAATGCGTAGAGGAAGCAGAGCTTGAGTCTGGGTAGAGGTGGGTAGGTTTTCCTCTTTTGGAATACATAGGGTGGATTAAGCTTTGTTGGAGGGTCTGCAGGGTTGGCTGAAATGAGCTATCAAGGCTCTCTGAGAAGCTGTGAGTCGATTATCTCGAGTGTAGGAATTTTTATTCCTGGTGGAACGCCTTGGCTTGCCCCTGTCTTGGGGCATGGTGGGAATCAAGGAGTGAGAGCAATACTGGTCTGAGGGAGTGCGCAGATCGCCCAAGAGGTAAGCGAAGAGACCAGGAGGGCCAAGAAGCACAAAGCAGAGATGAAAGTTAGCAAACATATGGAGAGAACAGGTGCCTTGGTCAGTTTTTAGGCCGATGAGTGCCATTGAAGTCCCTCCCATCACCATTGAAGGCTGACGGGACTGGTATAAGCCTCTAATACCAGTGGCTTGGATGGAGTGCTCCTCCATGGGCGTCTACAGGCGCACTGAATTAATATCCCCTATGGTGTATTCCATGGGGAATTAATATCATCGAGGATAGCAATTTGGAGTAATAACTCTCCCCGCGAGCTGCTCCTGCCACCTGTCTCCCCTCTCTCGCCACTTGTCACCCCATCCAGGTGATAATTATTTAAATTATTATTATTATTATTATGTTTTTTTTATATTAAACTAATATTTAAAAATGTTTATTTTCAATCAATTATACAACTTCGGATATTTAATAATTATATAACTTTATATTTTTATATAATTATCTAAGTTATTATTATTATGTTTTTTTTATATATTGAAATAATATTTGAAAGTGTTCATTTTCAATTAATTATACAACTTCAGATATTTAATTATATAATTTGAAAGATTTAATAAACTTTCATATATAATATTTTTTTAATAATTAAACTTTAAATATAGATTAATAAATTTAAAATTTAAAAATATTTCAAATTTGGAAAAGTGGAAAATAATGTTTATTGATATAATTAATTTAAGAAAGTAGAAAATAACAAGAATATCAACCACTTTTTTTTAATGTGATTGTGTTGAGTTATTTATTTATCCTTTAATATATCCTTCATGCTCTTCATGCTCCGCATAACACATAACATGTGTTATGGAATCATTCACTTTCACCTACTCAGAATTCAAGCTTAATGTCAAATTTATAGCCAGATTTTCATTACAAGAGTCACTTCAAAGACAATCCTTATAACAGCCACAAAAATATAGGTAAAGGGACAAGCATAAGAGGATGAACATGGGTTTCTTGATCAGTAAAATTTAACATAAAATGGGGTAAAATAAAAATTTGGATTTTTGTTAAATCATTGAAAAATAGAGACATCATTTACAAAAAAGTTTTTTGGTTTAAAAAATATTAATATTGAATCATTATAACTAAATTCAAAAAAAAAAAATTAATATAATTAAGAAATAAAAATTACAGTATAATTAAGAAATTGAGAATATTAAAAATAAATAAATATTATTTTCACATTTTACATAAAACTAAATATACTAAATTCTGTACACCAAACATCTTATGAGGAGTTTCATCCACTCCCAGTTTATGAGTTATTTTTTGGAATAATTTATTCAGAGAGAGGACAATGGAAAAATTGAAAGAACTTATTATCAAGTTGAACAGGAAAAAAGATGAACTGCAAAAATCAATATGTGAGACATAGTCTATTATTAACCTCGTAAAAGTTAAACTCATTTTCTTTCTTTCTTTTCTATAACTTTGCATTTCAGGATGAAAATAAGAACAACTAGGTGTTTAACCATGGGAAGGCATCCCTCCACTCTAAATACTTCGTTTCCTGTCCGTGACTACGTGGCCTCTTCCTCACAAGGAATACTGTTTTTGAACTAGACCAGAATTGTTTGCTGACTACAGGCCGAACAATAGCATCAGTATTTGTAGTCATATTTTTCTTCTCTGTCCTCTTCTCATCCAATACTTCTGTCATCTGCTACAATGGATTCAAGGGAATTAAATAGACGCCGACACATTTCATTTTCCACGTCAAATCTGATAGCAAGAGACGTAAAGTAAAGTTGGGAGACATTTCCTTTTTCCACGTCAAACCTAATAGCGATTGACGTATGGGAGGCAAAGTAAAGTTGAGAGAATAACAAGAGATCTTTTCCCATGTGGTTCAAGTCTTACACTTATTTTCTCCATCAACTCTTTTTGAAATAGTCTAAATGTATCTTTGGAACCTTTAAAGTAGAATATATTTTTGGTAAGAATGGTGTACATCTCGATTCTAAGAAAATCGAAATTTTTTTTGGCATCTACTTAAAAGTTTTAAAAGTAAGTTTGTGATGTTTACTTGACATTATAAAAAGTTTGTTCAGAATTATGGAAAAATTGCAACCATTTAAGAAAAATGATTTCAATTGGAATGAGGAGGTTGATCAATCTTTTTTATATTTGAAAAGTGTCCCACTTTACAAAGACTTTTTTTTGGAGTGTTAAGTATAGGGGAAAGGCTGAGTTCTTTATTAGTCTTCACTAATAAACAACTTTTTGAGAGACACTTGGGAAAATCCATCTATGAAAAATAAAATTTGGTTATTTTGCATGTTATAGATATCTAGCATCCTTACTTTGTAGGACAATAATTCCAAAATAAAATTAATTATTATAGCCTCAATTATTTTTTGGAACAAAGGATTTCATCCCGTTAGCAACAAAAGTGGTTAACAAAAATGTCTGACTATAATTATGAGATCATTTACAACAATGGAAAAGAAAATGTGGTTGTTGATTCTCTTTCGAGTAAATATGAAGAAAAAGGGTTATGCTTTTCACTCTCTTTCATTTTAACCGATTGGTTAAAGGAAGTTCGACAAGAATGGTTCCAAGATCCCAAAGTTTCTCACATCATCCAACAATTGCAACAATACCCCAATGCATCTCTGGTATACACTTGGAAAAATAAGGATCTTTGCTACAAAGGTTGCATGTATTTGAGCAAAAAAATACCACTTTAAATCCATTGTGCTCTGTGAACTTAATGCTTCATTGGTAGCAAGGAATTATTGCTTTCCCAAAACATACAGATGGATCAAACGTTTTACTGGGAAGGCATGAAGCATGACATCCTCACTTTTGTGGTTGAATGTGATACTTGTCAATGCAACAAGGGAGAAACAATCAAAACTCCATGCACACTACAACCTCTCCCTCAACCAATATCTCTATAGAATTCATTGTCGGATTATCATAATTTAGCAATAAATCAGACGTCATGGTTGTGGTTGATAGTATTTCCAAATATGATCATTTTTGTGCCCTCCAAGACTCATTTACATCTTCCACGGTGGCTCAACTTTTCATGGACAATATCTTCAAAATCCATGGAATGGCCCAATCTATTATCTCCGACTGTGATCAAAATTTCACAAACAATTTATAGTAATAAATTTTCATCTGTCAAGGCACCCAATTGCATCTCCTCACTGCCTATTATCCCGAGACTAATGGTTAAAAAAAAGTTGTAAACAAGTGTTTGGAATCATATTTGAGCTACTTCTCATGCAAAAGCCAATCTCATTGGGTTCAATGGTTACCACTAGTTAAGTGGTGGTACAATACATCTTACCATGGTATTACTTGCTTGACTCCCTTTGAGGTGATCTATGGTCAAAAGCCACCCTCTATATTATCTTATTTTCCGGATGTATCAAAGGTTTAAGAGGTGGAAAGAACCCTTCAAGCTAACATTGTACACACCCTCAAAGAGAATTTGGTCATGGCTCAGAATTACATGAACAGACAATTTGATCATTGTTGTTCCAAACACCATTTTTTTGAAGGCGATCAGGTGTTTCTTTGTCTCCAACCATATAAGCACACTTCCCTCAAAGTTGATCACTACTATAAATTTTATCCAAAGTTTCATGGCCCTTATAAAATCCTCAAACACGCAGGGCTTGTGGCTTACAAGTTATCCCTTCTCAGTCACTCTAAGATCCATCCAGTTTTTCATGTTTCTTTCTTAAATAAAGTTATTGGAACCAAGTACCAAATTCAAACTAGTCTCTTGGAACTGGATGAAGAAGGTTCCATTTGATTGCAGCCATAAGCAATCCTATCCCAACATGAGCATCGTCTCTGTCAGCACATTATTAAAAAAAAATTAGTATAGTGGAAGGGTACACAACCTGAGGATGCCACATGTGAGTAGGCCACCCTTCTGCAATAGTTTCCAATATCAAGCCTTAAGTACAAGGTTTTTATTTAAGGGGGAGGGCATGTTAGGGTCCTAAACTCCTATTGTAGCCACAACAAGCCCCACATTTCCTTATCCCTCACTAGCCAAAGAAATGGATCCCCTAGCAGTCCTTATAATATTAAAAATGCCTAACCTTACCTAAAATTGGTGTCACCTATTCTTCCCGGACTTAACTGAATAAAAGAGGAAATTATAAATAAGAACTTAGTTAAATAACATGTGCCAAGACATCTTGCCAAATCTAGTAACCAATGTATCTTTAGTATCAACCCCTTTGAAAGGCCCCGATTGAATATTATGTTAGTACCCCAACAACAATATAATCATGTACCATATTTCCCAGTGGATGGTGGAAGCTAAACAATTAGCATATCCAGTATGGTTATGCATCCTGGATTACTAATTTCCCCTTGTTTCTTTTTCTAGTTAGTTAAATATATGATCAGGCAGGAGTAGCATTCTCTCCCCAATATAGGGATGTTCATTCTTGGTGATTCAAAGTTTGGAATTTAAAGCACTTCATTTAGAGGCCTACCCTTCCTTGTTATATCAATTCATCTTTCCCAACTCACATAATATGGGGTCGATCTTCCTTAGGGTCGACTAACCGTTGCTTACCTATAATGAAATTCATTATCATTATCCTATGTGTATCTGGTCATAACAATTACAGAGATCATCCACTCAATCTGCAATACTCCTAATGATCAAAACAAAGTAAAGTCAATTGGGGGGAGATTTATTTAGGAATATCTCTTATCAACATGCACTCCCTAAACATGTTGGATAAATCACAAGTTTTGATACCACCCCTTACCTGCATAACAAACCCAAAACCTCACTCCATTTAAGAAGGTCGAAACTAAAAGAGGCCAAGGTTACACTCTCTCATGTCTCTGATCAATTTAAATAGTCAAAAAGGTCACTGTGTGACAGATCAATGGAAACCCATATTGATAAGTAGGTGTCAGTCATATTAGTTGAAGTGAGCATAAATGGGAGTTATTTTTATTTTTATAACGATGCACACACGTTTTCCTCTGATTGCACAGAAATGAGAAGACCTCCTTTCTTCCTGAGTAATATGACATATTAGAATGCAGAAAGAAGACACCCATAATAGGATGTGGAGGATTAAATTCAACAGACCGAAGAACACCAAGATTACCTGCAGAGGAATGTGATTATTCGAACCATCAATACACAAGTCCTCTCACAGATTCAGAAGGACCCTTAACAGGGATAGTTTTTTTTACTTTTTCTATTGGCTCGCACCTACGAGAATGCAGTAGTTTGTTAAAACTCCATATTATCCACACATGTACAACACTCCAAGGATGCATAGTTGCAAACGCTACCTTGACAGCATGTGCGTACCCCGACGGAAAATTCAAAGAAGCCTAATTTGTGAACTTCCAAATACCCACGATCCCACATGTCGCATAAATTTCCATATAGATCCCTCCATCACGGACCCCACCCTTCACAATGTTCGAAGATGTAGACCTGTTTACCACAAAAGTGGTCGCACCCCTAAACCTATCTCATCTTCACATAGCTAATCAAAAACTCTAAGAAACCATGAAATCGTATAAATATCGTGCCATGAGAGAAACCTGTGAAATATTTGTTCGGAAGACTCACCCGCAAACCCACGGACCGCATGCATAATCCATTAGGGAGAATCTTCGTGGGAAATCACTTGTAGGCTTTCTTTTTTTTCTTTTTTTGTCGGCCTAAATACAGTGGCACCTAAAATCATGTAATACTGAAACCTACAACCCGCGAGCTCATCAAGTAAACTCCCATACATTACCTCTAACTCCTTATCCATCAACTTGCTCTCATACCTGCAAATCTACTCACACAAATACATGCCGCCAACCTAAACGTAGTCAATAGATGACAAGACTTCTCCCATACGCATATCCCCAACCCGACCTCTCACATATACAATATCCTTGCATAATTGAATAAATACAACAAAGTATAGGGAATTTTAGATAAGCGAAGGACAAATTTAGATAAAAATTAGTTATTATTGTATGATGGATAATAATTTCTTTTTATTTTCATGTATCAAAAGGCTAATGGAAAAATCGGCCAAGAGAGAAGGCACAAATTGTCACACTCAAGACTTAAACAGATGACAGCCATATCACTGCTCACACGAAGTATACAGGCTACAAATATTGGATGATTTGGGGAAAATGACAAAGAAAAAGGAAAATATAGATCACCAGCACATGTAAGATCATACAGACCCTAGGTGATGAATGACAAATAAGTATGTTCTAAACTAGAATAGTCAAGGAGGATAGTGTTAATGAATTCTTGCCTCATCATCATACCTCAGTAGAGATCAGTCGAGAAGTTATAAAAGGAATACAAAAAATAGGGAAAATTTTATTATTTGGAAAATACATGGGTAGAGAGAGAGTTATATTAGCCATGAAAGTAGGGATAATACACTCCTTCATTGGGTTATTTCCAGTCGGAGGAACTGTCAGGATTTAGTATAGTCGATCCAATGAGGAAATTCACTTGTTTTCACTAGCAGCAGAGTACCTGTCAACATGGTCCGGATTATTTTTTGGCACGAAATGAGAGTGGAGATATAATAAATAAATGTGCAGAGATATGTCAGATATCTAATAATATAACATAGATGTATCATAGATATAACTATAAACACAGAGATACAATGATACAAAATTTCTATTAATGAATGAAATGTACAAAACTGTAGAAATACAGAGTGAAAAGCTTGCTAGAATGGTGGTAGCTTATTTCTGAGAAGAGATGTGACATCACAACAATATCACAACAAAACTTTTTATTGTTTTAGCAATTTCAACTCAATACACTTTCTAAAGAATACAAAAAATAATATATATTATTCTTTAGATAATTTGCTGAAATACTCTAATACATATTTTTAATCAAATTGAAACATGAAAAAACCTTTGGTCAAACTTATAGCGTGGGGATAATGATGCCTCTTTAACCCACACCCTAGTCAGAAAATTATGAGACAACCCTCATCAGAAAATTACGAGACAAAGTTGTATCTTTAAAAGCATAATAAACATTTTCATCTTTAAAAACAATGATCACGGAAAAACTCAAGAAAATAAAGTAAATACATGCCTCAAGTATCGCAAAATTTTTTTAGGTAAAGTCCAAGAAAATCCTCATTCACGTTGTAAAGAATAAGATAACCTTAGGAAGAAAGTTCAATGAGATAGTCAAAGGCAAAAAGGAGAAAATGACCAAGTGAACTGGAGAATCTGGCAGTTCAAGTAAAAAGAAGAAGATACACAAGATATTGTACGAAAGCAAAAGTAAACCAGAAAAGATGCTGAGAAGGATCAGCTGACGCAGGTCGAAAAACAAAAGGAGAAGTAAACCACAGCTGGTATTGAGAAGGATCAGGGGAATCAAGAAAAAATATAAGAGAAATCGATTAAAGCGTTTGGAGAAGGATTTAAACAATGATAACATTAACGATTTCCTTGCTATCTAAAATTTCCGGAGGCCTCTCCGTTGTTACAAGATATGATTGCACTAGCAATTTCCACTTATAAAAATTACCTTGTGAAAAATCTTGGGGACAAATTTCCAAGGCGATTCCATTGCTACGAGATAGAAGGTTAAGCCTCCCAACCACATACATATGAACAAATTCGATATAAATGACACAAGTTCTAGGCGGATTCATTGAATTGACATTATAAAGAATAGATATTTTTTCCCTAAAATGATCACCATCAAAAGATAAGAGTCCTTGAAATCCTTGTTAAGTATTCAGACATAGACATTTGTATTTATTTTGAAACAAACACAATTAATGTTTGTTGTTGTTGACATGGATGAGTTCTATCATCTTGACATGGCTTCCAAAAAGTCCATAAAGAAGAAGGAACCCATCATTGAGTTGATCCCAAACAACAAGGAGTTAGATCTAGAGATAGACATTTGCAGTCCAGGGCCAATATATGCTAACATGAAGTGATGCATGGAAATTGACACAGTCTTTAGGTGGGGAGATATGTACTAGATGTTCCATGAAGAGACATATCCATAAATTCCACTCCTCCCTGGAGAGACCAATATAGATGGATTATACTAGTATATAAAGCACTCTTAGTTACATAAGGTCACCACACATCTTGTCATGTTTTTCTATGAAAAGACCATCTCCTCGCTCATTAGTTAGATCGACATTGATAACAAGATTATCTAAGACATTGTCACGTTTTTCTATGAAAAGACCATCTCCTGGCTCATTAGTTGGATCGACATTGATAACAAGATTATCTAAGACATTGAAAGGAAGGCCATTTCTTCATTCCATGCTTCTACCCTAGATATACATTATAATTTCCCTACAATAGACGTTGATATTATTAATGAGTGGATGCTACAATTCCCCTTGAATTGAAGAGATGTCATGAAGAGCTAGTGGGTACCTGGAAAACTATTTAGAGAAAGAAGGATAGGAACTTACCCAAGCGATCTACTAAGGACTCCATATATGATTGTATTACTCTCTTGAGCAATATGCTGAAGAATATCACACAAAATTCAAGGAATTGTGGGTTCCTTTGATTTACATAGTCGCCAAAATAGACATAGTGTTCAATTGGGGAGAAATCCTCTCTATTGAATTGGTACAAGCTATCCCGGTATCCAAACACACAACTCTAGGAACATATATGTCCTTCTGCATGAAATATTTCATACTAGACACAGTCTACATGATAAATGCTTTCCTGAGTATGGGTTAGAAATGGAAATCTAGTGGCCTACCAATACATATATACTACCAGCATTTATGGGAATAAAATTATCAAATCCACTACCCCAAGGGTAAAATCATGAAGATGGGTAACACTTTCGTGACAATCGGGTCTCCAAAATTCCTAGCGACAATTTTTTGGCCGAAAAAATGTTGCTAGGAATTTTTTCGGCCGAAATTTGCACGTCAAATTTAATAGCTCCCTCGAAATTCATGTACAATGTTTTTCAGATGAATTATTTTCCTGTGGTAAGAATATTTCGGCCGAAAGACTTTTTGGCTGAAACGTTTATTTTTAATGGATTTCGTTAAAAACTAGGTTTCGGCCAAAAGAATATTTTGGCCAAAAACCCGAAAATTGGACTATTTGCAGGAAACTGCAAATTCTCTCCATCTTACATCATCTTTGGAGGTAGCGAACTCCTACAAATACTCAGAATTTAGTTTCAGAATTGATACCAACATTTTTAAAATTGAATCTACTTTCATTGGGTATAATTTGTTTTCATTTTCATTGTTTTTATCTAATTTTATTTAATTTTATAAAAAAATAACTGCATAATATTTTTAGGTGAGATTATGATTTGGTGAAATAAAAAATCCATATCTCTAAAAATACATAGTGGAAAATTATGGAAAATTTATATTCATAATCCTTAAATTGTTCTCTTCAAAAAGGTATTTTTAGATTTTACTTTTAAGTAAAAATTAAGATAGATACATGGTGGAGGAAAACATGTGTTTAAAATATGTACCTTTTTCAAATTGGTCAACTTCAAAAAATTCTAGAAATTATAATATTCATCTGTTAGATTCAAAACTATAGTCATCACAAAATAGAGTCTCTCTAGATTGTTGCAGTATATTTCATTTGTCAAAAAAAAAGTTTAATAATGGATACATTGTTGTGGGAAAAAACAACTCATTATCTTTCCCTTCATTTTTAAGGAACATACTGTCAAACAATTGTCAAATTGACATATCAAATATCAATAAAAAAAATTGAAAAATAGTGAGTAGAAAGCTAACAAAATTCTTCACAAGTTTTGTTTTTAAAGTAAAGTAAATTTTCTAAATAAAAAAAATACTTTTGTTTACCAGAAGTTGAAGAACTTGTTAAAATTAAAAAAACATTGTCATAAAACAAGCAAAAGTGTTACCCATCTTCATGATTTTACCCCCAATATATGTGAACAATTTATAATCCCCCTATATCAATTATTATTCTATGCACCATCCAATTGTATGTCAAATAAAGAAATGCAAGAAGAAAGTGGGGCGAGTGATTAGTACAACACTAAAAGGGGAACATATATTAGAGTTTTCAGAGCCAAAAAATATCCTCATTTACTCCCAAGGTTCATACCAAAAAAACTATCCCTTCAATAAATTTCATACCTCACATTGGTACATGGAGTTGGAGTAGCATTATCACGATATGAAAAATTACCTTGGTCCTCACCGACCTTTTATGTGGAGTCATATAGTTTCAAAGACATCAAAGGAGTGACAGCAGAAACAAATATCATGGAAATGTTAAATTTTAGGGAGTAAATATTATGGCAACACAACCCACTTGATGTCATCAACTAACATTATGGAGCCTACAAATATAGGTGGCCATACCAAAGCAAAGTGGCATTACAGAGCATACAAATATAGGTGGCCATACCAAAGCAAGGTGTTATAGGAAGAAGATATTTACATGAGAGCTATATGTTTTGATTAATTTCTTTTCATAATGGGGAGTGGCTCGAAGCCCAAAAAGGAAAAATTATAAAAGGATCACTTAGAAAGGGAAATGATAGAAAAGGAAGTTGCAAGCAAATTAGCACGAAAGATTGAACAAGGAGGTTGAAGCACCAAGGCGTTAGAAATCACAAGAAGAGTAAAAGAGAAAAAAAGAAGTTGAAGCATTGAGTCTTTAACAAGAGGTAGAAAAGAAGAGATAAGAGAAAGGGGAGAGGAAGAAAATGAAGGAACTAGAAATACTAAGAAAGGAGGAACAAAATAAGATTATACAAGAAGAATAAGAGATAAGAGGAAAAGAAGAAGAAGACAAGAAGAAAGAAGAAGAGGCATAAGACATAGATCCGATAGACACTGGCACTTTAGAGACTTATCTCGATACTCCAAAAACTGCACGTAAAAGAGGCCATTTTCCAACCAAAGAGATTGGATTGGGTGCATTTACCCTGTCCAAATCAGATAGAGTGGAAAACCTCAATTCTTTTATTTTTGAAAAATAAAGTGAGAGCATTGTAAAACAACCCGACAAAATGATTATGTTTCTAGGATTACCAACACTCAAAATAACAATAGAAACCCCAATTTTAGTAGAAACTAAAAGAGATCCCATAGCCATGGAATTAGATGGAGTAGCATTTTCACAAGCCTCGTAGATGAATATCATAAACATGGCTTACAATATCAAGATTATAAAGCAAGGGTCAAAGACCTAGAATAGGAAGCAAATCACTACAAGGTTGGTAGGACTTGTCTCATAGAATTCTAGCCCTACACTTTTGAATTGCATGAGGAACTTGGAACAACACTGAGGAAAATGTATACAACCCTTAAAGAATCCGATACTTGTCTACACAACTTCTTGCATTGTTAAGCATGGTCAAGGACAAGAAAGTGTTGTTTCATGGATTCCATGTTTATGTGGATGACCTGAACAAGTGGTAAGAAAAATATCATAATACACCTCCAAATTTTCCTAAGATGAGAAAAAAAAAGAACTAGCTCAACTACGTATCCCTAGAAAACTACTGGAAAGTAGGCACAACAGTTGAAAATTATATATCTGCATCAATCAACAATTGCAAGAACCTACACAAAGTTTCTCAAAGGATTATTTAATGGTGTTGTTTACACCAACTCAGAGATATGGGTGCAACTAGGCCCATAGAACAAATTGTGTCAGAAGAAGACCACATTAATATTAGAGGCATTGTAATAAGAATGTTCACCAAGATCACTAAACATGTATTAAAGGAGCATATAGTTGGGCCCTCCAGAGGTATTAATTTTAACAATTCCTTTTTAGCACACTTAAAAGAGAGATAATACCCATGTCCAAAGATGCAACAACATATGGAATCTCTCTAGAGAAACTCGTCTTTAGGTGAGTATTAGGATTATGTAATACCCCAAGGATGAGCCCAGTTGTAATTACGAATTATAAATATGTTATGTAGGATGGTGAGCCAAGTGTTATAAGCTAGGGGTTTATGTACTTTTAGGCTGAAGATCATAGATGATAAAGGCTCAGAGCATGTTTTGTTGTACATGTAAATATTTAAATGTTTAATATAAACAACATTACTACGTGTAGACCAACCACGAAGAAAGAGTATGGGGGGGATGAACTCCACTAGGTTGGTTAAGAGAGGGGGATGAGAGGATGGAAAGAGGGGCTAATATTAAGAGCTTAAGTCCAATAGAATAATATACTATTATTCTAAATGTTGCAAGTGGGATACAAATATATACTAAGTTCCTTTTGGAAAAAGGTACGACTTCCAAATCGGGAGGAACGCGTTTCATGAGCGCCATGTGTCATCTTAGGCACATGCAAATATAAGTGGGAATTATTACTGTTTTGGGGATCTTTTGCCATTTTTTCACCAACGCACCAAGGAAGCACACGGTAACCCTAGAACGCCATTGTTGAATTCCTCAACCACCCCGAACCTCTGCAACAAGACCGAATTGATACCCTTTCTACACTTGTACCCTGCGGGTTTCCAACGTATTGTTCTATCATTACCGTCCCCCACGTCCAGTTTCTGTTGTTGCCATCACCATGCCCGGGTGTTGAGGAGCAGGAGTGAAGCAATGGTTTTTTAGGATCATGGATAGAAGAAGTAGGTTGTTAGGCCTGTGAGAAACTCTCTCTAGGTGAGAGAGTGTGATGAGGAAGTGAGTGTTGGGTATGTGTTATATTATTTGCATGTGTGTGTGTGGGCACGTCAGATTTGACAACTACCTTTGACAATCCCTCTAGTAGTGCTCTTTGTGTCATGTGCGTCGGGTGCTTCCTAGGGGGTGGCAAGGTATGGCCCCCTTGGTTATGCACAGCATTCAAGGCAACGCCCTGAATTATTTTTTTTGGCGGTTTTTGCTATTTTTAGTGGTTTTTGCTGTTTTTAGCGGATTTTGCTATTTTTAGTAGTTTTCTAAATTAATCTCAGATTAAGGGATTAGGGTTTTGGTATCTATGAAATATCTAAAAACAATGTATATATTTTATGGTGAATGGTGAAACTCGATATAATTAATATAAGAGAGGTTTTCCCTGGTTGAGGGTTTCCGATATAAATCTCTGTGTACTATGTGTATGAGCCATTGATTAAATTATGTTTTTCTTAAGAATCTGTAATTGCTTTACTTCACAGGTTTAAAACTTACATGTGGTATTAAGCTCGTTTTTGGCTTTAGAGGGACGCCTTTGTTGCTAAGGGTTTTGCTCAGTCTTGATAGATCAAGTTTATCTTGGGTCTATGATAAACCTGGTTTTAGTGGGAGCTTTTGCAGTGGTTATTCGAGTGTATAAATAGGAATGGGGAGCTCTTCTAGAATCGAGATACAAAATTTCAATGGTAAAAACTTTGAGCTATGGAAGCTCAATATGGAGGACCTTCTTGCAGACAAAGAACAATGGATCGTTGTGGATCCTAGTACACAACCTACTGGTACACAACCTACTGGCACACAGTCGACTGGTACACAACCTACTAGTACACAAACTACTAGTACACCACCTACTGGTATGTCGAAGGAATATTGGGAGAAGTTGGACAAAAGAGAAAGGAGTACTATTCGAATTTGCCTGGCAGATTCGATGTTGTTGAATGTCTCAGGAGAATCTACAGCCAAGGAACTATGGGATAAGTTAGGGAATTTGTATCAATCAAAGTCCTTGGTAAACAAGTTGTTTCTTCGAAAGAAGATGTATCATCTTAGGATGGAAGATGGAGATTCTGTGATAGAACATCTAAATTCCTTTAATACTCTAGTAATTCAACTTTTCTCTGTTAATGTTACAATTACAGAAGAAGATAAGTGTATTACCTTGTTATGTTCTTTTCCAGACTCTTGGGATAATATGGTTGTAGCAATAGGTAGTACCACTCAATCTACATTGAAGTATGAGGATCTAGTTGCATCCTTGTTATCTGAAGAGATGAGGTGGAAAATCATGGATGGACATAGCACAAATGCTTTATTTGTAAGAGGTTGTACCCAAGACATAAATCCTGGTAAGTCTTCGGGGGGGAGACCTAAATCTACATGTAGATCTAAGTCTCCAGGAAAATATTTGAGGAAATGTTGGAAGTTGGATGATGCAAGAGTGGATACTGTATTTGGAAAGGGCACTTGCAAGATGGTACGAGGAGCAATGGAGTTGATGAGGGGAGTTCATTGTGGAACTCTGTACAAGTTGTTTGGAAGCACTTATACTAATGGGTGTAACAATTATGTTGTCCCTGAGTAGAGAAATGAAGGAGACAAGACCAATACTGTCCTAGAAAAGAATACCATGTTGTGGCATCAAATATTGGGGCATATTGGAGAAAAGGGCCTTCGAACACTACATGGTGAAGGTATGGATAATTGCACTCTGGATTTTTATTTCTGTGAAAATTGCATATATGGTAAACAAAAGCGAGTAAGATTCCCATATAGTGCTACAAGAGCAAAGGGGATCTTAGAGTTGATACATAGTGATGTGTTTGGACCTATTCCTATTCCATCACTAGGTAAATCTGTGTATTATGTTTCATTCATAGATTATTTCTCAAGGAACAGATGGATTTATTTTCTTAGAAATAAATCTGAGGTACTTGATAAATTTAAAGAGTTTAAGGCTCTGGTAGAAAATTAGACAGAGAATAAAATAAAGGTATTGAGAACAGATAACGGTGGAGAATTCTGTGGAAATGAATTCAAATAATTCTGTAAGAAGTGTGGTATAGCAAGGAAGAAGACTACTCCATACACACCTCAGTAGAATGGATTTGTAGAAAGGATGAATAGGACACTGATGGAAAAAGAAAGGACCATGCTCAATGGTGCCTAGTTAGGATAGGAATTCTGGGTAGAGGCAGTGGGTACAACATGTTACCTGGTGAATCGATCACCTTCATCAGCGTTGGATGATAAAAGTCCACACGAGGTATGGACTGGAAAGAAACCATATCTTCAACATCTTAGAGTGTTTGGTTGTGATTCTTATGTACATGTTCCAAAGGAAAATAGGAGTAAGTTGGATAAAAAGGATGAAAAGTGTATCTTTATTAGTTATAAAGATGGTGTGAAAGGTTATAAGATTTGGAACCCAGAAACCAAGAAGGTTGTTTACAGTCGAGATGTTGTTTTCAGAGAGGTAAAATATGTTTCCAAACATGAACTCCTACCAAGTCCAGAAGAACCTAAGAAAATAGATTTGGAGTTGGATGATGCAAAATATGAATCATCTGAAGAAGATGAAGCAGAAGAAGAAGAACCTTATACCCCAATATTGAGGAGATCAGTGAGGGAAAGAAGGCAACCAAAAAGGTATATTCCACCTGATTTTAGTTCCAATTTTTCTTTATCTATTACTGATGATGATCCTAGAATTGTTAGGGAAGCAGTGAATTCAGAGGATATTAAACTCTAGAAGAAGGTCGTGGTTGAAGAAATGGATGCCTTGGATAAGAATGAGGCATGGGATATAGTTGAGTTGTCAACTAGAATAAAATATGTTGGTAGAAAATGGTTGTTTAAGAATAAGTTTAATGCCGAAGGAAAAGTGGAGAAATACAAAGCTCAGTTAGTAGCAAAAGGCTTTTCCCAGGTAGAGGGAATTGACTTTGGTGAGATTTTTTCTCTTGTTTCTAAGTTAACTTCTATTAGATTTCTTTTATCTATTGTTGCTTCTTTTGATCTTGACATGGAATATATGGATGTGAAGACATCATTCCTACATGGGGATCTAGAAGAAGAAATCTACATGAAGCATCCAGAAGGCTTTGTAGTGAAGGGAAAGATGTTGAAATAATGTAACTGCAAAGTGTATTCTAACTATTATTGATATATTATTCATTGGATCAATCCCCATTGCAGATTGATCATGTCGGCTATTGTAAAGGACCAAATCCCCTTTTGTGCATTGGTCAAAATATAATTGTAATAGGTAGAAGAAGAAGTGGGCCGCATAATATATTAAAGAGGCCCCAGAATATACTAAAGGTGGTTATAACCACCTAGAAGGAGAAGTCGGCCCTGCCAGTGAAAAGATACCTCCACATGTGCCAGTGTTGTATAAATAAGGAGGCTAGTGCCTCAGTTAGATACACACTCACTTGTTCATTGAGAGACAAGTTTCAGAGCTACAGTTGAAGAAGAGAGAGAGAGAGAGGCGCATCTTTGGGAGAGGAATTTCTGTATTTGTTTGAGTTATCTCTTGGAATTGTATTGGCTATCTATAATAAGGAAGTTTTGTTGGGTTTTCTCCCCCATGAGGGTTTCCCAAGATAAATGATGTGTCTCTTGTGATTGTGTATTTCTCAGTCATCCTATGTTATTCTATTGTTATTTATTGAAATGCAAAGAACTCTAATAATAAATTTAACAATAACATGATATCTAAGCTGAAGAGAGCATCTTTCACAAGAGAAACTGAAAAACATCACTGCTGTCGTACATGAAAATTAGGGCTTTTTGTTGGTGAATTATTTCATCCCTAAAACCATATAGAAAAGTGTGTCCTTCCTCAAGGATCACTTTGGCATCCTTAGTGCAACTTTTCAGTGGCTAGATATGTCGGAAAGTGAAACTTTAGTTTTCACAAAGTACCAGAAAACCAGAGTACTAGAAGTACCAGAAGTACCAGAGTACCAAAAGTACCAGAAAACCAGAAGCACCAGTCCAGAAATCTGCTGGTCAAGTTTGAGGGGGTAAAATTTGGATTTTCAGGAAGTTGACTGCACCAACTTTCTCACCTCAGCTCAACACATCTATCCCCTGGATTAGAATTTCAAAATTTGAAGTTTGAAAAATTAGGGTTTCCTCATAAAACCCTAAGTTGCAGTTGCAGTCTCAAAACCAGTTGTAGTTGCAGTCATAGTACTATTTGCAGTCACCCTTGAAGTTCTTAAGAGTTGGTAATGATTACTGTTGCTACCAGATGGAGCCACTACCTGCAAATGCTATCAGAGGTATGTACTCACATATGTTTAAATGGTTAAACTTTAAAGAGTATTTGTAGAAGGGATCTCTTGTCATAGATCCAGAAGGATCTCAAGATCCAACACATTCAGAGGAATGATGCAACCCAGGTGTGATTATTATGATATGCATCTTTTTGTTATGACATTATTTTGATCAGTTTTGCATGACCATCATTATAACCATTGATCAAAATCTGAGTCAAGGTATTAGATGGATTAAAATTTGAGATCATAGAGCTTATCCTCTAACCCAACCTTCTGTCAAGATAACGTATTGTCTCAGTACAGAAGATAGGTTGAAGAAAGCACTCGTCATCTTGAGTGAAGGAGACTTGGAAGAAAAGAAAGCACTCGTTCTTGAGGACAAGGATCTAGGTCCCAGGAGAAACCTCGTGTGTTAGTTACAGGTTGCCATGGAGGAATGTTTGATCACAACACTATGAGAGTGTTGACCTCATTTTGTATTGTATTCCTTACCTTTAATCATTACTTCAGAAAAGTTACAAGTGATAGCTCCAAAGGAGCTACTGTGATGATTATTCGTGCTATTGCTTCATATTATCAAAAGGATATTACTCTTGCTTGTTGTTTTGTTAACCTTGTTCTAGGTCACAGGTAATAACCCTGAGGAACCTATAGTGAAGGTTGCAAAAGGAAATGTACTAAAGGAGAAACCATAAATGAAGCAATCATCATTGGAAAAGAAAAAGGTGGCTTTTCTAAGCTAAAGGGTCACTCAGAAGCTGCCATGACCCACACTATTGAGAATCCATGTGAACTTTGGCATAGAAGATTATCCCACATAAACTACAAGGCACTACCATATGTATGCAAAGCTATCACAGGTCTACCAGAACTCAAGGTTGACCACGAAGGTGTGTACAATGGATGTGCACAAGGGAAGAACATCCAGAACCCTTTTCCGAGGAGAGACAACAAAGTAGAAGGAGTCTTAGAGCTCATTCATTCAGATGTGTGTGGCCCAATGCCATTGTCCTCCATTAGTGGCAAATTAAAGGAATTCAAAGCCTTGATAGAGAATCTTTTTGAAAGAAAGATCAAGATACTCAGGTCAGATAATGGAGGATAATACACCTCAAAAGAGTTTGTGAACTTCTGCAAAGATGTTGGGATCAAGAGGGAACTAAATACTCCCTATAATCATCAACAAAATAGTGTAGCTGAAAGGAAGAACATAACGATAATGGAGGTTGTGAAGACCATGATTCATGATCAAGATCTTCCAATGTGCTTATGGGCAGAAGCAGCAATGACAATCGTATATGTGCAAAACTGATTGTCCCATAGTGCACTTGGGTTCAAGATCCCAGAAGATATGTTCACTAGAAAGAAGCTAGAGGAAAGCCATATCAAAATATTTGGATGCCCAGTATTTATACATATTCTGAAAGAGAAGAGAAACAAGATGGAACTCTTAGGAAAGAAGGGAATATTTGTGGGATACTGTGAGGTCTCCAAGGCCTTCAAGATTTATATACCAGGTCACCATCACATTGATATCAGCAGGGATGTGACCCTTGATGAAGATGAAGCACTCAAGAAATCGAGAAGATGTCATCTTGAAGAAGTATATGAAGAGGAACCTATATCTCCCAGAGTTGCAGAATCAAGGATGGAGGTTCCTAGAGCTACAGAACCAATGAGGGAAGCCATAACTTCCCCTAATGAGGAAATTATAGAAGATCATGACATAATAGAATTTCAAGAACCTCCTTAGATGACGATCTCCCATAAAATAAATCATGCTTGTGTAAGAGAGCTTATTCAAGATGGAGAGAAGTATGGTGTTCCCGAAGGAACCACGAGACAGGTGAAGAGACCTAATCCATTCTTCAGTTATATGGCTTTGATGTGTGATCTCCTAGAGAAAGAGCCTACTTTCTTTGAAGAAGCCATTTAGAAGAAAGAATGGGCAGATGTCATGATAGAAGAATACCAATCCATAATAAAGGACAATGTATGGGAAATAGTTCCCAGACTGAAGAGCAAGGATGTGGTATCTTCCAAATGGATCTTCAAAATAAAACATGTTGCTGATGGAAGTATTGAGAAGTATAAAACAAGATTTGTCACTCAAGGAAGGCATTGACTATGAAGAGACATTCACTCTTGTAGCCAGATACACTTCGATTAGAAAAATCATAGCCCTTGCAGCTAAGATGAAGTGGAAGTTACACCAAATGGACGTAAAGATAGCTTTCCTAAATGGTGTCATCGGAGAAGAAGTGTATATAGAGAAACCTCAAGGATTTGAAGTTGAAGACTGGAAGTCTCATGTCTGCAAGCTGAAGAAGGCTCTGTACAGATTGAAGCAAGCTCCTAGATCTTGGTATGGCTGGATAGACAGTTTCCTAACAAGCTTGGGCTTTACCAAGAGTAAAGTCGATTCTAACCTTTACTTTAAGGTTATGAACGATGAGCCAGTGATATTATTGTTGTATGTGGATGACTTATTCTTAACTGGAGAAGAAAATATCATCATTGAATGTGAGAAGAGGTTCGCATCAGAATTTGAGATGAAAGACCTTGGCCTAATGCATTATTTATTAGGTCTTGAGGTATGGTAGAGTTCAGAGAGGATCTTCTTTAACCAAGGGAAGTATGCATTCGAAATCTTGAAGAGATTCGACATGTTAGAGTGAAAGTCCATGAATACACCCATGGAAACGAAGTTGAAGCTACTCGTTGACACTTCGTCATAATTGATTGATGCCACATTGTATAGACAGATCATTGGATTGTTGATGTACGTGACGAACAACATACTAGATATTTGTTTTGTCGTGAACACCTTGAGTCAGTTTCTGGTAGAACCCAGGCATGTTCACCTAGTGGCTTCAAAACATGTGATGAGGTACCTTAAGGGTATATTAGATTGTGGTCTCAATTATGATGGAGATCATGATTTCACATTGAGTGGGTAAACTGATTCATATTGGGTTGGAAGTGTTTTTGATAGGAAGAGCACTTTAGGATTCTATTTCAGTTTGGGATCAGCCATGATCTCATGGCAGAGTAGGAAGCAATCCAGCATTGTTCTCAGTACAACGGAAGCAGAATACATTGTTGCATGTTCTTCTAGCTGCGAAGCTATATGGCTTCGTAAGTTGTTGACTGGTCTATTTGAATTATAGATGGAAGAAACCACGATCCTATGTGACAACCAGAGCTGCATAAATATGACAGAGAATCTTGTATTCCATGACAAGTCGAAGAACATAGAGATCTGATATCATTACATCCATTACATGGTGTAGAGAGGAGCCATAAAGCTCCATTACGTTAGCATGGATGAACAGGTTGCCGATGTGTTGACCAAGACTCTATCTAATGTAAAGTTTGAGCAGTTTTGAGATAAGCTTGGTATAGTCCAAAAGGACCTTCCTCAAAAGGGGGAGTTGTGTTGAGATGAGATGTGACTAGTACTATACTTCCAACTTGATAGTTGTGACGTAAATCCAATCTAGTATCTTGCTTCCAGCTTTATTGTTGTGACGTAAAGCAACACGATGAGATGAGATGTGACTAGTATTGTTCTTCCATCTTGATAGCTGTGACGTAAAGCCAGTCTAGTATCTTGCTTCCAGCTTTATTGTTGTGACATAAAGCAAGACAATGAGATGAGATGTGACTAGTACTATGCTTCCAGCTTGATAGTTGTGATGTAAAGCTAGTCTAGTATCTTGCTTCCCGCTTTATTTCTATGACGCAAAGCAAGACGATGAGATGAGATGTGACTAGTACTATGCTTCCAGCTTGATAATTGTGACGTAAATCCAGTCTAGTATCTTGCTTCCAGCTTGATTCTTGTGACGTAAATCAAGACGAGTATCTTGCTTCCATCTTGATTGTTGTGATGTAAAGAAAGACGAGTATCTTGCTTCGAGCTTGATTGTTGTGACGTAAAGCAAGATGAATATCTTGCTTCCATATTGATTGTTGTGACGTAAAGCAATACGAGTATTGTGCTTCCATCTTGATAGCTGTGACATAAAGCCAGTCCAGTATTGTGATGATGAGCCAACCTCATGATACGATGATGATGTATTAGTTTTATACTCCATATTGATGCAGATCATGATTGCATTCCTTTGAGAATGACGATGTTGTCGATGAGAAAACTTTCGATGATTTATAGATACACCATTCATTGTTCCAAGATGATATTGTTGATGATGTTCTTCTGATGTTGTTGATGATGAAGTCCTCTCTCTCGCTTGATGTTGTTATAGAATACCCTTATTTTTAAGGGGAGGTGTTGAAATAATGTAACTGCAAAGTGTATTCTAATTATTATTGATATATTATTCATTGTATCAATCCCCATTGCGGATTGATCATGTCGGCTATTATAAAGAGCCAAATCCCCTTTTGTGGATTGGTCAAAATATAATTGTAATAGGCAGAAGAAGAAGTCGGCCCCATAATATATTAAAGAGGCCCCAAAATATACCAAAGGTTATTATAACCACCCAGAAGGAGAAGTCGGCTCTGCCAGTGAAAAGACACCTCCACATGTGCCAGTGTTTTATAAATAAGGAGGTTAGTGCCTCAGTTAGATACACACTCACTTGTTCGTTGAGAGACAAGTTTCAGAGCTGCAGTTGATGAAGAGAGAGAGAGAGAGAGGGGCATCCTTGGGAGATGAATTTTTGTATTTGTTTGAGTTATCTCTTGGAATTGTGTTGGCTATCTATAATAAGGAATTTTTGCTGGGTTTTCTCCCCCATGAGGGTTTCCCAGGATAAATGATGTGTCTCTTGTGATTGTGTATTTCTCATTAATCCTATCTTATGCTATTGTTATTTATTGAAATGCAAAGAACTCTAATAATATCTTAAACATTAACAAAAGAAAGAGTTGATATGTAAGCTAAAGAAGTCACTATATGGTCTGAAGCAATCACCTAGGTTGTGGTACAAAAATTTTGACACATACATCCTTGGACCGGGATTTGTGAGAAGCAAGGATGATCACTATGTATATTCCAAGAAGGTTGGCAATCACTTCATTTATGTAGTGTTGTATGTTGATGACATGTTGTTGGTAGGAAATAACATGGATGTTATCAAGGAGGTGAAATTGCAGTTATCCTCCAAATTTGACATGAAGGATCTCAATGCTGCTAACTTCATTCTGGGAATAGAAATTAAAAGAGATCGTGCAAACAAGAAACTATGGTTGAATTAGAGAAAATATGTTGAGACGATATTACAGAGGTTTAATATGCATGGAAGTAAACCAGTCAAGGTTCCTATTCCTATAGGTGTAAAGTTATATGTGGATTAGTGTCCCAAGACACATGAAGAAGAAGAGGACATGTCCCATGTTCTGTATGCCAGTGTAGTTGGCAGTTTGATGTATGCAATGGTCTGTACTAGACCGGACATTACACATGCAGTGGGAGTTTTGAGTAGGTGTATGTCAAAACCATGGAAAGAGCATTGGACAATAGTAAAGAGGGTCTTCAGGTATCTTCGTGGCACTAATAGTTATAGATTGTGCTACCAAGGAAGACCAGGATTAGACAGAGTGGTGGACATACATGGTTTTGTTGATGCAGACTGGGCTGGAGATCTAGATCGCATAAGATCTACAAGTGGGTATTTGTTTAACCTATTTGAAGGTGCAATTAGTTGGATGAGCAAAAGACAGGTTGTAGTGGCACTCTCAACTATAGAAGCTGAATACAGGGCAGCCACTCATGCAAGCAAGGAACCAGTATGGTTACAGAGATTGTGTTCAGGTATTGGGTTGGTACAACAAGCAGTGAGATTAGATTGTGTCAGTCAGAGTGCAATATTCCTGACAAAAAACCCAGCTTATCATTCAAAGACAAAGCATATCGATGTTCAATATCACTTTGTGAGAAACATGGTTGAGGAAAAGAAGGTGTTGCTAGAAAAGGTTGACAATTTGAAGAATGTTGTAGATTCATTAACAAAGTCTGTGAGCACAAAAAATTTCTCCTGGCGTAGAGTAACAATGGGAATTGTTGCCCTGGATTTTTGACTATATAATCCTGTGGACCCCTGGATGCAAAGAAAACAACAAGTGGGAGAATGTTGGGTATGTGTTATATTCTTTTGCATGTGTGTGTGTGGGCATGTTAGATTTGACAACTGCGTCTGACGATCTCTCTAGTAGTGATCTTTGTGTCGTGTGCGTTGGGTGATTACTAGGGGGGGGCAAGTATGCCCCCNGTTACATGCAACATTCAGGGAAACGCCCCAAAATTATTTTTTGGCATATTTTGCTATTTTTAGTGGTTTTTTAAATTAATCTTGGATTAAGGGATTAGAGTTTTGGTATCTATGGAATACCTAAAAACATTGTATATATTGTATGGTGAATGGTGAAATTTGATATAATGAATATAAGAGAGGTTTTCACTAGTTGAGTCTTTCCGGTATAAATCTTTGTGTACTATGTGTATGAGCCATTGAATAAATTATGTTTTTCTTAAGAATTTATATGCATTTCTTTACTTCACAGGTTGAAAAATTACAGTGAGTTCTCCTAGAGGGAGTCTAGTAGCAGCTATAGAGCTTTAAGAATTCATGTCTGGCATGTTGTTGAAGCCTCGAAAGGGAGGTGGAGCATTCGTTGGATTGTGTGATAGTCAAGGTGCATACTCCTGGGGTGGGACATGCATGTGGGGAATGAGATTCTATGAGTAGTGGGCATAACTGGCTCCTAGGAGGAAATCCTTCCTGTTGAACTGTGCGACTATCCATTCGACCTTGCCTAGCCTAGGAATCCCTTTCTCGATGGATTTTAGTCCCAGTTTGAGGGTGACCCCTGCCTATAGTGATGATCAGTTTGGTCTAAGGTCAGGAGGTTCGTGGAAGGTGTGCACGGATTCGATGGTCTTCTTAATCAAAATATAAGTACCAATTATTTGTTCTTTGTATGTTGTGTATCTATTATACAGGTTATAATGTTATTATAATTACCCATGTATATATTGCATGTATGTGTTGTTAGAAAAATAGCACCATGGAGCAATAAAATAAAACAAATGCAAAAATAAAATACAGAAGATACACAATACAATAGAGACATAGATTTATGTGGTTCACCCAGTGTGGGCTACGTCCACTAGAGAAATTGTCAGGTCCTTCCTTTATTATTATCTAACAATCGGAAGGACACAACCTACAACAAACATGTTGTAACTTCCTTTTCTTTCTCTCACAGTCTCCTATCTCATAATACAATATTCACCACGATACACAACCGCAACAAATTTCCCTCATAAGAAAGGGTTTCCTTCTAGGGAAAAAAAACCTAACATAATTTCTACTGTTAGATCTGCAACCTTACAATGAACGGTCCATATTTACAATGAAATTAAAATATACATTTTACAAGGCAATTTTTCCTTCGGGGGCCCACTTTCCCTCAGACCTCGCAAAGGGGTAACCCCCCTCTGCACTCCCACGTGTGGAAGAGTGTACATACTTCTGGGGTGTAAATACTTCATGGGGTATAAACACGACTGAAAACAAAATACCTCTAAATCGGGAAGATAATCAGGCTCCACAACCAACAATCTCCCACTTGGAGACTGATCTCAACAAGTCCACCACTGTTGTATATGTTGGACTCTGAACCTTATTATACCTGGAAAATTTCTCATCTTCGTATTCATTCTGGAAGACCAAATGAAACTGACAAGAACTCAGTTTCTCCCTAGATAGTCCCTTTGTTAACATGTCTGTAGGATTCTGGCTAGTGTGTATCTTTTCCAACTTCAAATGTCCATTTTCCAATATAGATCTATTAAATGGTACCTTAGCTATATATGCTTATTCTTCGAATGGAAGGTTGAGTTCTTTGCAAGATGAATGGCACTATGACTGTCACAGTACAACCTATTGTTCTCTTGCTGCTTTCACAATTCCTTCATAAACCTCTATAAACAAATCATTTCTTTACTAGCCTCTGTAGCAGCAACATACTCTGCTTCTGTTGTTGAAAGTGCAACAACCTTTATCAGTTTCGAAATCCAATTTATTGTTGTTCCACCTATAGTAAAAACATACCCTGTAGTGCTCCTCCTACTATGTTTATCACCTGCCATATATGAATCAACATATCCTTGTAGAAAACTGTCTGATCCTCCAAAACATAATGCATGTGTAGCAGTACCTCTCAAATACCTGAGAATCCATTTTACTGCCTCCCACTATTCTTTACCTAGATTGTTCATATACTTGCTCACAACTCCCATTGCCTGTGTAATATCTGGTCTTGTACAAACCATCGCATACATCAATCTGCCAACTACTGATGAATAAGGGACCTTGGACATGTATTCTATCTCCTCCTGTGTCTTGGGACACATTTCCTTAGTTAATTTGAAATGGTTGGCTAAATGTGTACTAACTGGTTTTTCATTCTGCATTCTAAACCTCTCCAACACCTTCTCTATGTACTCACCCTGAGACAATGTCAATTTGCGATTTTTCCTGTCTCTTGTTATTCTCATACCAAGGATTTTCTTTGCAACACCCAAATCTTTCATCGCAAATGAATTAGCTAATTTCTTCTTGAGCACATTTATATCTTGCATATTAGACCTTGCAACAATCATGTCATCTACATACAATAGCAAGATAATATAGCTTCCATTTTCTAGATTTTTAAAATAAACATAGTGATCAGAATGACATCTACTATAACCTTGTTCTGTCATAAACCTGTCAAACTTCAAATACCACTACCTTGGAGCTTGCTTTAGGCCATACAAGCTCTTTTTCAACCTTCATACCAAATTCTCCTTCCCTTTGACCTCATACCCTTATGGTTGTTGCATATAAATCTCTTCCTCCAAATTCCCATGGAGAAAAGATGTTTTTACATCTAATTGTTCAACATGAAAATATTCTACTACCACAAGACTCAAAATAGTCCTAATTGAAGTCATTTTAACAACATGAGAAAATATTTCATCAAAATCTATACCTTTCTTTTGTGCAAACCCCTTTACAACATGTCTAGCCTTGTATCACTTTATTCCTCCATCTTCTTTCGTCAACTTGTAAACCCATTTATTATGCAATGCTCTTTTTCCTGTAGACAACTGAACCAAGTCTCAAGTATGGTTATTTACCAAAGAATCCATTTCCTCTTTCATTCCTTGCTCCCACTTCTTTTGGGTGTCTACATGTATTGCCTCTTCATAACATTCTGGTTCACCAGAATCAATCAACAATAAATAATACAATGAAGGAGAGTATCGTTCAGGGGGTATACTTAACCTGGTAGATATTCTAACAACACTTGCAGGAGTTTGAGGTACTTGTTGCTCCTGTTTTTGTACATTTTGTTTTTTTGGTTCCTTTGGAATTTCTTTTCCAGTGATCTCATCAAGCACTGTGTATTCTGGTTTTTCTTTTTCTTGTTTCCTTCCCTGCAATTGATCTTTGTACATGACCTTCTCATTGAATATGACATCTCTACTCCTGATTATTTTTTATTTTCATAATCCCATAAGTGATAACCAAAATCATTAACATTGTATCCAATAAAGGTACACTTCTCGGATTTTCCCTCAATCTTTGTTCTATTTTCTTTATCAATATGTACAAATGCTTCACAACCAAAAGTCTTTAAAAAAGAATTGTTTACATTTTTTTCTGTCCATTCCTCCTCTGGAATTCTACCATCCAAAGAGCTTGAAGGTCCTCTGTTTATTAAGTAAACAACAATAATTACATCATCTACCCTGAACTATAAGGGAAAACCAACATGCAATCTCATACTCCTTGCACACTCCATGATTGTCCTGTTCATCCTTTCTGACACACAATTTTCTTATGGTGTTATTGGAACTATCTTCTCTCTACGAATCCCATGGTATGAACAATAATCATCAAACTCATTGCTGCAATATTCACCTTCATTATCTGATCTGATACACTTCAATTTTTTTCCTATCTCATTCTCAACCAAATCTTTCCATTTCTTAAAAGTATCAAAAACATCAGATTTTTGTCGAATGCAAGAAACCCAAGCTTTTCTAGTTGCATCATCAATAAAAGTAACATAATAATGAGATCCACCAAGAGATGATATTTGAGTTGGTCCCCATACATCTGTATGCACAAGCTCTAAACTTTCATTCTTCTTTTCTTTTCCGACTCTGAGAAATCTAACTCTCTTCTATTTTCCATAAACACAATGCTCACAGAAGTCCAAATAATTTTTTTTAAGTTATGGCAACAAATTTCTTTTGTGAAATATCTGCATTCCCTTCTCACTCATGTTTCCTATCCTATGATTCCAAAGTGTTGTATCCACTCCTATAGAATCTAAAGAGATAGAAGAGTCAATACTATCAGTACATAAATACAATGTACCTACCTTCTCTCTTTTTGCTATCACCAATGATCCTTTGATGACCTTCCACGTCTTATCTGTAAATATGGATATACAACCTTCACTTTCCAAATGTCCTGTTGAAATTAGATTTTTCCTTAGATCTGGAACATGTCTTACCTCTTTCAACAACCATTTCTTTCCATTGCATTGTTTTATTTTTACCTTTCCCATTCCAACAATTTTGCATGGTGCATCATCACCCAAATGAACCTATCCAAAATCACCTTGAACATAATCTAGAAAATGTTTCCTATGGGGTGTGGCATGAAATGAAGCCCCTAAATCTACTACCCAAGACTCAGAAATATTATCTATAGAAAGAATCAAAGTATCTTGTAACACATCACCTGTTACATTTGCTTCCTGATTTCTCTCCTGATGTCCATCTCTTTGTTTCTTTGGAGCTCTACAGTCTTTCCTTAGATGTTCTTTCTTCACACAATTCTATCACTTTATCTTTCCAAGTCTGGATTTGGATCTTCCCTTCCTAGAATTCCCATGGTTCCCTGATCCCTTTCCTCTATCCTTTTGTCTTCCCCCATTCTCCATGTTCAACGCATTACCTGATGTCTCACCTGTGCTTTTCCGCCACATTTCCTCACTAAGGATAATACCAACAACATCATCAAATTTTAAAGTATTTGAACTAGAGACAGAGTTACTTATAGCCATGACCAAGCTGTTTCAACTTTCTAGCAATGATCACAAGATTAGAAGAGCCATGACCTCATCATCAAATTCCACTTTTACAGAACTTAGCTGATTAGTAATCATATTAAATTCCTTTAAATGATCTGCAACAAACCCACCTTCCGACATATTCATATTAAATAATCTCTTCATTAGAAATACCTTATTGGAATCCAAGGGTTTTTCATACAATTTAGCCAATGCATCCATCACACCCTTCATTGTCTTTTCTTTTGAAATATTGAAAGCCACTGACACTGCCAGACTCAACCGTATCGTTCCTAGAGCCTTTCTGTCAAGAATCTCCCATTCTTCATCCTTCATAGCTGTCGACTTCTTTGCTATTCTTCCCAATGGTAGGAATAGATCCTTCTGATATAAATAATCTTCCATCTGCATCTTCCATAACTGGTAGTTTTGGTCGTTAAAGTTTTCGACCCTAAACTTTCCATCTTCCGACATTGCTCCCACACGAACCAAAAATGCTCTTTTCCTGCGAGTTACCTTTCTCTCTGATACTAGTTGTTAGAAAAACATGACCGTGGAGAAATAAAATAAAACAAATGTGGAAATAAAATACAAAAGATACACAATACAATAGAGACATAGATTTACGTGGTTCACCCAGTGTGGGCTACATCCACCAGAGAAATTGCCAGGTCCTTCCTTTATTATTATCCAGCAATCCAAGGGATACAACCTACAACAAACCCACTGCAACTTCTTCTTCTTTCTCTCACAGTCTCTTATCTCATAATACAATATTCACCACGATACAGAGCCGCAATACATTTCCCTCATAAGAGAGGGTTGCCTTCTAGAGAAAAAAACCCTAACATAATTTCTATCGTTAGATCTGCGACATTATAATGAATGGTCCAAATTTACAATGAATTTACAATATACATTTTACAAGGCAATTTTTCCTTTGGAATCTTCACCCCTGAACCCCCTCTGTGGGCCCGCATGCCCCTGAACCCCATAGAGGGGGTAACCCCCCTCTATACTCCCCTACGTGGAAGAGTGTACACACTTTTGGGGTGTAAATACTTCATGGTGTATAAACACGACTGAAAACAAAAGACCTCTAAATCAAGAAGATAATCAAGCTCCACAACCAACATGTGTTAATGTTGCCTCTGCATGAATAGGCTAATGTTAATGTTTCCAACCTAATGCATGTTTAAATTGTATT
>ML782189.1:276044-309506 GCA_009831015.1 Picea engelmannii
ATCAAAACACAGAAGTTTCCAAGTGGTGATGTCGGCCTGACTAGCTGGGTATGTCACTTGGGTATCAGTCTTGGAGACAGTGTATGTATGAGGTATCATGTTTTAAGCTTGTTTGGGAGGTCGGGGGACATTAAAAAATGGTATCAAAGCCAAGGTTTCAACATTGAGCCTGAATTGGGTTAGATAAGTTGAAATTGGAACTGGGGTTCAAACAAAGATATTGCCAAAACAAACAAAATATGAGTTAAGAGCGTCCCTAGGTGCCAAGAGAATACCTTGGTCGTGTTATGAAGCTCAAGAGGTATAACGTTTTAAGGAATGACAACAGAGAAAGAAACGGCAACAACTCTTGTGTTAGGATGGAAGATTTGAATTTGGGGTGTAAGATCTATGTAGGGGAAGGGCCAACTTTTTCATGCCGTGAGATATGGAAAAAAGTGCATGAGAGTTAACCTCCAAGTCCTTTGGACTTCGTGACTTCAAAAAAGTTTATGTGTTATAGAGAAAAAGGGGTCGAAGCCAGAAGTTCTGAAGTCCCATAGTGGATCTACACCGTAGATTCAAGGAGAAGTGTTTGATCGTTGGTTTTGGCTGAAGACATATCAGAACTGTTAGATCAAGCCAAGACCACAAGGTAAGGTGCAGTGGTTAAAAGAAGATCTTAGTCGACAGATCTACGCGTGAATGATTGCGAGCTATATATCTCACAACAGTTCGTAAATTTGACATTCGGGAGTAATAAGGTGTGATAGAGTGAAAACTCCTGAAATCCCAAAGTCTGGAACTAATCTAGACCATTCATCAAAAGAGACACATGTCGACATATTGTCTTGTTCGGGAATTTCACATTTGGGAGAAACAAAGTGTGCTAAGGAGAAAACTCCTAAAATCCCTAAGTCTGGAGTTAATCCGGACCGTTCATCAAACAAGACGCGTGTCGGCAGTGTAACACCCTCTCTTACATATTGTAACGCTCTAATACCATACATCAACCCCATGGTCGGGCCAACATTACTACATGGAATAACAATCTCATACTTAATTCTATATGTAAGACATGCATTTAAGCAAATGAAACACATTTAAACTCAGACTAACCATAAGAATTACTGCTATTATAAATAATCAATGGATTTAACATTAATTCGTATGCACAACAGAATAGATGATAAATATAAATATACAGACATGCAGAAAAGTAATTAAAACACCATCTGGTACTTATCTTTGAAACGATGGTAATTCCACCAACCAGGAGCATGCCTTCCACGAACCTCCCAACCTTATACCACACTGCTCATCAATCTCAGTAGTGGGTCACCCCCGAGCTAGGACTAAGATCCCCTCCAAGGTAAGGAATCCTAGGCTAGGCTGAAGTTACGGGGAAAACACACAGTCACAAGGAAGGAATTTCCTCCCAGGAACCACTCATACTCACTGCCCACAGACTCTCCTTCCCCACATGCTTGTTCCACCCCAGGAGTATACACCTTCTCTGTCACCTAGACAGTACCTCTGCTGATAAACTCCCTTGCCTTGGGTTTCAGCAACAGACCGGAAAGGAAGTCTCCGAGCTCTGTGGCAGCTACAGGGTTCCTTCCAGGAGTTCTCTCCTTCCTCTGCACACTCTCTCACCTGGAGAGAGTTGCTCACAGGCCCAACAACTTTCTCTTTCAACTTCAACCACCTCTCTCACCTGGAGAGAGTGTTGTACAAACTGGCCAACAATCCTCACACAGTCGAGCACTGCATGATCACAACAACCAATGGGGAAAACATACACGAGCTTTCCAAATAGGCTCAACAATGACAGGATTTCCTCACAGTTATGGCTTTGGGACAGAGACTCCACACACAGGCTCGATCTTCTCAGATAGAGGATGCATCGTATTTTTCCAGAAATTAACACAGGCTTCTGGTTCAGGGGATCTAAGGTTCAGAAGATGCATGAGGTCTCTTGTAGAGGTCGGTCCAATTCACCCTCAGATGGTTGGGTAGAATGGAGGAGTAACCCCCACCACGACTCATCTCAGCCATTTTATTTGCATGGGATTGGGTTGACACTTGTTGCCCATGAAACTGCATGCTTTCCATCAGCGTGCGTTCCTCCCACCATTTGGAAGTCACATGTCATTCCAAAAGAACTTAGGATAAAAAACATATTATTCACATGGTCTTTTTGGAATAATATTAAAATATTATTCCGAAGGACTTAAGCCCCTAAGCTTAGCCCCTAGGCTCAGCACTTAGCCCCTCTTCCCACCTTCTAGCCCCTAATTCCTTGCCCACTCTATGGAATCTTAGTCCCCCATCACTCATTCATTGTGGTCGGTCTGCACGCGGCGGTGTTTATATTTTATTAATGTTCTGCATTGATACATGTACAAAATCAGGCTCTTGGCCTTCAACCCTTAGGCTCTCTGGCCTAACAATCACATAAGCCCACCAGCTTATATAAACTTGGCTCACCAGCCTATAAAACATTTTTACAACTCATTTCGTAAACAAGATTTACAACTGGGCTCAGCCTTGGGGACATTACAATTCCCCTCCCCTTATTTATGCACTGTCCTCAGTGCAACTTTGCACAACATGTGCAAGTTTATTCAAAATTTTCAAAAAGAGGCGGGTACTCTATCCACATAACATCTTCATGCTCCCATGTTGCATCCTCAGAACCGTACCAGGTCCACTGGACCTTTACAATATTTATAGCTCGATTCCGAAGCTGTTTTATTTTCCTGTCCAATATGCGCACAGGATGCACTTGCAGGACACCTTCTAGTTTGACCTGAATCACATTCCATTCGATAACATGATTAGCATCAGGTATATATTTCTTAAGAAATGAAACATGAAACACATTATGTACAGTCATAGATGCAGGTAATGCAAGCATGTATGCAACTGGCCCAATCCTTTCCAAGATTTCAAATGGCCCAAAAATCTTGTTGCCAACTTGGCACAACTTCCCAACTTCAAGGAACTCCTGTTAGTTTTCACTTTCAGGAAAATAGGATCACCCACTTTGAATTCTCTGTGGGTTCTATTCTTATCAGCATAATTTTTCTCCCTGTCTTGGGCAGCTTTCAAATTCTGTTTAATTTTTATCATTTGGTCCTCCATCTCCTTGAGCAACTCTTGCCCAACAACTTCTTTGTCAGCTGGATTATCCCAGCTCACTGGAGTGTTGCACTTTCTTCCATAAAGTTCTTCAAACGGGCTCATCTTCAGCGATGCATGATACCCATTATTGTAGGTGAATTCTACCAAATGCAAGTAGTCTTCCCATCTTGATGGTTTGTCCATCACGTACATTCTCAGCATGTCCTCTATTACTTTGTTCACCCGCTCTGTCTATCCATTAGACTCAAGATGATAAGCTGTACTAAAGTTTAGATTCGTTCTAAATCCTTTGAACAATACTTTCCAGAAATTCGATGTGAATTTCGGGTCTCTGTTGGACACAATCGTTTTAGGAATTCCGTGCAATCGTGCCACTTCCTTTAAGAAGATATCAACAACTTCTATTGCTTTGTGAGTGGTTTTCAATGGAATAAAATGGGCAGCTTTTGTAAGCTTGTCCACCACAACCATGATCGAATCATGCTTCTTGCTTGTTCTGGGCAATCCTGTAATAAAATCCATGGTCACCACTTCCCACTTCCACTTAGGAATGGGAAAAGGCTGCAGCAACCCCGCTGGCTGCCTATGCTCAGTCTTAACTTTCTCGCACTCCATACATCTGGTGATGTATTCAGGGATCTCCCTCTTCATACCCGGCCAAAAGTAATGGCTTTTGACTGCTGCCACAGTCTTCTGATATCCAGGGTGTCCAGCATAAGTCACGTTATGCATTTCTTTTAGAATCACAAGTTTCAATTCCTAGACATTGGGTATATACACTCTGTCTTTATACATAAGTAATCCATCAGCTTCCAAGGTGTAAATTTCCCTTTTCTTTGGCCTTTCACTCTGCTATAGCTTTGCTACTAAATCTCTATACTGCAAATCTGCATTTGCAGCTTCCAAAATTCTATCCTTAATATCAGTCCTTTACCTGCTAATGGTTGTAGCATGTAAGTCATGCACTTTTCTGTTGATTGCATCAACCACCTTCTTTTCCTTCCCCTTGATATGCTTGATATCAAAGTTGTATTCACACAGAAACTCCAGCCACCTACTTTGTCTAGCATTTAAAGTCGGTTGATCAAACAAATATTTCAAACCATTGTGGTCTGTTCTCAATTCAAATCTCCTTCCCCTGAGGTAATGTCTCCATTTCCTCAGAGCGTGAATGATTGCTTCCAACTCCAAATCATGAGTGGAATAATTTATTTCATGCTCTTTTAGCTTCCTGGACTCATAACAGATTACAAATCCATTTTGGCTGAGAAATCCTCTCAATCCTTCCTTACACGCATCTGTGCACACCATGAAATCCATAATTGGATCTGCAATCCTCAATATTGGAGCACTGGTTAACAGCTGCTTCAGTCATTGGAAATTGATCTCACACTCTTCAGTCCACTGAAACGTTTTCTCTTTCCTTTGCAAGGAAGTGATAGGATGAGCTATCTTTGAGAACCCTATTATAAATCTTTTGTAATAGCTCACTAGACCCATAAAGGATCTGACTTCCTCCACATTCCTTGGCACTGACCATTCTTGGATGGCCTCAACCTTCTCAGGATCCACAGCGATCCCTTCTTCTGAAATAATGTGCCCCAAGTAATGGATCTACCTTTGGTAAAATGAGCATTTGCTCAATTTGGCATACAGTTGGTGTCCTCTCAACACTTGCAGCACCAGTCTCAGGTGTTGTTCATGCTCTTCATATAACTTAGAATACACGAATATGTCATTTAGGAAGACTATGACAAACTTGTCTAAATAGTCCCTGAATACACCATTCATCAAGCACATAAAAACAACAGGTGCGTTTGACAGTCCAAATGGCACCACTGTGAACTCGTAATGACCATACCTTGTTCTAAAGGAGGTCTTGCTGATGTTCTCATCCTTTATTCTTACCTGGTGATATCCTGATCTGAGATCTGTCTTCGAAAAAATTTTCACAGCCTTCAATTGATCGAAAAGATCATCGATCCTCGACAGAGGATACTTGTTCTTGACAGTTACCTTGTTCAACTGCCGAAAATCAATGCACAGCCTCAACATCCCATCCTTCTTCTTCACGAATAGGACTGGGACACCCCAAGGCGACACGCTGGGGTGAATGTACCCCTTCTTTAGAAGCTCTTCAAGTTGTAATTGCAACTCTTTCAGCTCTGGCGTACTCATTCTATAAGGAGCTTTCAACACTAGAGCTACTCCAGGCATCAAATTTATAGAAAAATCGATGTCTCTCTTCGGAGGTAGTCTAGGAACCTCCTGAAATACGTCCTTGAACTCTGTGAGTACCTCATGGTCTCCAATATTTGAGACCTCATCTTTGGATGCTTCCTCCACATGGCTTGCAAATAATTGACAACCTTTTCTGTAGCACTTCTTCAGCTGCATGGCTAAGATTTCTCTAACAGCCATAGCTCTAAGAATCCCCTGGACTATTTTTCAATTCCCCTCCTCATCCAGGCATGTAAACCTCTTGTTACGACAGTCTAGGAGGGCATGGTGTTGGTCCAACTAGTCCATTCCAATTAAACAGTCATAAGATCCTAAAGGCAAAATATTCATTTCAGCCTTCGTGCTCAGTCCTTTCATGTCCATAGAACAGGACTTCACCAACTCAATGACTTTCCTCTTGGTTCCTATAGCCAACTGCACTAACCAAGACTTTTCATGTTTGCTTCTTGATAAATGAAAACTTTCCACCACCCTAGGATCTATATAACTATGGCTAGCCCCTGAATCGATTAAAATACTAAATGGTCGGTTGTTAATCATACCTTCCACTTCAATCATGTGCGATTGAAATTCAGCTTGCTTGTTGTCTAGGGCTGAGTACATCCTTGGCATTCTACTGCCCATATCCTCCATTGTTTCATCTTGCTGAACATAGTGGACGGTTCTCATTTTATATTTTGTGGGGGCAGCCTCGATACCTATGGTTTCCTTTACAGCCCCAACACTCCATAGGTGACGGTCTGGGCATTTGTTCACCCACTACGGCTTTCCTAGGCTCTCTAAAGGATGGCTGTCCCTAAGGACTGTTTCTGAAAAAGGGAGGTTTGTTTCCCTTCTGCCTCTGTTCCTTCTTAAACTTCCTTTGGTCATCCCAAGCCTTCTGAAAAGGAGGCTTTTCTCCTCGCTGTTCATATAAGAATTTAGCCCTTCTTATTGTTTCTTCCATAGTCTTAGGATCATCATACTGAATCTTGTCACCAATGGCAGGTGGAAGTCCACTCAGATACCTCTGAATCTTGATAGCCTCATCTTTGATGAATGGAACATACTTCAGTAATTCCAAAAACCTTCATTCGTATTCATCAATGGTCATGCTTCTTATCTTGAGTTCGAAGAACTCCTTCATCTTTTTGTCATAGTATCTTTTAGTTGGGTATTTCTTCTCGAAATACCTCTTGAACTCCTTCCAAGTGATATCTTTCTCACTAATGTGTTGCACCTGCACAAACTGATCCCACCACATGGATGCTTTTCGTTTCAATTAATACATCACAATTCTTCCTTCTGCATGAGAGGAATAATTCTGCAGTTGGAAATATTTCCTCATGCCAAGCAACCATGTTTCATCATATTCCTCCTTTTTATGTTCTCCATCGAACATTGGAGTCTTGATCTTATTCATCTCCCCTTTCAATTCATCCACTCTAGATCTTCGGTGTTTTCTGGTAGAGGATGGGCTTGAACTACTGCGTGCCTCCCTACTGAAATGCTTTGGGGAGTGATGATGATGTCTGCTACCACTCCTCAATCTTCTTCTCCTCTCAGAAGTCTTGACACTTCTTGATATTCTTTTCCTCTCAGGGGTCCTGTGACTCTCTGTCTTGCTTGAGTCACTCCCCTTCTCCAATATCCTTTCTATTCTTTCTAGGCTCTTCAACATTTTTAAGTTGAATTCACCCTGCCTATCCCTGACTTTCATGAGCTTTCGGATATCAGCTCAGCGAGCCTGGGCATCTTTCTACAATATTTCAATGAGTTTCATCACATGTCCTTCCTTATCCATCTCTTTCCTGTGCCCATTAGAGTTTGATCCTTCGATTCCCAAGTTGACATCCCTTCCTACCCATTCGTCCTCTGTTTCGGAGGCAATCTGCACCTCTTCCATTTCTATACTTGGTTGTTTTGACACTCGTTGAACTCTTCACACACAACATGTACTCAACCGAAGTTTGTTAGGCCTTAAACCCTTAATAAAAACCACAACATTCATTAACCAACGTGAATAAGAAAACTTTTCAAATTCACTAAGTTTTCTGAGCCCTGCTTGGCTTTGCAAATTTTCGGGACTTTGGGACTTCGTTTTTTTTGGGGGGGTTTTTTGTCCACGAGGATCCAACAACTAAATCCTTGACAGTTCTTATGTTATTTGAAAATTTCAGAATTTCGAAACTTTTGTGTTTCAGGTTTCGGGGTTTTTGGTCCCCGGAGGTTCTCGCACTCACTTCCCTCTTCAACTCCTGACTACTGAACTTTCAACCTCTCTTCCCTTGGGCCCACAACACAGCTATCGCCAAACCCAGTAGGGATTTCAGGACTCGACACTTCAGGTTTTCGGGTCTTCGGTACCCGACAGTTCACGACGCAATGACTCCCAACCCCATGTCACTCCAACTCCTGAATTCTAAAATTTCGATTTACTTTACTCTCCGGGCCCACAACACATTTGTCTCCCTTAACCACGGTGGCACGTGGTACATTCAGAAGGGTCCACATCACCTTCGGTGACGTCATGGGATCCCACCATTCTCGCTTGTCTTCTCGGCTCACTAGCACGTGGTAAACACCCATGTGCCCACGTCCATTCCAAGGCAATCCAACGGTTAGACTTCTCTCGGATCTACGGCATAGATCTTTTTGGCGTTTCGGGGTTTCAGGCATCAGGAGTTCGTGCATCTACACATCTCAAACTTCTGTTTGCCGAAATTCTGAAATTACTCTCTACTCTTCCACTTGATCCAACGGTCAAGTTCCTCTCTTACAATCTACAGTGTAGATCGTTTCGGAATTTTGGGTTTCACTATTTCATAACTTGCGAAAACAGGGTTCTTCCCCTTCGGTTTACCAGGTGCCAAAACACCGTCTGGCAGCCACATGCCCCCCCAATGGACTGTCCCGACGAATTTGGGATTTCGCGTATCGCAATTTCCACGTTCCTGTGCAACTCGAAAGGGTTTTTAAACCCTGTGCACGTTTTCCAGATCTGACAGTCACGAGGGTTCTCCTTTTCCCCGAATAGATCCTATGGCTCCATCACTTCTGGTGTGGAGTCCTCTCTCCCCGTGGCCAGATGCCACCCTGGCTATGGTTTCATAACACCGCTACACCTCCTGAGCTAGTAACTCCTTGACACTCAGGAGCATTCAAAGTTCCGAAATTGGTCCTCCAGAGACAATTCCTCCTGAAACCCTCAGTCCAAAGACCACTCAACTGGCCCATCTAGGCTCAGCGTCGAAACCTTGGCTCTGATACCAAACTGTAACACCATCTCTTACATACTATAACGCTCTAATACCAAACTATAACACCCTCTCTTACATATTGTAACGCTCTGATACCATACATCAACCCCATGGTCAGGCCAACATTACTACGTGGAATAACAATCTCATACTTAATTCTATATGTAAGACATGCATTTAAGCAAATGAAACACATTTAAACTTAGACTAACCATAAGAATTACTGCTATTATAAATAATCAACGGCTTTAACATTAATTCGTAGGCACAACATAATACATGATAAATATAAATACATAGACATGCTTAAAAAGTAATTAAAACACCATTTGGTACTTATCTTTGAAACGGTGGTAATTCCACCAACCAGGTGCAGGCCTTCCACGAACCTCCCAGCCTTAGACCACACTGCTCATCAAGGTCAGTAGTGGGTCACCCCCGAGCTGGGACTAAGCTCCCCTCCAAGGCAAGGAATCCTAGGCTAGGCTAAGGTTACAGGGAAAACACACAGTCACAAGGAAGGAATTTCCTCCCAGGAACCACTCATACTCACTTCCCACAGACTCTCCTTCCCCACATGCCTGTTCCACCCTAGGAATATACACCTTCTCTGTCACCTAGACAGTCCTTCGGCTTCTAACCTCCCTTGCCTTGGGTTTCAGCAACAAACCGGACCGGAAGTCTCCGAGCTCTGTGGCAGCTATAGGGTTCCTTCCAGGAGTTCTCTCCTTCCTTTGCACTCTCTTACCTGTAGAGAGTCGCTCACAGGCCCAGCAACCTGCTCTTTCAACTTCAACCACCTCTCTCACCTAGAGAGAGTGTTGTACAAACTGGCCAATAAGCCTCACGCAGTCCAGCACTGTGTGACCACAATAGCCAACGGGGAAAACAAAGACGGGCTTTCCAAACAGGCTCAACAATGACAGGATGGCCTCATAGTTATGCCTTTGGGACAGAGACTCCAAACACAGGCTCGATCTGCTCAGACAGAGGAAGCATCGGCTTTTTCCAGAAATTAACACAGGCTTCAAGTTCAGGGGATCTACGGTTCAAAAGATGCACAAGGTCTCTTGTAGAGGTCGGGTCGATTCACCCTCAGATGGTCAGGTAGAATGGAGGAGGAACCCCCACCACGGCTCATCTCAGCTATTTTATTTGCATGGGCTTGGGTTGACACCAGAAGAATTGAGAGTATGGACAGTTTAGAACACCCGAAGCCGAAGTCCCTAAATTGATAGTGATCATTGGTTATCAAAATGGCAAGGACCGTTAATGTGTTGTTTGTGAATTTTTCGGTGTGACACTGTGACGGATCTATGCAACAATACTTTGAAAACTCTCAAAGCTGAAGTTTTGTAGAAAATATCTGTCGTTGGATGCCAGGAAGTTGTGGACCATTGATCCACCGTCCTTCGTGAGTTCACAATTGGCGCTCCGGGGAATTGGTAGTTGGAGTTGCATGAATATTTGGAGCTCTGAATTTCTGAAGCCAGAGGCCCAAAGTTCTGAATAAGTGCCTATCAACCTAGCCATTGGCCACATTCTGTGGTCACATAAATTGGGGGCTAAGAAAAAGGGGCTAATAACCGAAAGTGAATTGGAGAACAGAACAGGGCTCGAAGATAGAGACATGGGGATTCTTGATTGACCACGACCCACAAAAGGTAAGGTGCAGTGGTTAAAAGTAGAACTTAGTTGACAGATCTGCGCGTGAATGATTGTGAGCAATATATCTCACAACAGTTCATAAATATGACATTTGGGAGTAATAAGGTGTGATAGAGTGAAAACTCCTGAAATCCCTAAGTTCGGAACTAATATGGACCGTTCATCAAAAGAGACACGTGTTGGAATATTGTCTTGTTCGAGAATTCCACATTCGGGAGAAACAAAGTGTGCTAAGGAGAAAACTCTTGAAATCCCTAAGTCTAGAGTTAATCCGGACCATTCATCAAAAGAGACACGTGTTGGCAGATTGGCTTGTTCAGGAATTCGAAATTTGAGAAAAACAAAATGCGCTAAGGAAAAAGATCCCAAAGTCCCGAAGTCTGGAGTTCATCTGGGTCGTTCATTAAAGGAGACGTGTGTGAGAAGATCATCTTATTTGGAGTTCGACGTTCAGGAAAATTGGAGTGTGCTAGTGTGGAATCTCCCAAAGTCCGAAGTCCCAAAGCCAAAGAGCTGAAGTAGCGTGGCATTACGATGTCACCTATGGTGATGTGGACCTTTCCTAGACATGCCACATGCCACCACCTTAATTTTTGATAGTTGTACTATGTTGGCCTTGGAAGGTAAAGAAGTTCGGGAGTTTGGAGTTCAGGAGATTTGAGGAATGCAAGTGTAAAATATTTCGAAGCTCTAAAGCCCAAAGTCCCGAAGTGACGTAGCTTGCTGACATCACTTGAAATGACGTGGACACATGGGATGGGTGCCACGTGTCAGTGAGTTAAGAACCTGTCAAAGAATGTTGATGCCAATTGGAACATGACATGTGTCACCTGCCTGATTGGGACACGTGTCTGCTTCTAGTATTCTGCCACTTAGCACTCCCCTCGACCATGGTTAGTGGGGCCCTGATGTTACACAAAGAAGTTAAAGTTAGTGAAGAATGTAATGAAGTCAAACCCACATTAGCTTGATAGCAAGGGACACATGGCGCCAAATCCTACAGTTTGGAGACTTAGCACTCTGGAGGAATTGTGTTCAAGTGTGAAGAATCCCAAAGGCCCAAAGGCCAAAGTCTACGTCAATCGTTGATCACGGAGGACACATGATAGCAGATTCCATAGTCCGGAGATTGGGCACTCCAGAGGAATTGTGTTACATTTTTCATAGAGTCGAGAACTCTCAAAGGCCAAAGTACATCTCGAACATTGATCGCAAAGGATGTGTGGCATCAGAACCCAAGGTCTAAATATTTGGTACTCCGGAGGAAATTGTGTTGTAGTTGCTTCAGTCAGGAACTCCCAGAGGCTGGAGTTAATCTCGACCGTCGACCAGTAGAGGGTACATGGAGGTAGATGCGGTAGTCAGGAGAGTTGACACACCAGAATAATTGAGAGTATGGACAGTTTAGAACACCCGAAGCCGAAGTCCCAAAATTGATAGTGATCATTGGTTATCAAAAGGGAAAGGATTGTTGATGTGTTGTTTGTGAATTAGTCAGTCCGACACTTCGACGGATCTATATAGCAGTACTTTGAAAACTCTCAAAGCCGAAGTTCTGTAGCAAATATCTGTCATTGGATGCCGGGAAGTTGTGGAGAATTGATCCACCATCCTTCGTGAGTTTGCAATTGGTGCTCCGGGGAATTGGTAGTTGGAGTTGCATGAATATTTAGAGCTCTGAAGTTCTGAAGCCAGAGGCCCAAAGTTCTAAATAAGCGCCTATCAGCCTAGCGATTGGCAACATTCTATGGTCACATAAATTGGGGGCTGAGAAAAAGGGGCTAATAACTGAAAGTGAATTGGAGAACAAAACAGGGCTCGAAGATAGAGCCGTGGGATTCTTGATTGATCAAGACCCATAGAAAATGGAGACTAATATTTTTTTTTGTTGAATCAGATTGGTTTATGTTATTTTGGAAAATTATTAAAGACTAATAGCCTGACAAAATTTGGTTCACTGCACATTTTGCAGACTTAGAAATTTTCAGAACCGAACATAATTGTCACATAGTGCAGAGAAATGGAGGAGGCACAGGACAATTACAATCAGGAGAAGAAAGTTATAGGAATGGCTATCCATTTGGGAGTTGAAGGAATGAACTCCAATGGGCATGGAAAAGAAATAGAGAAAGACATAGGCATGATGAAAATAATTAAGAGAGCCAAGGAGAAACATGAATACTTCAATATGAATTTAATGCAGAACCTGGAAATAATTGAAAATAATTTGGATAAGGAAAGTGGATCCATCAAATCAGGGAGCCATAGGTCCCCTGATGAGGAAAGAATAGAAATAATTGGTAACAGACATCACCGACACTCCCAAAGGAATTCCAAAAGGAGGCCACACAGTAGTTCAAGTCCATCTCCTACTATAAAGCATAGGAGATATGAAGTGGATGAAATGAAGGGTGAAATGAATAAGATCAAACCTCCTACTTTTGATAGAGAGCACCATAAAGATGAATATGTTGAGACATGGCTACTTGGCATGAGGAAATGTTCTGAATTGCATAATTATTCCTCTCATGAAGAAGGAAGAATCACAAGCTATCAGATGAAAGGAAAATCATCCATGTGGTGGGATCAGCTTGTGCAAGTGAAACACATTAGAGAGAACAATGTTACATGGAAGGAATTCAAGAGGCATTTTGAAAAGAAGTACCTAACCAAGAGATACTATGACAAAAAGACGAAAGAGTTTTGTGAACTTAAATTGGGAAGCATGACTATAGATAAATATGAAAATAGATTTCTAGAGTTTTTGAAGTATGTCTCTTTCATTAAGGATGAGACAGTCAAAATCTAGAGATATCTAAGTGGGCTGCCATCTTTCATCAGTGACAAAATCCCTTATGATGATCCTAAAACTATGGAAGAAACCATAAGGAGGGAAAGTGTTTATATGATCAACATAAGGGAAAGCCTACTTTCCAAATAGCTTGGGAAGGCAAGAGGAATTTTAAGAGGGAGCAGAGACAGAAGGTGAACAAGCCATCATTTTTCATAAATAGTCCTCAAGGACAGCCAATTTTGAGAGAGCCCAGGATGGCTGAAGTAGGTGGGAAAAGGCCAAGGAAGACACCTATGCAATGTTGGGGTTGTAAAGGAGATCATAATTATAGATATTTCCCTCACAAAAGTGACAAAGTGAGAGTTTTTCACAATGTTCAGCAAGTACAAATAGTGGAGGACATGGGAAAAAGAGTACAAAGGATCTATGCAACCCTAGAAAACAAGCAAGATGAGTTTCAATCACACGTGATTGAATTCGAAGGTATGATCAATAACCATGCCTTTACTATTTTAATTGATTTAGGGGCTAGTCATAGCTATATAGATCCTAAGTTAGTGGAAATATTTCAATTTCCAAGAAGCAAGCATGGGAAATATTGGCTAGTGCAACTGGCTACAAGAGCCAAGAGAAAGGTTGTTGAGTTGGTTAAATCATGTCCAGTGGGCATGAATGGACTGAGTACCAAGGCAGATTTGAATATCTTTCCTTTGGGATCATATGATTGCCTAATTGCTATGGATTGGTTGGACCAACACCTTGCCATATTAGACTGTCATAACAAGGCATTCACTTTCCTAGATGAGGAAGGAAATTGAAGAGGAGTCGAAGGAATTCCCAGGGAAGTTATTGTCCGAGAAATCTCAACAATGAAGCTGAAGAAGTGTTACAGGAAGGGCTTACAAATATATGCAGCCCATATGGAAGAAGCACCTAAGGATAAGGTGCAAAAATTGGAGGATCATTTAATCCTGAAATATTTTGACGATGTGCTCAAGGAGATATCGAGGCTATCCCCAAAGAGAGATACTAATTTCTCTATAAATTTGATGCTTGGGGCGGCTCCAATATCAAAGAATCCCTATTGAATGAGCACACCATAAATGAAAGAACTGTAAATGCAGCTTGAAGATCTTTTAAAGAAGGGGTACATACGACCAAGTGTGTCACCTTGGGGTTCCCCAGTGTTATTTTTGAAGAATAAATATGGGACCTTGAGAGTGTGCATTGACTTCAAGAAGTTAAATCAAGTAACTATAAAGATCAAGTATCCTCTACCAAGGATTTATGATCTCTTCGATCAGTTGAAGGATGCAAGGATATTTTCAAAGATAGATCTCAGGTCAGGATACCATCAGGTAAGGATTAAATATGAATACATCAGCAAGACCGCCTTCAAGACAAGATATGGTCATTATGAGTTCACAGTGGTGCCATTTGGGTTATCAAATGAACAATCTATTTTCATGTGCTTAATGAATGGTGTTTTCCGAGAATATTTAGACAAGTTTGTCATTGTATTTTTCGATGACATACTTGTATATTGCAAGACAGAAGCAGAGCACGATCAACACTTGAGGATGGTGTTACAAGTGTTAAGAGAGCACCAACTATTTTCCAAATTGAGGAAGTGTCGATTTTACCAAAATCGAATTCACCATTTGGGGCATATAATATCCAAAGAGGGAATAGCAGTAGACCCCGAAAATATTGAAACCATTAAAGGGTGGACAACAGCTAAGAATGTGACAAAAGTCAGATCCTTCATGGGTCTAGCTAGCTACTACAGGAGATTCATTGCAGGATTTTCGAGGATTGCTCAACCAATCACTTCCTTGAAAAGAAAAGGGGTAAAATTTGAATGGACAGAAGAATGTGAAAAGATTTTCTAGCAATTTAAGCAGCTGTTAACCAGTGCTCCAATTCTGAGGATTTCATATCTGAATGAAGAGTTCTTGGTTTGCACATATGCATGCAAAGAAGGACTGGGTGGAGTCCTCAATCAGAATGGGTTTGTGATATGTTTTGAATCCAGGAAATTGAAGGAGCATGAAAGACTCTACACCACTCATGATTTGGAGTTGGAATCCATAGTACATGCTTTAAAGAAATGGAGACACTACATCATGGGAAAGGGGTTTAAGCTGAGGACATACCATAATGGCCTGAAATATTTGTTTGATCAGCCTACTTTAAATTCCAGGTAGAGAAAATGGTTGGAATTCCTCTGTGAATATGACTTTGCTATCAAGCACATCAAAGGAAAGGAGAACAAAGTGGTTGATGCACTCAGCAAGAGAGTGCATGAACTACATGCTACAACCATCAACATGTATCAAACCCATCTTAAAGACAGGATTTTGGAATCTACAAAAGCATATTTGCAGTACATGGAAATGGTAACAAAGTTACAACAATGTAAGATGCTACGGAAAATATAAGATTATAGATTGAAATTTGATGGAATATGCCTGTACAAGAAAATAATTATGTACCCAGTTCTCATGAATTGAGGAGTATGATCTTGAAAGAGATGCATAATATGCCTTACGTTGGGCACCCTGGATATTAGCAAACAATGGCAGCAGTCAAGAGCCATCACTATTGGTCAGGCTTGAAGAAAGAAATTGCAGAGTACATCGCCAGATGTATGGAGTGTCAAAGGGTCAAAGCTAAGCATAGACACCTAGTTGGGTTGCTACAACCATTACCTATCCCTGAGTGGAAGTGGAAAGTGGTGACAATGGATTTCTTCATTGGATTACCTAGAACAAACAAACAACATGATTCCATCATGGTGGTGGTGGATAAGCTTAGGAAAGCTACCCATTTTATTCCATTGAAGACTAATCACAAGGCAACTAATGTTGATGATATTTATATGAGGGAAGTACCATGATTTCATGGTATTCCCAAGACAATTGTGTCTGAAAGAGACCCAAAATTTACCTCAAGGTTTTGGAGAGGATTATTCAAGGGGTTTGGAACGAACATGAACTTTAGCACAACCTATCATCCTAAGTCTGATGGACAAACAAAAAGAGTAAATCAAGTGATAGAAGATATTTTAAGAATGTATGTGATGGAAAAATCATCCTGATGGGAAGACTACGTACATATGGTAGAGTTTTCTTACAACAATGGGTACCAAGAATCACTGAAGATGAGCCCATTTGAGTCACTTTATGGAAGAAAATGCAACACACCAATAAGCTGGGACAACCCAGCTGATAGAGAAATAATTGGGCCAGAGTTGCTCATGGAAATGGAAGAGAAATTGTTAAAGATAAAGAATAATTTTAAGGCTTCCCAAGACAAGAATAAAATCTATTCTGGCAAAGGAAGAACCCACAAGGAATTTAAATTGGGTGATCATGTTCTTTTGAAGGTGAAAGCCAACAAAAGTTCCCTAAAGCTAGGAAACTATTCCAGGTTGGCAGCCAGATATTTTGGACCGTTTGAAATTCTAGAAAGGATTGGATCAATAGCTTATATGTTTGCATTTCCTGCATGCATGACTATTCATAATGTATTTCATGTTTCATTTCTCAATAAATATATACTTGATGCTAATCATGTGATTGATTGGAATGTGATTGAGGTGGAGAAAGAAGGCGCTTTACAAGTGCATCTGGTGCACATACTGGAGTGGAAGAGAATGCAGCTCCAGAATCGATCCATAGGGATTGTAAAGGTCTAGTGGACCTATTATGGTCCTGAGGATGCAACATGGAATCATGAAGATGCCATGCGGGCAAATCTTGTTGATGTTGTGTAAATAAGTTGCACTGAGTACAGTGAAAAAAAAAGGGGAGGGGATTGTAATACCACAACAATGAGCCCAATTGTAATTACAAATTGTAAATATGTTCTGTAGGATGGTGAACTAAGTGTTATAAGCTAGGGGCTTATGTACTTTTAGGACGAAGAGCCTAGATGATAAAGGCTTGGAGCCTGTTTTTTTTTACATGTAAATATTTATATGTTTAATATAAACAAAATCAGTACGTATAGATCGACCACAAAGAAAGAGTATGGGGGGGATGACCTCCACTAGGTTGGGTAAGAGAGGGGGCTGAGAGGCTGGAAAGAGGGGCTAATCTTAAGAGCTTAAGTTCAATATAATAATATATTATTATTCTAAATGTTGTGAGTGGGATATGAATATATCCTAAGTTCCTTTGGGGAAAAGGTACGACTTCCAAATGGAGAGGAACACACTTCATGAGTACCATGTGTCAGCTTAGGCACATGAAAATATAAGTGGGAATTCTTACTGTTTTGGGGATTTTTTCCATTTTTGCACCAGTGCACCTAGCAAGCACACAGTAACCCTGGAATGCCATTGTTGAATTCCTCAACCACCCTGAACCTCTACAACAAGAACAAATTGATACCCTTGTTGCAGATGTACCCTATGGGTTACCTTCATATTGTTCCTTCATTACCGTCCCCCACATCCAGTTTCTATTGTTTCCATCACCATGCCCAGATGTTGAGGAGCGGGAGTGAAGAAGCGGGTTATCAGGCCCGTGGATAGAAGAAGCAGGTTGTCAGGCTTGTGAGCAACTCTCTCTAGGTGAGAGAGTGTGTTGAGGATGTGAGTTCTCCTTGAGGGATTCCAGTAGCAGCTACAGAGCTTTGATAATTCATGTTGGTCCTATTGTTGAAGCCTCGAATAAGAGGTGGACCAATCGATGGATTGTGCGACAATGAAGGTGCATACTCCTGGGGTGAGATAGGCATGTGGGGAATGAGAGTCTATGAGTGGTGGGCTTAAGTGGATCTTGGGAGGAAATCCTTCCTGTTGAACTTCGCAACTATCTGGTCGACCTTGCTGAGCATAGGAATCCATTTCCTAGTGGAATTTATTCCCAGTTCGAGGGTGACCCCTACTTAGAGTGATGAGAATTTTTGTCTAAGGCTTGGAGGTTTGTCGAAGGTTTGCACACATTTGGTGGTATTCTCAATCAAAATATAAGTACCAATTATTTGTTCATTGTATGTTGTGTATCTAGTATACAGGTTATATTTTTATTAGAATTACATATATATATTGCATGGATGTGTTAATGTTGCTCCTGCATGAATAGGTGTAAGAGCATAGTTTTATGTTTGTTTAAATTGTATTATATACACACACACACACACACACACACACACACACACACACACGAATATGAATATTATAACAGGGAAGTTTCCAAGTGGTGATGTCGGCCTGATTGGCTAGGTACGTCACATGGGTATCAGTCTTGGAGACAGTGTATGTCTGAGGTAGTGTGTTTTCGGCCTGTTGGTGGCCAGGGGATGTTACAGAATATCTTCCCATCATAAGGTTTTGGTGGCCTATATTAAAGGCAAAGAATAAGGTCAATCATAAATTTTGGCAAATAATATATAATTTTATAAGGTTTTAGGAAAATCACAAAACAGAAGAAATCAAAGGGTTGTAACTTTCCAAGGGAATGCAAGAAGTCCCAAGAAACAATTGCATACTGTAGACTATATATATATGTAGAGGAGCACCTTGTATCAAGTGCTCCAATTTTTTTTTTTAATTTTGAGAACTATTTCAAGAAATTTAATGAGGAGAATCCTTTAGGGCCATTTTTAAGAGGAAAAATGGTGTTGTGTGATGGATCATCTATAAATTATTTTTAGTGTTAATGCTATCATTTACACCAGTGTTAGGTTATATTGTTCATGTGTTGACTATTCTTCAATGAATTTATGACTTTACATTCCTGTTACTTATCGTATATATTTATTGCTCTAATAAGGTAGATAGATGGTTTGTTGTTACAGGCTACCCATTTACATTTATCATTCATGTTTGTGTTTTTTCTTTTCTCTAACAACTATCTATTTCAGAAGTACAAGAAGAAATTCGTAATTAATGTTCTATATGACTACTTAGTTTTTCTCCTAGCTAAGATAGGTTATAATATTTTACTTTTTAAACTTAGAGTAATTGCATATTACACACTACATTTTGCATTTACATCACCAACCCTACTCATTTTTCAATAATAGCTATTAGGAGAGAGTCTAGATAAATCTCCTATCCCAAATGATGTGAGATCTAATTGGAACTTTATAATCAAGAGAACCCTTGTATATTGAAAGACATTTTACATGTATCAACACTCACTCATCTACATAGTTTTATTGATATAATAATATGTGCATGTTTACTAAATGTTATGCTTGTTGAAGTGAACTTTTGTCTTTTATTTAAAGGAACAATATAAAATTATTATTTATAAATAAAAATATCAATAATATGTTAACAACTTAAAGAAATACTAATTAAGTTTAAAAAGGTAGATTAAGTGCATGGGAGTGAAAATAGAAGGACGACTAAAGGACTTCACGCAAATAAAATACTATTTTTTGTGTTGGACTTGCGTTCCTTGAAAGTGGTAAAGGAGATGAGAGTTGGTTGGGGGTTCCAATTTTTTATGCTTTCATTTCTTGACGTGGTGAGAACTTACTACTTTGTGAGGAGTACGGTACGTATTATGAGTGGTTTTGTAGGTATAAGTGTCATATGTATTTGACATTGTGAGAGGAATTTGTAGAAAAACCCTACTATATCCTTAGTGATTGAGATATTGTGGGTTCTCGATATCTAATTAACGGAATTGGTTGGACGGAGTGTTTTTGTCCCCTAATGATTGCCCATTATTTTTGGTTGTTGGTTGGTTGTGATTGTTAGAACATTGGTTGTATTTGAATCCTGTTGTAAGTTTTTTTTTATCTTCTAAGTTTAGGTATGCATGTATCTGTATGTTAGTTCTATATTATGAAATGAGAATAAAATGATTTTTCATAAAATAAATTTGTTTACTATCTAATTTTGGTATTTTTTAGAAGAGATATGTTTAATATTTAATTAAATTATTTTTTAATTTTTTTTTACTAATTTTAAATGGTAAATTGATTGGTAAAATTCAACCAAAAAATGTTTATAAATTATTATAAACTTAGATTATATATTAATTTCATAGTAAGGAGAAAGTATGTTGTTGTTATTAAGAATGATTGCCATGAATCATTGAAAATAATAAGGAATAATGATAAATCTCATCTAATTGAATTGGAATGGATTGTTCACTTATTTTCATGCATATTATAATAAATTTAAAGAATAGGTGAGTTTATAATATAGGCATCTCATTTTGTTAAACCTATACAATAAACAAATGGATTAATTCACTTAGTAAATAGTATAATGTGTATTTTTTGGTTAAATTGTATTGATTTTAGTCTTATTGCAAAAACATTTTTTTACATAATTTTTTTACATAAAATAATAATTAAAGGAAATAAGTAACTAAGGAAAAAAACTTGGGTTTATAATAGTAATGGTGTTGTCCAGGTATGTCGAAAGTCCTATAACATCATATTATTCATTTGGGTTACATACTGTGGGTTTGGTCATAATGGTACCATGGGTTTTGGGGGTTTTAAGCCCCAAATAGCCCTTTGTTACATGAACTATCAATTCACATACATGGTAACATACATTGTACCAAAAGGAATTGATGGTACAACTAATTCCTAGAGATAAAGAGGGTGTATGATTTGACTAAGTTAACTCTGTAAATAGAAATTATTTAATAGGTTTAAGTGGTTAAGGATCTAATACAAGGCATCCTAAGTGACCATGGACCTAGATTGGGTAGTAATGTATTCCCCCAAGTGTACCTATGAAGTTAGGGAATGCTCTAAAGAGTCAAAATGAGTCAAATTGACGATAAAGGATAGGAGACCAAAGGGGGAATAGATACCTAGGGAACCCACCCTACTGCTAAACATCCCAATGAGGCCCACATCTTGGCTACGGTGATAAAATATCTAGGAAGGGATCCATCACATAGAAAATATCAAGAGATATAATATGCATTATAGTAGAGTAAGTTCCCTAGGGATGTACAACAAAGGGGTTATTGACATATCAATCCTTAAATAAGTATAAGGTGTGACGAGGTGCATTGTAAAGGCTTTAAATGACCAGTAAAAAGTTATAAAATATGGTTGCAACTATTCTTGCTTCTACTCTCTACTTAACAATGTCAACATTCTCTCATATACATATTTAGATGTCTATCACATTATCCACACATCTATAGTACAAACACAACCATTCACCTACAAAAAATATACTAAGATAATAACGGAAGAATGCACTCCATTAAAGTAAACATCATTCACATATAATATTAACATAACACTTAAATTTTGAAATAAAGGGAATGATTCATTAAGATTTATTATTAACAATAACATCACAAGAAAACTTTTTTATTGTTTTAACAATCTCAACTCACTACAAACTCTAAAAAATACAAAAAAATAATATATATTCTTTAATAGATAATTCCTCAAAATACTTTAATACATCTTTTTAACCAAGACTACAAAATTTAAAGAATACATATTATTTATTAGATAATTCTCCAAAATATTCAAATACATCTTTTTAACCAAATTGAAACTTGACTACAAAATTTAAAAGATACATATTATTTACTAGATAATTCTCCAAAATATTCAAATACATCTTTTTAACCAAATTGAAACTTGATGAAACTTTTTTAACCAAATTAAAACATGAAAAATCTTCTGATACATCTTTTTAACCAAATTGAAACTTGAAGAAACTTTTTAACCAAATTAAAACCTGAAAAACTTTTATCAAACTTATAGCTGAAGTAAAACCATCTAAAACCATCTAAAAAGTTATGAAACCTCTTTAACCCAAACCCTAATAATAAAATTATGAAACAACCCACACCCTAGTCAGAAAATTATGAGACAAAGTTTTATCTTTAAATGCATAATAAACATTTTCATCTTTAAAAACAATGATAAGATATATTACTTGGCAACTACAAAAGCCATGGAAGACGTAAAGAATAAGATTATTACTTGGCAAATACAAAAGCCATGGATGATGTAAAGAATAAGATTATTAAAAATAATAGTTTACATTTTTTTCTGTCCATTCCTCCTCTAGAATTCTACCATCCAAAGAGCTTGAAGGTCCTCTGTTTATTAAGTAAACAACAATAACTACAACATCTGCCCATAACTATAAGGGAAAACCAACATGCAATCTCATACTCCTTGCACGCTCCATGATTGTCATATTCATCCTTTCTGACACACAGTTTTCTTGTAGTGTTATTGGAACTGTCTTCTCTCTACGAATCCCATGGTATGAACAATAATCATAAAACTCCTTGCTACAATATTCACCTCCATTATATGATCTAATACACTTCAATTTTTTTCCTGTCTCATTCTCAACCAAATCTTTCCATTTCTTAAGAGTATCAAAAACATCAGATTTTTGTCGAATGCAAGAAACCCAAGCTTTTCTAGTTTCATCATCAATAAAAGTAACATAATAATGAGATCCACCAAGAGATGATATTTGAGTTGGTCCCCATACATTTGTATGCACAATCTCTAACCTTTCATTCTTCTTTTCTTTTCTGACTCTTAGAAATCTGTCACTCTTCCATTTTCCATAAACACAATGCTCACAGAAGTCCAAATAAATTTGTTTAAGTTCTGGCAAAAAATTTCTTTTGTCAAGTATTTTCATTCCCTTCTCACTCATGTGTCCCAGCCTATGATTCCAAATTGTTGTATCCACTCCTATAGAATCTAAATATATAGAAGAGTTAGTATTACCAGTACATAAATACAATGTACCTACCTTCTCTCCTTTTCCTATCACCAATGATCCTTTGATGACCTTCCACATCTTATCTGTAAATATGGATATACAACCTTCACTTTCCAACTATCCTGTTGAAATTATATTTTTCCTTAGATATGGAACATGTCTTACCTCTTTCGACAACCATTGGTTTCCATTGCATTGTTTTATTTTTATCTTTCTCATTCCAACAATTTTGCATGGTGAATCATCACCCAAATGAACCTGTCCAAAATCACCTTGAACATAATCTAGAAAATGTTTCCTATGGGGTGTGGAATGAAATGAATCCCCTGAATATACTACCCAAGACCCATAAATATTATCTACAAAAAGAATCAAAGCATCTTGTAATACATTACCTGTTACATTTGCTTCCTGATTTATCTCCTACTGTCCATCTCTTTGTTTCTTTGGAGCTCTACAGTCTTTCTTTAGATGTCCTTTCTTCCCACAATTCTAGCACTTTATCTTTTCAAGTTTGGATTTGGATCTGCTCTTCCTAGAATTCTTGTGGTTCCCTGAGCCCTTTCCTCTATCCTTTTGTCCTCCCCTATTCTCCATGTTCAAAGCATTACCTGATGTCTCACATGTTCTTTTCCGTCGCATTTCCTCACTAAGGATAACACCAACCACATCATCAAATTTTAAATTATTTGAACCAGAGACAAAGTTACTTACAACCATGACCAAGCCGTTCCATCTTTCTAGCAATGAGCAAAAGATTAGAAGAGCCCTGAGCTCATCATCAAATTCCACTTTTACATAACTTAGTTTATTAGTAACCGTATTAAATTCATTTAAATGATATGCAACAGACCCACCTTTTGACATATTCATATTAAATAATCTCTTCATTAGAAATACCTTATTGGAATCCGAGGGTTTTTCATACAATTTAGCCAATGCGTCCATCAAACCCTTCATTGTATTTTCTTTCGAAATATTGAAAGCCACCGACACTACCAGACTTAGCCGTATCATTCCTAGATCCTTTCTATCAAGAATCTCTCATTCTTCGTCCTTCATAGATTTCGGCTTCTTTGCTATTCCGCCCAATGGTAGGAATAGATCCTTCTTATATAAATAATCTTCCATCTGCATCTTCCATAACTGGTAGTTTTGGCTGTTAAATTTTTTGACCCTAAACTTTCCATCTTCCGACATTGCTCCCACTCGAACCAGGAACCCTATTTTCCTGCGAGTTACCTTTCTCTCTAATACCAGTTGTTAGAAAAACAGGACCGTGGAGCAATAAAATAAAACAAATGCGGAAATAAAATACAGAAGATACACATTACAATAGAGACACAGATTTACGTGGTTCACCTAGTGTGGGCTACATCCACGATAGAAATTGCCAGGTCCTTCCTTTATTATTATCCAGCAATTGAAGGGATACAACCTACAACAAACCCACTGCAACTTCCTCTTATTTCTCTCACAGTCTCCTATCTTAGAATACAATATTCATCATGATACAAAGACGCAATACATTTCCCTCATAAGAGAGGGTTTCCTTTTAGGGAAAAAAACCATAACATAATTTCTACTGTTAGATCTGTGACCTTATAATGAATGGTCCAGATTTACAATGAAATTATAATATACATTTTACGAGGCAATTTTTCCTTCGGAAACTTCGACCTTGAACCCCCTCCATGGGCTTGCGTGTCCCCAAACCCCATAGAGGGGGAAACCCCCCTCTGCACTCCCCCGTGTGGAAGAGTGTACATACTTCTAGGGTGTAAATACTTCATGGGGTATAAACATGGTGGTAAACAAAAGACCTATGAATCAAGAAGATAACCAGGCTCCACAACCAACATGTGTTAATGTTGCCTCTACATGAATAGGTTAATGTTAATATTTCCAACCTAATGTATGTTTAAATTGTATTATATATATATATATATCAGACCACGAAAGTTTCCAAGTGGTCATGCCGGCCTGACTAGTTGGGTACGTCCCTTGCGTATCAGTCTTGGAGACAATTTATGTATGAGGTAGTGTGTTTTCAGCCTGTTTGGGAGGTCAAGGGACATTAAAAAATGGTATCAAAGCCAAGGTTTCAACACTAAGCCTGAATTGGGTCGGATAAGTTGAAATTGGAACTGGGGTTCAAACAAAGATATTGCCAAAACAGAAAAAATATGAGATAAGAGCATCCCTAGGTGCCAAGAGAATACCTTGGTCATGTTATGAAGCTAAGGAGATATAACATTTTAAGGAATGAAAATAGAGAAAGAAGCCACAACAATTGTTGTGTTGGGACACAAGGGTTGAATTTGGGGCGTAAGATCTGTGCAGGGGAAGCGAAATTTTTTTCAAGATGTGGATATGGAAAAAGGTGCATGAGATTTAACCTCCAAGTCCTTTGGACTTCTTGACTTTGGAAAATTTTATGTGTTATAGAGAAAAAGGGGTCGAAGCTAGAAGTTCTGAAGTCCCGTAGTGGATCTACACCGTAGATTCAGGGAGAAGTGCTTGATCGTCAGTTTTGGCCAAAGACATATCAGAACCGTTAGATCAAGCCAAGAGGACAAGGTAAGGTGTAGTGGTTAAAAGAAAATCTTAGTTGACATATCTACGCGTGAATGATTGTGAGCTATATATCTCACAATAGTTCATAAATTTGACATTCGGGGGTAATAAGGTGTGATAGAGTGAAAACTCCTGAAATCCTGAAGTCCAAAACTAATCTAGACCGTTCATCAAAAGAGACACGTGTCAGCATATTGTCTTGTTCAGGAATTTGAAATTCAGGAGAAACAAAGTGTGCTAAGGAGAAAACTCCCGAAATCAGTATGTTTGGAGTTAATCCGAACTGTTCATCAAAAGAGACATGTGTCGACAGATTGGCTTGTTCAGGAGTTAAAAATTTGAGAAAAACAAAGTGCGCTAAGGAAAAAGATCCGAAGTCCAGAGTTCATCTGAGCCATTCATTAAAGGAGACGTGTGTGAGAAGATCAACTTATTTGGAGTTTGGCGTTCAGGGAAATTGGAGTGTGCTAGTGTGGAATCTTCCGAACCCCAAAGTCCCAAAGCTAAAGAGTCGAAGTAGCGTGGCATGACGATGTCACCTATGGTGATGTGGACCTTTCCTAGACATGCCATGTGCCACCACCTTAATTGTTCACAGTTGTACTATGTGGACCTTGGAAGGTAAAAAAGTTCAGGAGCTCGGAGTTTAGGAGATTTGAGGAAAGCAAGTGTAAAATATTCTGAAGCTATGAAGCCCGAAGTCCTGAAGTGATGTAGCTTGTTGACGTCACTTGAAATGACATGGACACATGGGATGGGTGCCACATGTCAGTGAGTTAACAACCTATCAAAGAATGTTTATTCCAATTGGAACATGACATGTGTCACCCTTCTGATTGGGACACGTGTCTACTTCTAGTATTCTGCCACTTGGCACTCCCCTCGACCATGGTTAGTGGGGCCCTGATGTTACACAAAGAAGTTAAAGTTAGTGAAGAGTGTAATGAAGTCAAACCGACATTAAATCGATACCAAGGGATGCATGGCCCAAAATATTACAGTGTGGAGACTTGGCACTTCGAAGGAATTGTGTTCAAGTGTGAAGAATCCCAAAGGCCCGAAGGTCGAAGTCTACCTCAACCGTTGATCATGGAGCACACGCGACAACAGATTCCACAGTCCAGAGACTAGGCACTCCAGAGGAATTGTGTTACATTTGGATAGAGTCGAGAACTCCCAAAGGCTAGAGTACATCTTGAACATTGATCACAAAGGATGTGTGGCATCAGATCCCAAGGTCTAAATATTTGGTACTCCAGAGGAAATTTTGTTGCAGTTGCTTCAGTCCGGAACTCCCGGAGGCTGGAGTTAATCTCAACCGTCGACCAGTAGAGGGTACGTGGAGGCAGATGTAGTAGTCAGGAGAGTTGACACACCAAAATAATTGAGAGTATGGATAGTTCAGAACACCTGAAGCCGAAGTCTCAGAATTGATAGTGATCATTGGTTATCAAAAGGGCAAGGACCGTTGATGTGTTGTTTGTGAATTTTTCGGTTCAACACTATGACGAATCTATGCAACAGTACTTTGAAAAATCTAAAATCCTAGGTTCTGTAGCAAATCTCTGTCGTTGGATGACGGAAAGTTGTGGACCATTGATCCTTCGTCCTTCGTGAGTTCGCAATTGGCGCTCTGGAGAATTGGTAGTTGGAGTTGCATGAATATTTAGAGCTCTGAAGTTATGAATCCGGAGGCCCAAAGTTTTGAATAAGCACCTATCAGCCTAGCAGTTGGCCACATTCTGTGGTCACATAAATTGGGGGCTGAGAAAAAGGGGCTAATAACCGAAAGTGAATTGGAGAATAGAACATGGCTCGAATATAGAGCCATGGGGATTCTTGATTGACCAAGACCCGCAGAAAATGGAGTCTAATATTTGTTTTTGTTGAATCAGATTGGTTTATGTTATTCTGGAAAATTATTAAAGACTAATAGCCGGACAAAATTCGGTTGACTGCACATTTTGCAGACTTAGAAATTGTCAGAACCAAACATAATTGTCATATAGTGTAGAGAAATGGAGGAGGCACAAGACAATTATAGTTAGGAGAATGAAGTTAGAGGAATGGTTGTCCATTTGGGAGTTGAAGTAATGGACTCCAATGGTCATGGAAAATAAATAGAGAAATACATGGGCATGATGAAAATAATTATGAGAGATAGGCTTAAGAGAGCCAAGGAGAAACATGAGTACTCCAATATGAATTTAATGCGGAACTTGGAAAGAATTGAAAATAATTTGGATCGGGAAAGTGGATCCAACAAATTAGGGAGCCACAGGTCCCCTGATGAGGAAAGAATAGAAAGAAGTGGTAAAAGACATCACCGACACTCCTAAAGGAATTCCAAAAGGAGGCCACACAACAGTTCAATTCCATCTCCTACTATAAAGCATAGGAGATATGAAGTGGATGAAATGAAGGGTGAAATGAATAAGATCAAACCTCCTACTTTTGACAGAGAGCACTAGAAAGATGAAGATGTTGAGACATGGCTACTTGGCATGAGGAAATGTTTCCAATTGCATAATTATTCCTCTCATGAAGAAGGAAGAATCACAATATATCAGATGAAAGGAAAATCATCCATGTGGTGGGATCATCTTGTGCAAGTGAAACACATCAGAGAGAACACTGTTACATGGAAGGAATTCAAGAGGCATTTTGAAAAGAAGTACTTAACCAAGAGATACTATGACAAAAAGATGAAAGAGTTTTGTGAACTTAAATTGGGTAGCATGACTATAGATGAATATGAAAAGAGATATCTAGATTTTTTGAAGTATGTCTCTTTCATTAAGGATGAGACAGTAAAAATCCAGAGATATCTGAGTGGGCTGCCATCTTTCATTAGTGACAAAATCCATTATGATGATCCTAAAACTATGGAAGAAACCATAAGGAGGGAAAGTGTTTATATGATCAACATAAGGGAAAGCCTACTTAGCAAATAGCTTGGGAAGACAAGAGGAATTTTAAGAGGGAGCAGAGAGAGAAGGGGAACAAGCCATCATTTTTCATAAATAGTCCTCAACGACAACTAGTTTTGAGAGAGCCCAGAATTACTGAAGTAGGTAGGAAAAGGCCAAGGAAGACACCTATGCAATGTTGGGGTTGTAAAGGAGATCATAATTATAGATATTTCCCTCAAAAAAGTGAGAAAGTGAGAGTTGTTCACAATGTTCAGCAAGTAGAAACAGTGAAGGACATGGGAAAAAGAGCACAAAGGATCTATGCATCCCTGGAAAACAAGCAAGATGAGTTTCAATCACATGTGATTGAACTCGAAGGTATGATCTATAACCATGCCTTTACTATTTTAATTGATTTAGGGGCTAGTCATAGCTATATAGACCCTAAGTTAGTGGAAAGATTTCAATTTCCAAGAAGCAAGCATGGGAAATATTGGCTAGTGCAACTAGCTACAAGAGCCAAGAGAAAGGTTGTTGAGTTGGTTGAATCATGTCCAGTGGGCATGAATGGACTGAGTACCAAGGAAAATTTGAACAACTTTCCTTTGGGATCATATGACTTCCTAATTGGTATGGATTGGCTGGGCCAACACCATGCCATATTAGACTGTCATAACAAGGCATTGACTTGCCTAGATGAGGAAGGAAATTGAAGAGGAGTCCAAGGAATTCCCAGGGAAGTTATTGTCTGATAAATCTCAACAATGAAGTTGAAGAAGTGTTACAGGAAGGGATTCCAAATATATACATCCCATATGGAAGAAGCACCTTAGGATAAGGTGCGAAAATTGGAGGATCATTCAATCCTAAAATATTTTTATGATGTGTTCAAGGAGATACCGGGGCTATCCCCAAAGAGAGATACTTATTTCTCTATAAATTTGATGCTTGGGGCAGCTCCAATGTCAAAGACACCCTACCGAATGAGCACACTAGAACTGAAAGAACTACAAATGAAGCTTGAAGATCTTTTAAAGAAGGGGCACATATGACCAAGTGTGTCACATTGGGGTGCCCTAGTGTTATTTTTGAAGAATAAATATGGGACCTTGAGATTGTGCATTGACTTCAAGAAGTTAGATAAAGTAACTATAAAGAACAAGTATCCTCTACCAAGGATTTATGATCTCTTCAATTAGTTGAAGGATGCAAGGATATTTTCAAAGATAGATCTCAGGTCAGGATTCCATCAGGTAAGGATTAAATATGAATACATCAGCAAGACCACCTTCAGAACAAGGTATGGTCATTATGAGTTCACAGTGGTGCCATTTGGCTTATCAAATGCACCATCTATTTTCATGTGCTTAATGAATGGTGTTTTCCAAGAATATTTAGACAAGTTTGTCATTGTATTTTTCGATGAAATACTTGTATATTACAAGATATAAGCAGAGCACGATCAACACTTTAGGATGGTGTTACAAGTGCTAAGAGAGCACCAACTATTTTCCAAATTGAGGAAGTGCTCATTTTACCAAAATCAAATTCACTATTTGGGGCATATAATATCCAAAGAGGGAATAGCAGTAGACCCCGAAAATATTGAAGCCATTAAAGGGTGTACAACACCTAAGAATGTAACATAAGTCATATCCTTCATGGGTGTAGCTAGCTACTACAGGGGATTCATTGTAGGATTTTCGAGGATTTCTCAACCAATCACTTCCTTGAAAAGAAAAGGGGTAAAATTTGAATGGATAGAAGAATGTGAAAAGAGCTTCCAACAATTAAAGCAGTTGTTAACTAGTGCTCCAATTATGAGGATTGCAGATCCGAATGAAGAGTTCGTGGTTTGCACAGATGCATGCAAAGAAGGATTGGGTGGATTCCTCAGTTAGAATGGGTTTGTGATATGTTTTGAATCCAGGAAATTTAAAGAGCATGAAAGACTCTACGCCACTCATGATTTGGAGTTAGCATCCATAGTACATGCTTTAAAGAAATGGAGACACTATATCATGTCAAAGAGGTTTAAGTTGAGGACAAACCATAATGGTTTGAAATATTTGTTTGATAAGCCTACTTTAAATTCCAAGAAGAGAAAATGGTTGGAATTCCTCTGTGAATATGACTTTTCTATCAAGCACATCAAAGGAAAGGAGAACAAAGTGGCTGATGCACTCAACAAGAGAGTGCATGAACTACATGCTACAACAATCAACATGTATCAAACCCATCTTAACGACAAAATTTTGGAATCTTCAAAAGCATATTTGCAGTACATGGAAATGGTAACAAAGTTACAACAATGTAAGATGCTACAGAAAATACAAGATTATAGATTGAAATTTTATGGAATACGCATGTAGAGGAAAATGATTATGTACCTAGTTCTCACGAATTAAGGAGTATGATCTTGAAAGAGATGCATAATGTGCCTTACATTGGGCACCCTAGATATCATAAAATAACGGAAGCAGTCAAGAGCCATTACTATTGGACAGGCATGAAGAAAGAAATTGCAGAGTACATCACCAGATGTATGGAGTGTCAAAGGGTCAAAGCTAAGCATAGACACCTATTTGGGTTGCTACAACCATTACCCATCCCTGAGTGGAAGTGGGAAGTGGTAACAATGGATTTCTTCATTGGATTACCTAGAACAAACAAACAACATGATTCCATCATGGTGGTGGTGGATAAGCTTATGAAAGATACCCATTTTATTCCATTGAAGACTACTCACAAGGAAACTAATGTTGATGATATTTATATGAGGGAAGTAGCATGACTTCACGGTATTCCCAAGACAATTGTGTCTGAAAGAGACCCAAAATTTACCTCAAGGTTTTGGAGAGGATTATTCAAGGGGTTCAGAACGAACTTGAAGTTTATCACAACCTATCATCCTAAGTCTGATGGACAAACATAAAGAGTAAATCAAGTGATAGAAGATATGTTAAGAATGTATGTGATGGAAAAAACATCCAGATGGGAAGACTACCTACATATGGTAGAGTTTTCTTACAACAATGTGTACTAAGAATCACTGAAGATGAGCTCATTTGACTAACTTTATGGATGAAAGTGCAACACACCAATAATCTGGGACAACCCAGCTGATAGAGAAATAATTGGGCTAGAGTTGCTCATGGAAATGGAAGACAAATTGTTAAAGATAAAGAAGAATTTGAAGGTTTCCCAAGACAAGAAGAAAATCTATTCTGACAAAGGAAGAACCCAAAAGGAATTCAAAGTGGGTGATCATGTTTTTTTTAAGGTGAAAGCCAATAGAAGTTCCCTAAAGTTGGGAAACTAGTCCAAGATGGTAGCCAAATATTTAGAACCATTTGAAATTCTAGAAAGGATTGGATCAGTAGTGTATATGCTTGAATTTCCTGCATGCATGACTATTCATAATGTATTTCACGTTTCATTGCTCAAGAAATATATACTTGATGCTAGTCATGTGATTGATTGGAATGTGATTGAGGTAGAGAAAGAAGGTGCTTTAAAAGTGTATCTGGTGTGCATACTAGAGAAGAAGAGAATCAAGATCCAAAATCGATCCATAGGGATTGTAAAGGTCTAGTGGACCTAGTACGGTCCTGAGGATGCAACATGGGAGCATGAAGATGCTATGCGAGCAAAATACCCGCATATTTTTGAAGATTTTGGAAATCTTGTTGATGTTGTGTAAATAATTTGCACTGACTACAGTGCAAAAAAAGGGGAGGAGATTGTAATACCACAACAACGAGCCGAATTGTAATTACGAATTGTAAATATGTTCTGTAGGATGGTGAGCTAAGTGTTATAAGCTAGGGGCTTATGTACTTTTAGGCCGAAGAGCCTAGATGATAAAGGCTTGGAGCTTGTTTTGTTGTACATGTAAATATTTATATGTTTAATATAAACAAAATCACTACATATAGATTGACCACAAAGAAAGAGTATGGGGGGGATGAACTCCACTAGGTTGGGTAAGAGAGGGGGCTAAGTGGTTGGAAAGAGGGGCTAATCTTAAGAGCTTAAGTCTAATAGAATAATATATTATTATTCTAAATATTGTGAGTGGGATATGAACATATCCTAAGTTCCTTTGGGGAAAAGGTACGACTTCTAAATGGAGAGGAACACACTTCATGAGTGCCATGTGTCAGCTTAGGCACATGAAAATATAAGTGGAAATTCTTACTATTTTGGGAATCTTTTGCCATTTTTGCACCAGTGCACCTAGAAAGCACACAGTAACCCTGGAATGCCATTGTTGAATTCCTCAACCACCCCAAACCTCTACAACAAGAACAAATTGATAACCTTGGTGCACATGTACCCTATGGGTTACCTTCATATTGTTGCTTCATTACCGTCCCCCACATCCAGTTTCTATTGTTTCCATCACCATGCCCAGATGTTGAGGAGCGGGAGTGAAGAAGCGGGTTGTCAGGCTCGTGGATAGAAGAAGCAGGTTGTCATGCTTTTGAGAAAATCTCTCTAGGTGAGAGAGTGTGTTCGAGGAAGTGAGTTCTCCTGGAGGGAGTCTAGTAGTAGCTACAAAGCTCTAATAATTCATGTTCGTATTGTTGTTGAAGCCTCGGAAGGGAGGTGGGCCAATCGATGGATTGTGTGACAATGAAGGTGCATACTCCTGGGGTGAGATAGGCATGTGAGGAATGAGAGTCTATGATCGGTGGGCTTAAGTGGATCCTGGGAGGAAATCCTATATGTTGAACTTCGCAACTATCTGGTCGACCTTGCTTAGCATATGAATCCATTTCCTGGTGGAGTTTATTCCCAGCTTGAGGGTGAACCCTACTTAGAGTGATGAGAAGTGCAGTCTAAGGCTTGGAGGTTTGTGGAAGGTCTGCACACATTTGGTGGTCTTCTCAATCAAAATATAAGTACCAATTTTCTATTCATTGTGTGTTGTGTATCTAGTATACAGGTTATATTTTTATTAGAATTACCTACATATATTGCATGTATGTGTTAATGTTGCTCTGACATGAATAGGTGTAAGAGCATAGTGTTTATGTCTGTTTAAATTTTATTATATATAGGTAATTCTAATAAACACTATGCTCTTACACATATTCATGCGGGAGCAACATTAACACATACATGCAATATATATAGGTAATTCTAATATATATATATATATATATATATATATATATATATATATATATATATATA